>MU389725.1:349899-764606 GCA_022578765.1 Xylaria sp. FL0933 | reverse complement strand
TACCTGTTTGCTCTTTCCTCATTTTAATATTATATTTCATTGTTTTTCCGTTTTTTTTTTTTTTTTGGGGGGGGGGGGGGGGGGGGGGGGGGCGGCCGCCAAGGGAGAGTGCACATCCGAGATAGTTGTTTATAATTATCGTCATCATGTGTATGAAGAAGTCTTCATTGCTACAATGCTCGTTTGAGATCTAATGAGGGACTAGTTTGCTAGCTCTTCGAAATACTACTCCTACAACTCCTAATTGCCTCACGACTATACATCTTCAACTCTAGGTGCTTACTGATCATGTATAAACAACAATTCAGGTTGTCTTAGCTGTAGTCGCACCCGTCCCTGCCGGCGGCGTGAATGAAGGGGCAATGGGAGTAGTGCTTGTGTATGTAGGTACGTAGTGAGGGATTGAAACGCAGTAGTCGTAACCTGGGTACATTTCTGTGCCTATGACGCGCGTTGTCAGTGATTGTTGATCTTGTTTTGCATCGACAAGAAATGAGATGTATAATGTGACGTGATGTAATAACAACTCACAATTGTTGAGCACCGCTGGGTTCCATGCGACGAATCTCGCGTGGCTCAGACCGTATTGAGTTTCAATGATTTGACAAGGCAAATCAGCCCCTGAGAACAATTGATGAGTAACGATGGGTCTCATTTGGCATCATTCGACTTACAGTTAGTGTCATTCGCAACAGCGAACTGATTGCAATTCGATGTAATACCAGGCTGCCGGTAGTGATATACCGCCACGCAGTATTGTAACCCAGGTAAGAAGTTAGAGCAATCGGGGCCGACGGTCGGGTTCCATTCTACAAACTGCGTCGGGTCGACGCCGGCCTGCGCGGCGAAACTCAGACAATCGTAGCCCGGCGGCGGGATCTGGTACTCGATGCAGGAGTCCGTGATGTTCTGCGCCGGAACAGCGGAGACCTGCGCGCAGTACTGCACGTTATCGGCTAAGACACACGACGTGTCGTTGCTGAGCTCGGGGTTCCAGAGTAGGAAGTCAGCTAACGAAACGCCGTATGCCGCGACCGCGTCAGAACACGACGAACTTATGATTGTGTTATTGTTGTCTGTGATGTTGACCAGGAACGGGGCCGTGATGTAAGAGATGCAGTCCATGCGCGTGGAGTTGGCGTATGGGGTTGTTAAGTTGCTGGAATACGGCAAGTAGGTTGCCTGTGGGAGCATGGTCATCGCTGTCAGCGGTCCAGTGAGGAGGGTTGGTCTGCGTTACTCATTTTCATTAGTCTACAACATCTTTTGTATTCCAGCTTGCTCCAAAATGAGCCAAACTACCTACGCTGGCAGGCTTGTAGGTGGGGGGGCCACGGTCGAGATATCGCTTGTATTTGGATTAATCCTAACAAACGCTATTAGTGAGTCCAATTCTTGTTTAATCTTTTGAAAGGTCCCCAAAGAATGCTTACCAACTGCCTCCGGGCGTCGACACGCAGATAACAAAGCCAATAGTCGCATCCAACCCCTGGCAAGCGACTCCTAGTGACGGATTCCAGGAGATGAGCTGCGAGTATAAGAGCGAAAACTTCGATTGAATAGAGGGGCAAGTATCAGTAGCGAGAACAGTATAAGGCGTGCAGCTCGCAGCCGACGGGATGCAGAGTGTACCTGACGTTGGGAAATTCTCGCACGCCGATGTAAGATTGTTGTTCCAGATCAGATTATATGTGCTGATTCCTTGCGAGATTGATATGCCCTGGCACGTGTCAGATACACCGATGGTATAGGTCTTCCCGACACAAGTTGGCTTCGCTGTCGGAGTTGCTGCAATTGTGAAGGTTGTCCCAGTGGGCGTGGGACTGGGCTTGAAGCCGGTCGTGGAGCCGCACGAGGAGGTCAGGGAGGAAAAGTAACTGGCGATGTCGGGCTTCGAAGCCAACGGCATCTCCAACTGAGTCTGAATTGCTGAGAGAACACACGTATTGCAGATGACAGAAGTGGCTATTGTTGCCCGTCCCGAAGATTGATGAGTTAGTCTCAGATGTGTCTGCCCATGATGAAGGATAACCCCCATCATCGTGAATCTCAGGGGTTATGGCTGGCTTACGTACGGGGAGTCCCTGTAAAGTTCTGATTCATCGCATCAAAGCTCAACACGCTTGCAATTTCGGAATTGCAGATATTTCCAACCCTGATGATTTCGTGGATATGACGTGTGAGCATTCATTGTCAAAAACCAGCCCCGATCTCTTCTGAATACTATAGGGTGTACTCACGAGTTCATCAGACAAGTCGAGTTATAGATCTCCAAAAACGTCTCAGCAATCGCAGAAGGTAAGAAACTACCCCCGTCGCCGTTAGAATCAAGCCAGTAACGGGTACCGCCGCACGCGCCCTGGATGCGACGCTCCCAGGCTGCCAGCGAGAAAGCGCACGCTGGCGTGCAGAGCGAGGCGAGCTGGGACGCGGGAACCAGTGCCGGCAGGCCATGAGGAAGACCGAATTGTTGGTTTAGATCCAGCAGCGAGGCATCGCAAGTTACGTTCTGGTTTAACACGGCTGCGCAAGTTGCGGAGATATTTGTGCTCGTTGCTGTGAAGGGGAAGAGTTGGACGCTTTGGCCTTTCACAAACGAAATTGTCCACCAAATCGTCGCCGTCGCTTGAAGAACAAATGCAGAAGTGGTGGGAGGCTTCATGATCGCGGCGATTCTTCACTAGTATTGATTATGGAGGAGAATTATAGCAGCAACAAGATTACAATCAATCAAGCTGTCTGGTCTTAGAGGGGATTCCCTTCGCAGCAGTCGAGGATTGAGGTGGTGGGCAGCCACCGAAGTTCTCCTTCTTTCTTTCTTGACAATAAGGGGCAAGGCGAGCAAGGAAGCTATCAAGACCCCTAGTAATTCATTTTAGTTTGATTGGTCTCTTCTATCAATCCAGGCGCCGCGAAGCAACGTTCCATAGGTGTTGGCACTATGAGCCGTCTCACGAGACCTCGGGCACTTTGACACTACCATGAATAAGGAACCTCACGACGATAGGTGTAGATGATGTTGGAAGGAGGTATCGCCACGGAGATAAGACTTGCTTTCCGCCTTTACGTGCCTCCAAACTGCATGGCTCTTAGCGAACACCATTCTCGGCGACATGCGACGTCGGGGCAAACCGCGAGGTGACGAGTAGGTACACCGAAGTATTTTGAGATTGAGATGCGAGTTGTGTCGAAAGATGCCTGTCGACCAAAGCAGAGGAGACGATTGGTCTGTGCCGCTTCCAGGTATGGAGGGCCTGTTGGTAAGGCTGCTGTGGTTCATGCTGGTCGCCTTACTCAGATTGGAAATTTACCAGTAGGTAGCCTGTTGGTTCTTTATCGTATCATTCCTATTCCAATACTATCACCCCGGCTTACCAACAGCACTTCAGTTACGAATTCCCTCATCCGGAGCACGATAAGGTTTCAACAATCAGTCCAGTCATCAATGGGAACGTGACCTAGTTGACGAAAGCACGCCGCCAACGTGCGCCAAGCATAGGCTGTGGTATAGACATGATGATGATCCGGGTCCTCGCTTCGACAACAGGCTTCGCTTGTGGGGTGCGATGGATATTCCCGATGCTCTTCTCATCGGGGAGAAGTCCAACCGGCTCATCAATTCGAGGGCGATGTTAGTCTCGTGAGTACGAAGCGAGAGAAATGAGAAGTAGATCATATTCAAAGGTTCGACAAGTCAATGATACGCGTATAGATATATCATATGGTTTTGCTTTCGGACATAGAGACGAAAGGAACGCCAATCTCCAAATATGAGCAATAGAATCCTCATGATTATCATTCGGTTGTTTCACCATGTTGTCGTCGCAAGTAATAGCATCATTGCTGATGCTCATCCCGCTCACGCTTGGGTATCTGGTTGATCCTCCCACTACGGCGCCCAGCAACACGATTCAAGATTGCAGCGGTTGGGCAGTGGCTACGTCTACTGATACATGCGAATCGATTGCCGACGATAACTTCATCACCTTGTCCCAGTTATACACATATGTGAGTTGATGGATTCTTCTTTGATCAAACTTTGCTGCCCGTCTCGAAAGTCTCTGTTTGTGTACAATGCAACGAATTGAAGAGTGAAGATTGGCTTGTGAGACTGAAAATAAAGCCTGATGTCACTAACTAGTACAATATAGAATCCATCGCTATCCGCAAACAGTTGTCCTCTGATTGTCGGCGATTCCTACTGCATCGAGGGAAACTTTGGAGTGCCGCCGGTGACGACATCTACTACCACTTCGCCTACTGGCAATGGCGTTTCGACGCCGTCTCCCGTGCAGACAGGAATCGTTGGCAACTGTGACATGTTCTACTATGTCCAGTCTGGAGACACGTGCAGTATCATCGCCGCAAAGTACGGCATCACACTCGCGCAATTCTATGCCTGGAATCCGGCCGTAGGGTCATCTTGTCTCTCCCTCGGTTTGAACGACTACGTCTGCGTAGGCACACTTAACGCCACTGGCACTATAACGATGACGGCTACAACAACAACTACTACCAAGCCAGGAAACGGCATAAGCACACCCATGCCCGTTCAGACAGGTATAGTAAGTAATTGTAACCGTTTCTACGAGGTTCAGCCGGGGGACGTATGCAGCAATATCGCTGCCGCCTATGGGATCCCTTTGCAGAGCTTCTACGCCTGGAACCCAGCAGTCGGGTCATCTTGCTTGAATCTTATAGCAGGAGATTATGTCTGCATTGGAACGACTACGTCGTCCGCTACCATGACAACGTCAACCAGCAAGTCTACAACGACCACGCCGGGCAATGGAATCAGCACACCGACGCCTGTCCAGACCGGGATAGCGAGCAACTGCAACCGCTTTTACCTCGTCCAGAATGGAGACATCTGCGACACCATCGCGGCCGCGGAAGGGATCTCAGTGAGCGACCTCTACGCGTGGAATCCAGCCGTGGGTGTCAACACCTGCAAAGATCTAGACGTGGGTGACTATATCTGTGTCGGAGTCATTGGCTTCACTCCCACTACGTCTACTGCTTCCACGACCACGACCACCACGCTGGGTAATGGCATTACGACGCCTACGCCATACCAGGCAGGCATGGTCAGCGACTGCAACGACTTCTACTTTGTCAAGTCCGGAGATACCTGTGACAACATCGCCGCCGACGAAGGGATCTCGTCAGCCGATTTCTACGCGTGGAATCCCGCCGTAGGAGGCAACACTTGCAAGTCTCTACAAGCAGGAACCTACGCTTGTGTCGGGGTCGAATCGTGTACTACAAACACGTTTGGCCTGGTAGTTCCACAGCCCTCGGGGGCCGTCTGTGGAATCCCGGCCGTCAGTAATGGTGGTACGACCCTTGCCTCCTACAGCTCAGGGGCACCTGTTTCCAGCTTTGGAAACTGCAAGGACGCCTGGTATGTTACTATCTATTAATCACTCGGATCTCCCGTCCCATAGCTAGCCCCTATTTCTGACTTAATTATCGTCACGTTCAGCTTGGGCACCGTCGGCTGCACCAATCTATACTTACACAAGGAAAAGCGTGCAATCTCCATGCCGGCGCCGAGACTCACGCCGCCTCGTCCACTTCTGCGTTTATCTTCTACGAATCGACTTGTTTCGTCTGCCCTTCGAAGTGCCTTTCTGCGTCTTCGCCGCCGGCGGGAGCTGTATGCAACGTGAAAGCGGTTAGCAACGGAGGCACGACCATCATATCCTATAGTTCCGGGGCGCCGGTACAAAGCATCAGCAACTGCGCATCAACGTGGTAAGCGCTTCAGAACCAATTTTTTCTTTTCGGTGACATTAAGAACAGAGAAGCTAATAGTTCCTTTTCTGCTCCATCCAGCCTGGCCACGACTGGGTGTACCAATCTCTATTTTACCCCTGGCTCATATTGTAACTTGCATCCGGCGCCGAGACACATCAGCTTAGCTCGACCTCTCCGTACTCCTTCTACGATGCTTCTTGTTTCGAGTGTGCTCCGCCGTCATGCTGGACGAACTCTCAGGGGTTGGCTGTTCCGCAACCCTCGGGCGCCGTTTGCGGCGTGGCAGCCTATAGTAATGGCGGCACCACGGTTGTGTCGTACGCCTCGGGGGAACCTATAACGAGTCTTAAGGCCTGCAGTGCAGTATGGTACGTATTTCATTGTCCCTTTTTGTCTACTTGTTCCCTGTCTTCTTGTAGAAGATGCTTAAGTACCTATACTTGATCGTAATAAACCTAACAAGGACTCAATAACAGTCTGGCGATCTCGGCGTGTACGAACCTATATTATCAGGCTGGGAAGTATTGCAACCTGCACTCGGGCGCCGACACGCATAACCCGGACACCACGTCCCCTTATGCTTTCTACGATGCTAGCTGCTTTGAGTGCTGAAGCAGATTAATGGGAGTCTCATAGTCAGTATTAGATGGCGGCCAGGGTCGCAACATAATGTAGTAATAGTAATTACGCCACAATATAGTAACAAATATGGCCGTTATGGGCTACCATACTTGATCAAAAATCGTATTGTAAGTACTCATTCTCAAATCAGTTTGACGGCGCCCCTTAAGCGGTGCGAGCGTGACGAGGTCGATAGCCGGCCAGCGCGCTTCTAAGTTAGAAACACATCTCCTGCGATAGCCTGAGACTTCAGCGCCGCTTTCTCTCAGTACATTATTCTACCTATTTGAGATATACATGGATAGTAAAACGGAGTCCCAGCGGCTATTGAAAGGAAGTTGACCGAGCCTGGGTGGATTTCGATGATAAAGATGCTATCACAATCCTCGCGCGACCATGGTATTTCTCCATGTAAAGGCTAAGATGGCGACTGGTCAATTGACTATGAAGATTAATAATTTCTCCCGCATGATTTGACCTGCCCCTATCTTTACACTGCTTGCAGCGGGCCAGGCCGTCTGTGTCACGCCGGGGCAGGCCAAGCTTTTCATAGACCATTACCAGGCTTTCCCAGTGCCGGGCCGGAGGTGGTGGCTCCACTAAAAAAGTTCCCGTAGCGTGGACGGTGGACGCGTGGGTCCGAATTCGGCAATCAGCTCTGCTAGCTTTTGGAGGGGTTCTCGTTCAATTAATTATAAGTCAGTCACAGAACAAGCAGCAGACCTGTGACGTTCTATCCTTCGCTACACGCCTTCTTCCTCGAAACCGCATACCGTGTACACTATCGAAATCATGGCGCAAAGGTAATGCTGCTCAATCGGCAATTGCGACTTTTTACTGACAATTTTGACGTAGACAAGTTCTTATGCTGGGCGCGGGGTTCGTTACACGACCTACCCTCGACGTCCTCAGTGATGCCGGCATCAAGGTTACCGTCGGTAAGCTCCTCAAGGCGTACCATCACTCTGCCCTCCATCTTTGCTGACTTTTCTCCTCTCCCAGCTTGCAGAACTCTCAAAAGCGCCCAGGACCTTTCCAAGGGCGTCAAGAACGCTTACCCCATTTCCCTCGACGTCACGGACGACAAGGCCCTCGATGCTGAGGTAGCAAAGAACGACCTAGTCATCTCCCTGATCCCTTACACATTCCACGCCACCGTCATCAAAAGCGCCATTAGACAGAAGAAGCATGTCGTCACCACGAGTTACGTCTCGCCTGCCATGCTGGAGCTCGACCAGCAATGCAAAGACGCCGGTATAACCGTTATGAATGAGATTGGCGTGGATCCTGGTGTCGATGTAAGCATTTTCTGACTGCTCACAGATACAATTGGCTGTCACACACATTTGTACCTAAGGTGTCGCGCTTCTGAAAGAGCTACAGCTAACAAAATAAACTTGAATAGCACCTATACGCCATCAAGACCATCTCTGAGGTTCATGAAGCTGGAGGAAAGATATTATCTTTCTTGAGTTACTGTGGTGGACTTCGTAAGTTACCCCTGCTGTCATCGGCTATAAGAGCAATTACTGATACTAGTGAACTACAGCGGCCCCAGGTACGTGCGCCTAAGATACCCCAGTCCAATACAATAAGAGAGGGGAGAACTAACTCTATTCAGAGAATTCTGACAACCCCCTTGGATACAAGTTCAGTTGGTCATCGAGGTAAGTGGTATCTCCGCAAGCCCCTTTCCCCGGTCTTATCCCTAGGAAGTTCTGGGTTATGCTCTTAAGGCCTTCTAATCACAGATGGCCATGAACTCGCAACTAACTATGGTAGGGGTGTTCTCCTAGCTCTGCGAAATGCCGCTAGCTACTACCAAGGAGGAAAGGTTGTCAATGTAGAAGGACCTGCACTGATGGCTGAAGCGAAACCGTACCCGATATATCCTGGATTCGCATTCGTTGCGTATCCAAACAGAGATTCTACGCCATACAAGGAGCGGTTAGTAACGTTGCTCTTGCTCATAGTGACATTGCATCTGACACGGCTATCTCGACAGATACCATATTCCAGAGGCTCAGACTATCATTCGTGGTACTCTGAGATACGCAGGATTCCCGTAAGTAGGCCTATATGTTGCCTTTTGCTCCTGCTGCTCAGCCAGTGTTCCGCTTAAAGAGAGGTCCTAACGCTGCTATATACAGGGAATTTATCAAGTTGCTTGTCGATTGTGAGTTCAACTGCTTTTGCTTTCCTTAGAATAATTACTAAACATCCTTATAGTGGGCTTCTTGAGTGATGAGGAGAACAGTGCCTTGAAAGAACCGATTTCATGGAAAGAAGCTACGCAGAAGATTATCGGAGCGTCGGGCAACGGCGAGCAGGAATTGATTTCGACTGTCGCATCGAAGGCGAGCTTCAAGGATGATGAGGAACGCGGACGACTCCTTGCAGGACTGAAGTGGATCGGATTGGTATGTCATCTATCATATACCGTGATGCGGAGAGCGAACACTGACACGCCCATGCAGTTTTCGTCAGAAAAGATTGTTCCTAAGGGCAATCCGCTTGATACCCTCTGCGCCACCTTGGAACAAAAGATGCAGTTCGAAGAAGGGGAACGCGGTGAGTACTGCTTATGATGCGGCTTATATCTGTCCTCTCCAAATCTGACATGAATTGCCGCAGATCTCGTTATGCTCCAGCATAAGTTCGAGATTGAGAATAAGGATGGCACTAGAGAGACAAGAACCTCGACACTGTGCGAGTATGGCGCCCCAGTCGGATCAGGAGGCTACTCAGCAATGGCAAAATGGTGCGTACAACACAACCCAATATGTCATCCCTCAACCTCTGTCATTATTAGTTTGGTGCTAACCCTTTGATAGTGAGTATAAGCTCGTTGGTGTAGTCAAGCAAGGCTTTTCGCTGGCATAAGAAGCCCGGATTTAGTGAATCAGAACTAACGTGTTTCTTCTAACTGCAGTGGTGGGAGTACCGTGTGCCGTCGGTAAGTGCTCTGGTTCTAACGATCAGGCTAGAATATATACCCTGTGCCGTATCGATGGGAGATACTAATGCTCTATTTTTAGCTGTCAAGCAAGTCCTCGACGGTGTCATTTCCGATAAGGGTATCCTTGCGCCAATGTCCCCGAAGGTCAACGACCCATTAATTAAGGAACTGAAGGAGAAATACGGGTGAGCACATATGTCATGATATTCTTGAAATAGTTGGGCTAACACGTGCGTAGCATCGAATGCAAAGAGAAGGTTATCGCATAAATCGAGAGATAGGGGAAGCATTGGAACATCAATGCCAATACCGTAAAAGGGTAAAGTGAATGAACGGCAGTCAAAGGTGTGCATTATAGACTCAGTGTCACGTAGTTAGACCTCGGCTCAAAAGAAAAGTACTGCTTTGGATTCTCAGTCTGGGACATACCGGATTGATACTGCATAAAAATGAGTGCTATATTGGCACGTGTCAAGTCGAATGCACATGAAACGGATGTGTACTTTACAATTCAGGAGGTGAGGATATCTGTTTAACTGACTAAATTGGGGTCATTCCAGATGATATTACGGTGTCAGCGTGTAACCTAACAGTCAGAAAAGACAGTTAGCAGTAGGGAGACCCAAGGCCGATGCTCAAAGCTATGAGGGTTTCTAATAGAGCAAGTAATAGTAGGGCTAGCCCTTCTGGACGAGCTCGGAAAAATTATAGCACTCGTAAAAGGGATTATCCAGTCCTAAACACCTGAGTACCCTGTGATCATCGATAGCGATGTCAATAAATGGATATAGTTTGTCATTGAGACTCAATTGTCACTGCTTAGCAACACCGCTGATGAAGGGGCTTGTGGTTTAGTGGTATAATACTCCCTTAGCATGGGAGTGGTCCGGGGTTCGATTCCCCGCGAGTCCATCACCGGAGGTTTAATTCCTCCTGTACCATCTACTTTTTATTTATTTTTGGGTCTTTCTGTCGTTTATCTTCCTTTTGCCCCTTTTCTGTTGGCATTCTGTTTCATTTTTTGAACAAGGTTATTCACTTTGCAACGAGCCATTTGCTTGCGTGAGAGGTGATTCATTCAACTTTATTACGTCATATAATTTGCTCGCTGTTCGGGGAGCGTAGAGTCGCTTAACCCGTAGGTAATCCCAGCGTAAGTATTCCCCCAATGCAATGGAAGACTATTTACCATAAGAGTGTAGATCGGGCTACAATATACTCGTTGTTGTGAATGTTGTGGTAGATACTTTAGCAGGTAGTGGTAAGAGAGGGTCTTGCCCGTATTACCTAATCATACTTTCTCAGCATAACTTAATCCTCCAGAGTCAGACATATCCCTAAAGCAGACATGTCATCATTATCATAAGACCTGAGACTCAAAGTCTTTATTGGTGTGTTCTTCAGATCGGAACAGGCAGGTGAACTATTATCAGCGCTGGAAGCGGCCCTTCCGCGACGATTGAGATCGATAGCACGGAGAACGAACACCAATGACGCCTCTTCTGCGAATCTCCAACAAATAATACAACCCTACCACTGACGGTATTGTACTCCCGCCGTTAACTTCCTCAACATGCAATACATCCTACAAGGTTCCCCTCACATTTGGAGCTTTCTCTGTACACACAAGTCGATAAGCTCTATTGGAACATTACATTCCTTCCCCGCAAGAACTGCCGAAGATCGACAATGCTATCTGTAAAGGACTCTCATATCAATCCTCTAGAGGAGGTCGGACTATTAAGAAGCTGACGTCGTCGTTGTTCATTCTCATCTTCACAGTTCACAGGCGACGCAAGCTCCTATCAATCATTTGACAAGATGAGGAATCATATGGCTGCCGGATGGTTTTATTCCCCTAAGCAGATATTACACTACTTTGCAACTCGCCCCACGAGTTTGAAGCCACCCAGGGCGAAGCTACGGAACCCAATCCATGTGCTCAAAGAACTAGACCGTCATCAATGGCTCATGTTCTCAGCAGGCTTTCTCGGATGGACGTGGGATGCCTTCGACTTCTTCACCGTATCTCTATGCGTGACTGAGATTGCTGCTGAATTCAAAACGACGAATTCGGCTGTATCCTGGGGCATCACAATCACCTTGATGCTGCGATCCGTGGGAGCCCTCGTCTTCGGTAGCTTGTCAGATCGCTATGGCCGTAAATGGACAATGATAACCAACCTTTTCCTATTCATCATTTTCGAGCTCGCATCGGGGTTTGCACAGTCCTTGCCCCAGTTTCTCGGCGTCAGAGCGCTCTATGGCATATCTATGGGCGGTTTGTACGGTCCCGCGGCGGCTACCGCGCTCGAAGACCTCCCATACGACGCTCGTGGCGTTTTATCTGGCGTCTACCAAGGTGGCTATAACACTGGATACTTGTTAGCAGCGATATTCTACCGAGCCGTAAGAAACCTGTCTCGGAGTTTTCAGAAAAGAAACTAACATAAGACTATAGTTGGTGCCTACGACCACTCACGGATGGAGGTCACTGTTTTGGTTTGGTGCTGGTCCCCCTGTTTTGATCATCGCTTATCGGTGGTGGCTACCCGAGACCAATGCCTCACAAGTCATGAAGGCAGAGCGTAAAGCCGTGATGGCCCATAAAGGCTCGGAAATCACGCCAGTAACAAGCGCAAAGGCGTGGTTACGAGATGTGCGGATACTCCTGAAGGAGAACTGGTTTCTGTTTTGCTATATGGTTGTTCTTATGACAGGACTCAACTCTTGCAGTCATGGATCGCAGGATCTCTATCCAACGTTCCTGAAAAACCGTAAGGCTCTGGTGTGTACCAAAACTCTCTACAGGACGCTAACTAGCAGCAGAGGTTGAACTGGGCCCGACAGACGTGACAGTCATAAGCGTAATAGGACAAATAGGGGCTCTCGTTGGGGGTACAGTTCTCGGTTACGTGAGCACGTTCTTTGGACGCAGACTCAGCATGATCACCTGCTGTATCATAGGTGGTGCAGTGCTCCCGGCTTATATCTTTCCAAGGTCTCTGGATCTCATCGCTAGTGCATTCTTCCTGCAGTTCTTCGTTGGTGGCGTCTGGGGTCCAATACCCATTCATCTAAGTGAACTCTCACCACCAGCACTTCGGACTACGGCTGTGGGATTGACTTATCAGCTTGGGAACCTGGCTTCTTCGGCAGCGGCCACCATTCAGGCAACGATTGGTGAACGATTTCCCCTCCCTCCAAAGGACGGCGTTAACCGGTATGACTATGGCAAAGTGATTGCCATTTTCATGGCCGCTGTATGGGTTTATATACTCATTTTCCTCTTCCTCGGCCCGGAGATGACCCAGGAGGAGAGAGCCGAATATGGCGCTGAAGCCGACCACATTGAGAAGATGCGAAAGGAAGGGGTCAGTTTGGCCGATATTGGGGCAAATAGGGCCAAGGTAGCGGTCCTAGGTGACGAGTCCCCTGATCTCGCTCATTCGGAGAAGCCCGCAGACATTGAGCACATTGAATGAGGCAAGAAGTATTTCATAGCCTAGCTATTCGGTTACTCAACGTTGTCGAGCTATGGTGTATTACGGTGCAGGAGAAAAGCGACTCCTGAATGGGCAAGCACTCAAAGGCCTACATGAAGTATGAATTTCCTTATCTAGTTCTATACAAGTCAGATCTCAGATTCCAGACTTCGTTATGAGACTACGTTCATCTTATTGGCTGTTGCTACAATCGTATGATGTACCCTAAATCGAATCGGAGAAATGTTCCAATAATTGAGATCTATCACACCTTACCAGCCCAAGAAGCCAGTAATGCATACTATCAACATAATCAGCCGAGGTACGGGATATTTTAAACCACCAAGGTAGGCTGCACCAGCTCGGTTAAATCACTCCTCGAAGTCTATTTCAGCCTCTGGGCCTTGGACCAGCAATGCTATAAGACTCAGACGCTATCAAGGATGCCGGCCTTCGGCGTTCACCCAAAACCGAAGCAATCTCACTGGATCAAGTGGAATCAAATATGATGTTTCATAAGCACGTCTTTAAATCCATATCTTTTCATGACTTATAATACTCTACACTACTATTTCCATCTTCATAACTCGCCTTTATCGAGTCATCTTCGCAGATGCGAAGCTGGTCCTCCGAGCTATAATTCGGGTAATAAATATTCTTCTGTTGCCACGCGACGAAAGATACGGGATTAATACAGCGACCCCACGTTCGATCACTTCCAGAGTCTCATGATCGTCGTACTCCAATTTTTCCAACGACGAGCTAGTATCCCACTTGGGCGGTTCTCTATATCAGGCGCCTTCCAGCTGTCCGAAAGCGACTCTGTGGCCCCTTTTCAGCCTTCGCCACGTCACTGGCTGTAAATTCGGCTACTATGGCTCCGAGAGCGCTCGAGCGAAAGTCATGTTGATTAACGTACCTCTAAACAGGCGCGGAGTCGTCAAAGCCCCAAATTGACCCTCTCGCAGCCGCAATAGCTTGTTCACATATTAGCCGTAGGTGGACGACGGCTAAAACAGAGACCCCATCACGCGGCAGTGAAAGCTTGTCTAGATCTATCCGTTATTAATAGACCGGGGGTCATTGTCTTATACAGCTGATGTTCCTATATATATGCCTCTCTGCTTGTGATACTTCTAGATTGATCACTAGTTAGCACGCAGCAGATTTTCGCGAGCGCTACGACAATATGCAGGTTCTATCTACTCTTTCACTCCTGGCCGGCCTGGTGTCGATTGGCAGCTGCCAATCGATCACTAAAGTCAACGACTTCAAAGGCACTCCCACGAACCTAGGCATGTACGTGTACGTGCCGCCGAATCTCAAGACTCCCGCCCCAATCATCGTTGCGGTACACCACTGCCAGGGTTCCGCGCAGCAGTACTCTAGTGAATCTGGCCTCCTGCCACTCGCCGGCCAGCATGGCTTTATCACGATCTTCCCTAACTCCAAGTCCGGTGGTGGCTGCTTTGATGTCGCTTCAACAGCATGTATGTTTGCGAGCCCCTGAGGATGGTGTCCTTTAACACTCCCTTAAATAAAGATCGTACAATATTTTTGAACGTGCTCTGACAAAGTTCCAGCTCTTTCCCACGATGGCGGAGGTGACAGCCAGACCATCGCCAACATGGTCACATACGCCGTTCAGAAGTAGTATGTATCTATTGCAAAAACTTTGCCATAAGAACTTATAGCTAACGCTTGGATCTCAGTGGCGGAGACGTCGACCGCGTTTTCGTGACGGGTACCAGTTCTGGCGCCATGATGACAAACGTGCTGGTGGGAGCCTACCCGGACGTTTTCAAGGCCGGCTCGGTCTACTCCGGCGTCCCAGACGGATGCTTCTACGTCGCCGGATCAACCGCCACGCAAGACCCGCCGGGATGGAACAACCAGTGCGCCAACGGCCAGCTCTCGAAGACGGCGGCTCAGTGGGGTGACCAGGTCCGATCGTACTACCCTGGCTACAACGGCACTCGACCAAGGATGCAGATGTAAGCTTGCTCTCTCGCGATGAATTATACGAGCATTCAGGGCATAAGAGCATATGCTGACAGGAGGAACTTTAGCTGGCACGGTACCGCTGACAGCACTCTCCGCTACCCTAACTGTGAGCAAAACCCGTCCTTCAGATTCCGTTGATGATATGGTTATAAGATGCTGACGCCGAATCGCAGACGCCGAGACGATGAAGCAGTGGTCGAACGTCCTCGGACTCACGACATCCAAGGACACGGCCAACACGCCCCAGTCAGGATATACCATGACGATCTGGGGAGATGGTACCGCCACAACTGCGCAGCTGGTTGGATACAGCGCTTCTGGAGTCGGTCACACCGTTCCCGTCCACGCGACCATGGATCTTGCATTCTTCGGAATTGCGTAATGGTAACGTGAAAAAGGGGGACAGTCGCGAAAACTCAGGGTCGACGAAGTTGGATGAGCGTGAAGATCTGCCTCTGGAATTTAAAATAAAGTTAGTGGTGTATATATCTGGTAGATATCAAAAGTACATCAAACAAATCAATAAGTGTGAGATTGTTGTGACGATGTGGCGAGTCCTCTAGTTTTATCCTATTCAACCTCCCTCTAGTGACAGTGGTTCTGTCCCCTGCCCACGCAATGTTATGAAACTCGAGGATGGACAGATAGCACCATTGCTGAATCAATAGTACAGCGCGAAATACAATCGTACGGCCACTCTAACCTACACCAGAAAGTCGGAAATGGAATGAAAAGTCAATTGTAAACCAGATACTCCGAGGCTATGACAGGACCATACAGACATGATATGACATAATGAAGCCGAGTGTAGGCATCGGGAAGTTATGAATAAGGAGTGGGAAAAGAAACACGAGTACGAGGGGTATACGGCTATAAACAATATCGACATCATTCATTGTCCTCTGCGTTTCTATCACGCCTGAGCTTCTTCTCCATTCTCCACTGGTGCAGGGGCATCATTACTGTTCCCCTCTTCCCCTATCGGGTTTTCGGGTACGATACCATTCATTCGTTCCCATACTTCTCTTCTGATGCGATCGTCCTTGGCCTTTCTCGCTCTCTCAACTTCCTCAAATCCGCCGCTCTTCTTCAGTTTGCCCTCTTCCACGAAGTTGGCTAATTCCTTTTTCATCGGGTTTTCTCTTCGACTCTCAAGTTCCTTTTGACGAAGCTTCTCGGCGCGCTCAATGGCCTCTAGTCGGTCCTCATGATTGGGTTGAAGGGCTCGCACTTCGCCTAGGACATTTTCTTTCGCGCTTGATTGGTCGTTGCTATTCCCAAGATTTTGTAGTCCCCGAGAAAACTGCCTCGCCGTTGGGGTGTTTTCTTTCATCTGCTCTTTAGTTGCCTGTTCCACTAGCGTGAATGTCTCTGTTGCTTTCTCGAGATCATCTTTCAAGTCAACCATAAGCTCTTCCATCACCTTCAGTTCATCACGGCCCTGACAGACTTCTTCTAGTTCTTTCTCCCAAATCTTCGTCCAGACGGGTTTTTCACGTTTCATGTAATCCTCCACCTTCTTGAGTTCCTTGGTCAAGAGCTGAATATCCCTAGAGACGCCTTCGAGCTGGCGAGGTAATGGTCGTACGCCGCGATTAACGACATCTTTCCGCAAGTCCTCAATAAGATCCTGGAGATCGTCGACTTTGCTGACAAGCTGATCGGAGTCTGACTGCAGCTGACCTCGGCCTTTTACCACATAGCTATGCCCTGAGTCGCCTTCGCCATTAGGCACAGCTGCTTTGACAGCTGCGACTTTGACGTTGGCAGCTTTGCTCCGAAGTGAAGACATAGAGCTCTGGATTTCGGTTTGGAAGTTAGAGTACGTCTGGCGCAATATGGCGAGGTCACGACGTAGACTATGCAATTCTCTAAACTGATTGGGGTTGAGCTTGGTCCCTATTCCCGAGCCACTTATTCTAGCCCCATCGACAGGAACAGGCGCTGCCGCCATGCGTGCCATTTCTTTAGCCGTTTCTAACTGCCTGTCTGATACCTGCTGCAGGGCAGCCGCTTGATCGGTAACATTTTGTCGGACTTCGTCCATGGTTTTCTTAAGCGTACCTAGACCCTCATCGATATGTCTCTTGACCTCGTCGAGGGGCTCGATATTAAGAGCTAGTACTGTACGATCTTTAATGTCGGAAAGGTCTTCAAGCTCATGCCGTACGCCAGAAACCGGGTCTTGAATGTATATCTCTGGCAAATCAGCTCCGTTTAGGGTAGTATTCCAGGAGAATTTCTCGATAAAGGCCAGTTGAAGGCGCCCGATTGTCAACCCAGTATAACCTTCTGGCAGAACGAATTTTTTTACTTTCGATTTATATTGTAGGAAAAGGGTCAGCTCTTTATCTAAAGGCGGAGACTGATCCTGAGTGATGCCACCCTGCTCCTTATTGCTAGGTGTTTCAGGTCGTTGTTTAATTTCTTTGGGGACGCTACTTGTCGTCTTGGCCTCGTCAAGTGTTTCTGGACCATTGATTGTAAATGGTTCCTGCAATGGGCCCGATATTGTCGCACTTGGCCGATATTTCTCATCTGGAGATCGCGTTGGCGAAACCTCCCGAGGAGGTGGCAAATCAGTTGCAGAGCTTTCTTCGGATATTTCGCTGGGAACTCGCACAGGTGAGCTTTCGAAGACACTCTTAGACTGGCTGGATGCGTTACGGTTATGGCGCATGGATTCTCGGACTTGTACTGCTCTCATTGACTCTCGCACCTCAGCGCGACCTCGGTTCGGCAGTGGCGTATTCTGCGAGGGAAGCATAGGCACACCATTGGTTGGCGCCCCCAAGTGTTTGGATATTTGATATGCTGAGTATCTCCGAGACGCCCTTCTCTCGAGGTCCTTGCCTCTTTGAAGGGCAGCAAGGGCACTTTGTTGTGATTTGGGTGGTGGCGGAGGCGGAGGAAATGAATCGATATCAATGCTGCCCTTAGATGAGCCGGTTGGCATTGTTTCATCCCCAGGATAAGGAGGCAACACGGGTATATTCTGCATCGTATTGCTGGAGAGAGAAGACATGTCGGACGTCATTGAAGCCTGAGATTGGTCCCGCTGGACTCTTCGGTTAGGGGACGTATCGACACCAAATGAAGCGGTACCACCACCACCACTCCCGCCCCCTCGGGTACCACCATCTCTCTGTGCTCCATTGCCATAGCCATTCTCGAGGCCTTCGTCCAACAAGTTTGTGAGGCCGGTGCCGTTGCTTCCAACGGTGCTGGTACTCATGGTGCGGGAAGCCATGCTATTGTCTTCTGGCGAGCCACCTTCTTTTTCCTTGGTTTGCCTCTGCCTGAGCTTCTGTTGCTTCCTCTTCAGACCATGCAGCAAGTTGATTATGATGTCGCGTATGCGGGGCAAATACTTCTCCAGACTTTCCGTGCTAGCCTCTTGACTCAAAGTCGCCTCGAGAATGTGTCGAAGCGATTCGGGCACGTTTCCCAGGTCCGACGTATCTACGTTGATGGCAGTGAATGCCCGGCAGGCCATGTTGAACTCGTATCCTAGTCGCACGTAAACATCCGACACCTGAGTATCTGTAGCAGCGCCTCGGGACCACTGCGTTAGGGTCTCCAGAAGCTGTTTCGTAGCAACAAGTAGGTGTGTGACGCTTTTTTCTATCTGAGAGAGGGGCATGCTCGAGCCATTTGATTGCTGGGGTGGTGGGCTGGTCAGCCAAAGGGTTGCTGTAGCGGGGGAGAATAACAGATAGAAGAAACCAATGTTAAAGAGAACGAACTAAGCAGCCAGTGCATGCTGCTGGGGATTTCCCTTCCGAGGGCAACATGGCAATTCACAGCGCAGGACTAAGACCAAACAAACACAAACAAAGCGGGTGACCCCGGTGTGGCACTGGCAACAACTCACATTCCGTCTTGAACTACCTCCGCTACCTCCGCTGCCCGCAGCTGATCTATTCGAGGCCGTCGACGAGCGCGGCTGTACATTTGCCGGAGACATGGACCGTATTGGGGCATTCGACGGGCCTCCATCCGGCCCAGGAGACCGTCGCTGCATCGCGCGCTGCGACGGCGGAGGGTTCGGCGCCTGCATATCGACGTGGATTTCCAGCTCTCACTGTCGCCGCCGTCGTCGTCGTCGTCTCTGTCCCTCTCACACTCGCCTTCTCTTCTAGTTATACAATGCAATTATTATCTTTCCCCCTCTTCCGTGTCTACCTATGCGACTGAGGCTGCGGGCGCGGGCTCGACGAATGTCTAGGTCTATGTATAAATATATCCTAAAATCGAGCGTTTCGGTGACGACCGGCTCGTATTGGTCAAATCGTGGGAAGCCACTGGAGGCGTGTGCGCTATTGGAAGGAATCAAGACGCTGGGAACGGCAGCTAAGGTCTACGGCAATATAAACAGTGATAGCAGAGAAGAAGGCGTAATCTGGGACGATGAAATGGCATCAACAGGGTAATAAGCCGAGTATCAGAGTGGACGTCGCATATGATGGGGATGACAACCCTAATATCTCGGATGATGAACGTTTAGCGACAATGCTGAAGCGCGACGTCGAAAAAGCAGAACAGCCTGATCCCGTGTGGGCGTTCGCACTAGTCTTAGAATGGCAAGCCTCAGCCCGCGACAGGAGCAAGGGAGTGTTCGGGGGTGGACAATAGAGGGGGGTTGGTTTGGTACAGGCACTTAAAGCTACCTACAGTAGGTGGTATCCAGGTGGGTGCGTACCTGCCTGGTCTAGGTAGTGTAAATCGTAGGTCAGGTGAGTCTGTACCTGCCAGCCAGCGTACCTTGATTGAGTATTACTTCCTGCTCGGTGGTAATGTAGATATATATATCTATACATATGAAACGACGACAAGTACTAGGTAGAGATAAACATACTTGCATACTTCTAGGTATTGCGCACGTTAGCCTCCCTAATTACTTTATTGTCAGATTATCATTGGAGAGAGTTCACCGCTTGAGGCACCGTACACTTACGCCGCCTTTCCTTAGGTATGGTTCGGTCCCGTTTGTGCTTAATGGACCTTCCAAAGCCACTAAAACAATGTTTCACAGTCTGCAGTAGTGTGTTATTTTAGGATACTTACGTCAACTGACCCGATAGCCACAGCCAACACAACTCCCGTATCAATCCTCCACCCGGCTCTACTGTCGGCTGGACCTTTTGCATTTCAATTCCAAAGAATTATCAACCCTCTGCCAATGGAGATTTTTATTCTGCACCGAAGCATGAACGATAAGAGCCACTAAACTAAGCCGATGGGTATGTATCTCAGTCTACACGTCAGTCTACTGGGTAGACGACGATGAAGATGAGGAACGTAGCCCAGAAAACCGTTGCAATGATAGGATGACAACACGAAGTGACACTCGGGAAAAAGGTACGGTAGTAATGATCGCTTCTCGTAGCGCACCGCACCAATTACCGGTTCCTGGATAAGAATTTAGAGACCAGGTAGAGGTAAACTGCCGCCGACGGTGAGTTAAACGCTACATAAACTTACAGAGCAAGACGATAGAAGCTTCACCAGCGCAGCCGCTATGATTCGCCCTCATCTGATTATCGCCTCATGGGAATATCATTGGGTTTCGTAAATCATCGTCCGCTTTGACTCACGCGTCCCGCCTCGTGCCTATGGCATATACCCGACGAACAACGATGCCTAACACTGCTCTGACTGGCGCCAGACCGATCGGCTATATGCTCGTCCCTATATCGACTCCTTTTATCGCTGCCACCACCGCCTACAAATACTATCATATACCCTTCCTAACCTCCCCAATTAGGGCAGTGGACCAGATCTGCGTGTGTTCACGCAAGCTAGCGGATAGCTACTTTTTATCGCAGCAGCTAACCAATATACCAGCGTCCAGTTCAAGCACGATTTGTCTAGAGAACTGTAAGACATGCAGTGCAGACTGTGGCTACACGACCTTCATAGAAGACGGCGGTTATGACGCCCCTCTCTAAGGAGATGCGCGATTGATGACCCGCGAGTACGATAGGCTATCGAGAAGTCTAAAGTCCATTCTCCATTGTCTCCAAGATTAACCTCCAATACATGTACCACGTATCTAGATCCACACTTACGAAGCTATCATTATCAATGTCAATCTGGGGTTGAATAGGCAATGCATAATCTGGTCAACAAGAGCGATAAGATTTGATGGCCTGGGCAAGTGCACATTGAGGGTTTCGGCAAGGAGATATTCTTTTCAAGGTGCTACCAAGCTGGGCCTCTTACACGAAAGCCAAACATCTTCCAGGCGCGCTGCTGCCAGAGTCGTTTTTTGTCATATGATGTGAATGACGCAAGGGCTTGTCAGCCTAGCGATAGGTTTGGATGTTCGTCCCGTCTCGTTTCGCAATATGCCATCTGTCATGACATTAGCATCTGGTGTGCATGATGCAAGCCCCTCACACGGAACCATGATATAGAATGGTTTTCGACCCGGATTGTCTGTCTCGGTTGGGTGGTGGAATGTGAGGCGAAAAGTGGAACTACTTATTCTGCAGGCGCTCGTAGGCAGAGCGAGAGACCTTTGGAAGATAAGACAGCACAAGAGTGGTGTTACTGCTGTGCAAGATGTTGGGTATATTAACCCGTCGCTGCTACGCTGACCTCGTGCAAGAAGATAGCTCGGCGCCGAGAATATGTATACAAAATGCCAGTAGCCTCTACCGCTCAGTTCTGAATGGAGAGGGCTACTGCTGGATGACGGATAAGACAACTCATCTATTTCCGAATAGGGGATACGACATGAGCCTTATACTCAGCTAAGATAATTTCAGAGAATACTGTTCAATGGAGTTACATGTACAATATAGCTTGACAGCGAGGCGCATGGTTCACATTTGAATATCTGAGATAATCCTATGTTACCTTTGCCGCAGACTTCGAGAAAAGACCTAACCTTAGGGCTGTATACTTAGGTATGCGACCCCAAATAGCACACGAATAACTATGCTTGGCAAACCGGTATTACCCTAAAAATGCCTACTTCTAGCCCCATGGTCGTACTTATCACGCGCTGTTGATGCTGGAACGGCCCGTACCCATGCCGGGAACAACAGGATGAGCCTCACTTGCCCATGCCACTCGGAGTTGTAGAGCGAAAGCACGGAAATTAAAGGCAAAAAAAGAGTTGATAGAACGTTGGAAAGCTGTACTACCTGAGACCTGACTGCGGTCGCGATTGGGGAAGTGCCATACTCAGTGGCGACTTCTTTTCTTTTCGGACCGCCTCCCTTTTCTTTTGGTAGCACACTCCGTATGGCAATTGGTAGGTCATTCCATCTTCGACCAGTGCATCGATACCTACTTCTTATATAGTATCTACCCCTCCGCTACCTTAAGTGCGCATACTTGGCTTTACAAACAAAATCGGCTTGCTCAGCCCTTGTGTTCACCTGAAATGTTGCTCTCCCGAAAATCTCGGCCTAGATAGTTTTGTTGGAGAGAACACACTCTGAAACAAGAATAGAAATGCATGGCAAACGCAAGCTGGCCATATTCAAACAACTTAACCGAAGATATCTACTGCACTAAACTGTTTCTTAGATCTCGAGCCTAGCGTTTCACGAGAGCTAACTAAAACCCGCTATCAAGCCAGCCCCGCATCAAACGTCAAACTTGCCAAGGTACTTTAAGTGGCCCCTCAGTACCTGTCTAGAGCTAATGCCTCCTACATGGACGAACTTTCTTCTTGTTTTCATGTAAGTCGTATGTAAACGAGATCCTATTGCTGTAAATATTTATACAACAAGAATTCAAAGGCCGACTTGTTTCAGTTTGAGAAGCAACCAGGCAAAGAGCTATTGTCTTCACGAGACCGCAGAGCGAAAACTACTGTCGTAGGTTTAACGGCACCTTTCACCTGGTAGTAATAGCGCACGAAGTGTTTTCGGTGAGGATTAAAATAAGAGAGTCGTCCCAGGAACTAGGTAAGTATGTCTCCCATGGGCTGTGCGAAATAGTCGGAGATGCCTGAGGAGGTAGCTTTGCAGCGGGCGGCTATGCAACATGCATAAGAGAGCCTCGTTTTGTTCGAGCATCGCCCCAACGGCCGACATTCTAAAAGTAACTTGTTAGACAGACCTATCGAGGCGGCGCGCCGGTGTTCACCCAAAAGGATCCGAGAATTGTCAATCGATAACCCGTAAGTTTACCATTACTGGGCTAGTGTTTGCGGCGGCTCCTCGGTCTGAATGAGTAGCTCGGTGTTGTACGAACGGTGCTGTAGAGGTCGTACATCTGACGTGTTGCCGTGCGTGTGTGCTCTTCTCGCCGGCTGCTCGTGGGTAGATTCCTAATATTTGAGAATCCTGTATCGAGTAAGCCAGATTCGAGTTATGTGAAGCAAGGCTAACAATCTTTACGTATGATTTGATCTAGGAAAACAATGGAGAGAGCCCAGCCTTTAACGAGCGAGCGTTCTAATACGACAGTTCCTCGAGCTCTACATACTTAGGTATGTAGATACCAGTCTTTGAAGATCGCATGGGATCCAGCAGTCAAACGTCCCATGGCACTAATGCCCCAGGTAATGACTACCATCAAATATATTATCTCTAGATTAACGAATAATTAGCTGCCAAAAAAAAAAAAAAAAAAAAAAAAAAAAAAAAAAATTAAAACAAAAAAAAAATCAATCCTAGGATCCCGTGTTGGGAGCAAACAACCGGAAGAATGGGCTCAGCCCTCTACAAACTGTCTCATATCAAGCTCCATCTACGCGAGATTGAATGGCAGCGTTATAAAATCAATTATTTTTTAGAATGTTGCCAGTATTTATGGTATTTCCAGGCGAATTGGCCTATCTATCACCTATCTAATTTCGGTGTTCTGCGTTGGCTGTCTGTTGGTAAGATATCTACCTACTTGAGTGAGTTTAGATATATACTAATTGTAGAATGCTCACCTTAGTCAGTTTACCTAGGTATGTTTACAATTCTAACTTTGACATCGCGACCTCATTTGGTTATCATGGATTCCGTGGTTTGTCCCGTCCAAGGGTAGCCGACTTAAACCTATCTGAAGCGTGTGTCATTAAACTCAATTGCTCTATTCATACATTGGTTAATAGCAGTTTGCGCGTGTATTGTCTCAGCTTTCGGTGTGTGCGAAAGGATTCATTGGTATATTTGCCAAGATCTAGCAACTACTACTAATCTTCTAGAAATGGAAGAAAGAAGCCAATTTGAGGCAAGTACCATGAAACAATCATACGTGACACGATGAAGATAATGAGCCATGATACATGTAATTATTAGTATGTGGGAAGTAGTTTCACACTAGAGACGACAGGCAGGGTAGGCAGCTGTACAACCTCCCAGGCTAGCCATGCACAGTACCTGGAGGTAGCGGGTCGGTTGGCCAGCCAGCTGCTAGCTAGATACCCAAGGTGCCTAACTTCTTCGCTGAAAAAAGACGAAGCTGCGGTGAGGAAGACAGAGAGCCCCAAGGTATCGAACTATCTGACTAGCAAAAAAATAAACAGCCCACTTGCGGAACTGCCATCGGCGGGCACGGACCAGGGCCTTAATTGACTTTTCCTAACATTACCTAGCGCATCGGTTGGGTGGACAGAGAGAGAGGAAGGACCAAACGTCCTTGGTTGTTCGCACGTACCTTGGGGACCCTCCCTGAGCTTCGTCAATCCCATCCCAGAGCCCATCCCCAGTCTTTTTTCAACGCTCCTCCTCCCCTTCGTCCACGGTACCGACCAGCCCGTCGACCATCGCAGCACCTCCTCCCAGCTCCGAATCCATAGTCGTCCCCTCGCGAGGCCCTCCCGTCCACCATCACGCGGGGGCACATCAGCGGGCGAGAATTGACGGCACAGCAGCAGCAAGCAGCAAGCAGCAAGTAGCAGCGGCAGCAGCAGCGGCAGCAAGAACCGGAGCCCACCAGGCGGTCCCAGTCTCGCGCTCTCCAGTCAGTCTCCCAGGCCAGGCCAGCACAGCCAGCCAGCCCTCCGAGGTGAGACATGGTTTCCTTTCTCTGCCCCTACCTTACCATCGGCCATGTATTTTAGGTAATGTAGCATGGGTATCGCACCGTAGCCAACAGCTGGCCCGCACCGCCCTTTTCTTCCTCGACAGGAGTGTCAGAATGTGTCCGTGTGAGCAACAGTAGCAAGTGGCAGCAGCAGAGCAGCGGCAGCACCGCCAGAGGCACCACCGAAGGACAGAAAGCGACTTTGACCACCTTTTTTTCTGGCAACTTCCGGCTTGCAGCAACTTCTGTTGCAGTCAGCTGGTCTTGTCAACAACAAAAGCACAACTCTTCTCCCGTCTCTTGTATTTACACCCTTTGTGCCCCTTGACCACCTCCCTCCCTCTCGCTAGCGGAGCTACTCAACTTTTTTTTTCTGCCGCTCATTCAATCGCTTGTTGCTGTCTTTTGCACTCACCGTCTTTCCATATTGTGCGCTGACTGTCGCCGTCCTTCACCCCAGGCACAGCTCCGAATAATTCAAACAATAAGAAAAGCAGCCGCCTTTGTATCGGCCGACTGCTCTCCCACTACGGCGCCTGCTCGCAACAGCTTCGAATTATCTGATACAGCTTGTCTTCGCATGACAAGCTAGCATAGTATAATCTTCCCGAGAAGTAAGTTAGCTCAGGACTTCAAGCTACTAAGACCTTTTTCTTTCTCGGTGATCGTCGGATCTACAGGCTCGCGTCACTCCTGCCGCTCCGTTGCCATATCTAGAATACCAATCCTATTGCCCTCCCGACTCCCTTTGCCGGCCCATCATTTCTAGACATACCAATTGAATCCCACATACATAAGCGATCCGAATAACTGTCTTTCCGGAAACATATCATAGCTCACCCTTTATTTTGAACAGGGTGAAAGGGCTGGAGATACCCTTGAGGCCGATATCGAGCTTGAAGGCTGCCTGACCCTCCCGAGCCCTTCTGCATGTCGCCTGAGAATGGTACAACATAAGAAGAACTCACATAACAGCGCGAACGGAAATACGAGTAAGGAATTGCCCAGGATGCCTTTCCCGAAGAGAGACGTACCGGATAACCGGTCAGTTGGTGGAAATGGTAACAAAGGTACCAAGTCCAACGGTTGGTCACCCCCCTAGATGCTGTAGTAATCATGAGCTAACATGATGATTGTAGGCACACCCTCGAGCTTCCGTACAGACACTGCTATTTCCTCCAACCGTGGTAATCGTGAGCGGGTTTTACAACCCTGGGTGGCGCCTAGCGGCTCTGAAGGCATAGACATGACACTGGAGAAGTCTACGAGCGGTCGACCATGGGATCAGTTTGCTGCCAACGAACAACAGTTCGGCATCAAGACAACATACGATGAGAACATATACACAACTGCCATTGACAAAAGCCACCCTCAGTATAGAGAGAGACTGGCAAAAGCGGATAAGGCGGCTAAGGAGATCGAAGGTAGTGCTACAACTACCGCTCACCATGCTGAGGAGCGACAGATGAATTTTGCTGGTGGTGATGATGCCGGGGAGGACGAGGAGGACAAGTAAGCCCTGGCTGCGTAGCTTTACTACGGGACACGAGCTAACAAAATTATAGGTACAGTGGTGTGAGACGGCAAGATTTCCCTGCTCTCGGTAGTCGCGAGACTAAGTACACGCCCCCTGCTCGGCGAGCCCCTACCGCCTCTTCCACTGTGAAAGGCGCCCCTGTTGATCCTGCCATAATATCGTCACAATTGCGGACTAAGCCTCAATCAACACCCAAGCCGGAGGACAAAAAGGTCCAGGCAACGGCTGGAGTAGAACCTACACCAATATCCCAGCCTGCACAGACACCAGAGCCCAAGCCCGATCCCAAGGCGGAGAACCTACAAAAATCCGTAGAAGTCAAGCCAACCAACCAGACGTCTACTCCACTGAAGCCATCAGCTGCGACCAGCCGAACTATATCGCCTCAGGCAAAGGATGCGCAGAACTCTACACCCAATGCGACTGCTACAGTTGAGCTTGATGTGCTGAAGGAGTTCAAGAGTTTCGCCCAACAGCAGCGTATGAATGCCGACAAAGCAAGGCACACCAAAGCCAGAGCAGACAAGGAGGTCAAGTTGACTGAACTCAAGAAATTCGCCCACAACTTTAAGCTTCCAACTCCTGTGCCGCTTGATTTGATTGGCATCATTGCCAAGGATCCTGCGAAGCAGCGAGAGATTCAAGAGAAAGCCAACCGAGATGCCTTGGAAGTAGCTCAGCGCAAAGCCGAGGAGGCAAAAGAAAAGAAAAAGAAGGAGCATGTAGGAAGCTCGACAGAATCCCAAACAACTACTGCCCCGGCGCTGCCTACTGAGAGCAAAACATCTCGTACCGCAAATACCCCGGCCACAATAGGCCCATCGGCCCCAATGCGCACCCAAGCCGGACGTGGACCCCCCAACTATCCGTCCTTTCCAAACAATCGATCAGGGCCACAACATATGACACAGGCAGGCAGGCAAGGGGGCCTTACTCATCGTATCCGAGAGTCGCAAAAATCTCAAGCTCAGGAGATGCGAATGCCTCCCACGGGACCAGCTAATGCCATGAACTCTTTCACACACCGTATGGGTGTGCCTAATCACCTTGGCGCCAAACTGAATCCCAATAGTCATGAATTTCGGCCAAGCGTTTTCGCGGCGAGCTTCAGCCCAAATGGACACCCCAGCACGAGTTCAAGTCCTCGGTCAGCCATTAATCATGCTAATGGCCCCTCTGCGAACGCCAGTACTCATGTTAATGTAGCCATTATAATTCATAAAAAGGGGAGGAAACCGGATCCGAAGAAGTGCAACGCCTTGGCCTATGCGAAAACAATTCAGCCCCCCGAGACAAAGAATTGGAGTGAAAATGGGAACTTAAGACCTTCTTATGACACACCGCCTACCTGGCGTTCCGTTGCAGATGATGAGAAACCCGACTCTACCATGCATCTAACTTGCGACGAGTTCTTCGAACGCCAACCCTTCGCTAGTCAACCAACACCAAATCCACCTCATATTCTTCCGCAACAAATGCCGCACCAACATCAGCTGCCACTCCACATGCAACACGGCGGTCACAATGTTGGACCACGACAGTCGCCGCATGTGCCTCCAGTTCCGATGCCTGGTGGCCAACATAACCCAGTCCCTCATACCCCCTTTAATGGGGCCGATGATCATAGGATGATGCACTCGAATTCGAACCAGTCTTTCTCTTCCCCTAGAATGGGTCATCAGGTTCCAATGGCGTATCCAGCAACTATGCACTCTACTCCCCAAATACCTTACGGCCAACATATGATGCCTTCCTTCATGGGGCCGGGGGCGCCTCAAATGAATAACTTCAATAGGAGCTTGTCGAATAACACCCAGTTTATGACTCAACAGTCCGGAGCTATGGCTGCTCCTATGATGATGCAGCCTCATTTTATGGCTCCGGGAATGGTGGCTGGGCCTCCCCAGATGCATATGTATGCCGGCGGACAGTCATTCATCCCATCGGGAGGTGCACCGCAGCCTATGCCTGGGGCGTCTAATGGATACCCCAGTCCTGGTCGCCCGTCAGCACCAATGATGGTACCGGGAGGCTCATCACAAGGGCAAGTGATGTACACGCAGAGCCCCAGTATGCAATATCAGCAGCCGTATGCACCACAGCAAGGTCAAAGTATGTCTACCAAAAAACACGAAATACGCAAGAACCGGAAGCTAACACGAAACACAAGTAAATAATGTGCGCCCATCTTACAACGGTGCCGGCTCACAGCAATACGGCAGCAGCCCTCAGCAGATACACCAGTACACCGGGCCGCCTCACCGCAATGGAAGCAGTGGTTACAACAAGAACTATCAAAGTCACAATCAGAATCATGGCCCAGGCGCCCATACGGCCCCCACCGGGCCTCAGGGCCGAACACCCGAAGGACCTGATGAAGCGAAATGAATGCAGTACCTACGGTTGCCAGCAAAGGATACCAGCGCCGCGTTTTCAGCGCCCATCTTCTTTTCAACTCAATCCAAATTACCATGACGGCATTATTCTCGCGGGCTCCCGCTCCATGCTCCCGCAGATGCGATGATTATAGTACCAGGTTGATCACGCATATACAGATAGTCGATAGTTCATGAGCCAGCTTCAGCTCGTCCGTGCGAGATACATCGGTGTAAAAGCCTACTGGGTCTTGAACAAAACCTGCAGGTTATAGGTATCTTATGTCGCCTTTTTAGTTATGGCTCGTAGGATATCACCTAATGCTTGCTGCCGTTCCATCACTGACGCAAACATGGTCAGGAAGACGTGGTAATTGGAGTATCATGGAAGGAGCGAGCCGGGCTTGGGAAGCATCGTTGAGCTTCAGGGAAGGCGAGCAAGAAATCATAGGCTAGAGACGCTGTCTAGTTTCTGGCTTAACTGGTCTCTATGCTCCGCGATAAGAAATTCGGATCCATAGGCCTCAGCTTTGAATCCCAGGATAAGCGAGAGCCTTAGGAAGTATGTATGAAGCAATCGGGCTAGGCCTACCGACGAAGAAGGACAGTTGTATCTTAAGTCCCAATGTCGAGAACGCCAGATAATGAAGGCCCTGTTCGTCGCTGATTTGTGTCTCTGACGTGCAAGCTAGAATCGAGGATTTCGGTCAGTTGACCGACGTCCTGGTCTCACCTTGAATCTCAGTTATACGACTGCCTGCTAGGTTCGATGGACGTGGCTGGCCATGCGGTGGGTATAGTCCACTCAAATGCAACTCACTGGCTGCGTTGCGGACAAACAAACAAACAACATCAAACCTTACGAGACATCCGATACGAATGATCCCTAGAACTGGCAAGCTGATTCGCCGGGTGCCGGCGGTCTAACGTAAACCCAGTGAGGGCGATACAGGAATGGCAAGGCTACTTCTACAAGGTCTTCAAGAGAGGCCAGCTGAACAGCGCTCGCTCCTCGAAGCCAACGTCTTCATTCATTCTGCGTCGGAAACACGCTTCTCTTTTATATTTAGGAAGCAGCAATATCGTCTCACTCCTAGCTCACATATCTACAGCTTGTTGTACCGCCAAAGTGCGGTGCAATAATATTTAGCACATATAATACCAATAAAGATCCATGCCGCACTCCTCAACATGAAATTGTGAAAGAAGTAATTACTTTAAAGACTCTGATGTCTATGAACTGTTGTCTAAGTATCTACCCAGTGCAGCAAGCTATCTAGAGTCTTATCTAAGCTAAGTAGAGAAGCTACATACCTACCTATTTTGCGGGCAGGTTGTTTATTATTTGTTTACTGATACAAGGTTGGAGCGGTACAATGTAGCACATCTTGCTCATACACTTCTCTCGGGTGACTTCGTGCCTTTGGGTAAAATGCATGTATGATGCTTTACATCTGCTCTTGCAGCCACTCGCTCTCAGCGAGCTCTCGAGCGGAGCTACGGAGATTAGGCTCCCACTGTAGCATGATTCGCATCATACGGAGGAAGCTTCCCTTATCGTGTCCCTTGAGATTCGTCTCAATCTCTTCGAGTGAGATCGGAGCCGGCAGAGATATGCCACCGCAGAATTCCCCTGGATTATGTGCCCCGTTCGTAAGATAATCGCGTCTCTTGAGTTGACATGTGGCAAACTCACCCTTGTCCGAGAAGAACTTAGAAGTTAACCTTCCCCGGTTGAGGAGCTGTTGAGGAGGCTGGCCCAGGAGTGCTACCATCTCAGAGAGATGGGCTCGACTTCGATAGGTGTGGAGTTCTGGGTCTTGACCAGTGAATAGATGTCCGCCTTCAAAGAGATCCCAAACCTGAGGATCGCAGACGCAAGTATACGTTAGTTGTCGCCGTCTTAAGTTCAGGTGGGGTTTCCAAGTCAATTACTTACCATGCAACCTGCATTCCATATGTCTATCTCGTAGCTCCAGGGCACTCCCAGAATCACTTCGGGTGCCCGGTAGACGTTAGGCTGTACGTCTTCTTGATGCTCTTCATCCCCGAAGACGGCTGAGCCAAAATCGCACAGAACCGGTGCGCCCAATCGTTTTGGCATATCCAGCTCACGTGATATGTATATTGTTCTGTCATGTAACACTTTGCGCGGCGATGGGTCACGTTGCTCCTGCTGCTCGAAGTCGCTGAACACTGAATCGTCTGCGATCCCGAACATAATGTTATCGGCCTTGATATCTACGCATGTATCGTTTAGTACTGATCGAAGTAATAAAAGAAGCGGCAAGTGACGATACATGCCTGTGTGTATAATTGCGCATTCCCGATGTAGAAAATCCAATGCGCGGAAGAGGCGATGAAGGACAACAGCAAGAACGGGTGCAGGGAGCCTCTCCACGGGGTTTCGATGGAGGAAGGTGAGTACACTCTCGAATAACGGAGGATGCACGAGGCATCGATGTTGTCCGTCTGGCCCATCGACATCAAAAGAATCGAGTAATTCTCTGACGACAGCACGGCCAGGATGAGTTATCGAGCCTCTCTCCTTCATGCGTTTATACATGTTAAGCTCATTATCTAACTGTCGACCCATTGACTCCGAATTGACGAACAACTTGAGGGCCACATGACGGCGACCGCTATGCGACCGGTGAGTAAATTGGTAGTAGCATAATGAATAAATCCCACCTCAAGTCACGCGCAAGCCATACGGTCGAGGTCGCTCCAAACCCTAGTTTGCCTACAACTTGATAGCGATCCCTTAGGATCTCGCCTACATGGACCGGGTAATACCGCGATGCACGGTAGTCTGGGAATGTCTCTTCCTCTATTTTCTGATCAGACGGAATTCTTGGGAAGTTGGTATTGGAAAATACGATTGGCTTCCAAGATCGGAAAGGCCAAGAAATTCGCCGCAGGAGTGACGCCATATGGGATGAAAAAGGGGGAAAGGGAGAGCTGAATAAGCTAAACGTGATGTTCGGATGTACTTGAATCGTGGTAGCTGTCGTCACGTTTCCCGCAGCTGTTTAGCGTCGAACCAGGACTGACCATTTTTCTCACGGGTAGCTCTTACGTAATCTCACCGTGAAACATCGTGACTGAGACTTCAGGGCTGAGCAAAAGCAAGACATCCGCTAGACCTGATCTGATCTCTAAAACTTATTACCAGCAGAATAATTCACGACGGGCACGAGTCCCCTGGAATGCGTTACTACTTGAGTGCAGTTTAGTGCGGGTATGCCAGGCACTAAATTTTCGGACCTTATATTCTGCTATCCGGACCTTAAACTAGGCCGGATATGGTAATTGTCGGGCTGTGTTCCCACACCCCTTTGTTTTCCATACAAAATAGACTAGTGTAAGACGCCCTATAGACACCAGCAAAACTAACGGTCGAATATTTTTTGTTGAGTGCTATATAGCTGTACAGCCGTTACCTGTTAATATATTTAATTAGCTAAAACTTTTACTAAAAAAAATATATTGCGGGGTATAATAAATACTTTTAATAGCCTAGCTAGTTAAGTGCAGCTTAAATTTAAAAATAAAGCCGAAAATATTAAATAATTAATAAATATTATTATACGCGTTAACGTTATAATTAAAGTTAAATATAAACTATAGTTTTTATTATATTATAAGTAGCTTTATATAAATACTGCGAGGTACTCTATAAAATATATAAATTCAGCTAGTTCTAGTAGAGTTATTACGCTAATAAAAGTAGCCAAAAGTATTAGTGGAAAATTTGCTATATATAGCTTAGTTTAAGGTCCGGATAGCAGAATGTAAGGTCTGAAAATTCGGTGCCGGTATGCCATCTGGTATATTTCGGGTATTACCTAATTCATCCTAAGCTACTCTTGGCGCAACATCTGAAACAACCTTGGCAAGCCCCTTATACCCCATTCTACCCCGTCCCCTGTCGAGCACCGGCTGGAACCCCAGCAGCCATGCTAGAGCATTGGAAGCTAAAGAGAATTTTATATTGAAAACAATAAGCGGTACTCGAACGCACCCCACTACATATACCTCGACACCACTGCAAGAAGTATAGACTCCGATATCATGTAGCTGGCAGCTCCGAGCCGCCCGGATATTATTCGCATCAAGCCAAAAATGCTAGGCCAGGAAAAGAACACTGGTGTACACACATACGTACGTAGGTATAGGCTGACATCACTCACTTCCTTTCCGTTGGTCGGCCGTTTCTTATACCTCAAACAAACGAAACAGACCAATTGACGATGGCGGTCCGCTCGTCGTCCAATCAGGCTTCGGAAGGGCCTCCTATCTGCAGTGTGGTCTGTCTGTGCCGCGCGGGCTTGTGCAGCAGGCATTGCTTGTCTGGCGGGCGCTCCTTTTCTACAGCGGCCCCACCTGTCCCGAGCAGTCGTCAACAGCCAATCGCTAAGGTGTCAAGGTTTCACGCATGCAGGTACCAAGCGCCACTAAGTCGGTTTAATGGGGCCCAATGGGGTTTGGTGGGCTGTTCGTGACCTCAAACAACCTCCAATCTCCTTTCTTTCCTCCTCTAGTCCTTGGTGCGCAGGCCGCCCACACCCAACCCTCGATGTGCCTTTGCTGTATTCGTTAGCGGATCAGGAACCATTGGCCTTGAGCCTCTGAGGGTCGTCGTCATCAACTTCTTTGACAGCATTCTTTATCACCGTCGGACACGTGGGTAATACTAAGATCCATTGTCTAACTGCGTGCCTAACATAACGTACGTATTGTGCTAACCTCGCTGCGTACCCATCTATATCCACAAAATACATGATAAAGGGAATATAGTACTCGGTAATCTTCATAGATTACCTCACCTACACCTGAATTCTCGGTTAGGCATACCCATTTACCCTTATGCGAACAAGTCGCCCGTTCATCCTAAGCCTCAATGATCTGCCTCGGCCTTTATGCGCAAACGTGTATATCCTGCGTGGCGATCATTGCGAAAGGGCTCAGGGTTCTGCTCAGGGGTACCGGGGACGCCACGGCGGCTGTCCGTAGCCTGTCTTTCTGTCTGTCTGTCTGTCGTCTCTTCTTTCTTTCGCCGAGGTACGTCCTCCAACCCTTGTCCTCTGTACCTTGCTCCTTGTTTCTTATCGTGGCTTCACATATTGGTCGCATCAGATGCAGGTTGTCCTCTCTGGTTGATTTGCTCCGGCAGTGTACTTTGGTGTCTCAGACTTGAATTTGAGTTGCACCCCTCCGCCTAACATAAGGCGGAGAAGCGCGAGAGTATGCCAGTTTGTGGGGTTTTGTGCGCTGCGTTTATCATCGGCTTCTTCTTTCGGACGATGAGGTATGGTGTTTGTCGTAATGGACGCCGTGTAGATCGGCTCATTCGTTGCGTCAATGAGCCCCTGTATCACTCATGACAGTGTGATTGTAATAGCCGGCATCTGCACTGGTGTAGTAGGTGTAAGTGTAAGTGCTAGTGTACATATAAGTGTCGAAAGTGTAGATGTGTGTTCGTAGGTCACAAGCGCACAGGTACTTGTGTACTTCCAACCCGGTAGACGCTAAAGGACCCCCGTTGCCCACAACAGGTAGGCGCACACCACCACCGAGGCCACCACCACCGGCATATAAAGAAAGCACTTGGCAGCCCCCCAATACCCTTCACCTTTGTTTCCTTCTCACCTCTCTTGCCGAGTCAGTACGCCTTTGAGCCTCTCTCTCTCTTTCTTTCTATTCTTCCTTTCGCGTTTACGCAGGTTTCTCCCTGGTGGTGTCCTACTCATTCATTTCTGTCACTTGCCAACTGTTACAGTCACATTTCGTGGAACTTTTGCTCGGGGAACACACTGCCTTGTTCTAGCTTGACAATCAGTTCACTTTGACAACATCCCGTCATTGTACAACCGCTATTGTACACTCGTCCTTCCTTTGAGTGCTACAGCCGAGTCTCCTCATTGATCATAAGCGGTCCCGAACTTGTGGTGCCCCCTGTCTTGATCATCCCTTCATTTCATCTTACGCTGCTCCGAGTAGACATCGTCGTCAACTACACAGAAAAGAGAAAAAAAACCTTCATTAGACATTCTTCAGCAAGCTGCAACATTTTCAATATGCAGTTCACATCCGCATTGATGGCCCTCTTGGCTGCTGGTTCAGCCATGGCCCACATGAACATGAACGATCCCACCCCCTTGAGTTACAAGGGCAACCCCAACACACAGGAGGCCAATATCGACTACTCAATCACATCACCAATCACTGCCGCTCAGTATCCGTGCAAGAACACCCTCAAGCTTCTAGGCACGAGTGATGGTACTCCTGTCGCCACATACTCTCCTGGTCAGTCCTCAACCATGTCTGTTGAGGGCGGCGCTTTTCACAATGGAGGGTCGTGCCAGCTCTCTCTCTCTTACGACAAGGGAACCACCTTTACCGTCATCAAGTCCTTCATTGGAGGTTGCCCGACTGCGAGTGGTGGTACATTTAGTTTCACCATTCCGTCCGATGCCCCCGAGGGCGATGATGTGGTCTTTGCCTGGACCTGGGTGAACAAGACTGGCAACCGCGAATTCTACATGTCTTGTGCCATCGTCAACATTAAGGCCGGAGGCGCAAAGCGCGCTATATCCCCGAACGAGAAGCGTGCCGTAGCCTTCGCCGACCGTCCGCAGGTCTTCCAGGCTAACCTCGGTGGTAAATACTGCACCAAGGAAGGTCGAGATACGGTATTCCCCGAACCGGGCCCTGATGTCGAGACCAGCTCAGGTGCCACCACAGGCCCTGCAACTATCTGTGCTACCGGCGAGGATGCCCCTGCAGGCGACACTTCCGGCTCCGGCTCCGGATCAGACTCGGGCTCCGGCTCTTCTTCGTCTGCTGCTCAAGACCCAGCCACCAGTACTACTGCTGCTGAAATGTAAGTAATATCTCTCAGGCGCGTGCCCCTGCGCTTGCCTGTCCCCCAAACCCCTCTGAAATTTTTGAATCCAAACTAACAATGTCTTCTAGTACGCCAACTGGCGGGGTTTTCCTGACAACCGGTAGTGCCGCTGTTCCAACGACTCTGAGCACGGCGACCTCAGTTCCTGTATCGTCTTCAGCACCCGTATCTTCTTCAGCACCTGCGTCTTCTTCGGTACCTGCTGCCACTCCCACAACTAGTGTCTCACAGCCAGCCCCAACAGGTGGCGTGACAGGAGCACAAACTGGCGCTTGCAGCAATGAAGGCGCCTGGAACTGCATCGATGGCACAAGTTTCCAGCGATGCGCTTCTGGTCAATGGAGTGCCGTGATGGCCATGGCGGCTGGAACTAAGTGTACTCCTGGTGTAAGCGCCAACCTTAACATGAAGAGACACCGCGAAAGAGTCCGCCGCCATGGTCACCGTGGCATTTGACATGCTCGCGGCGCCTGGTTGATGTAGTTCAGCATATGACTCCCATCTCGGTCGAGTTATCGCATACGCTTCACGAAATTTTCAATTCTGTTGATTGTACATAACTTTTACAAATTTTTTATCTCCCAACCTCCTAGCGGGAGGCAAGGAGATCCAATGTTCCTGACGCTATACCATGTACCATATGAGAGAAAACAGAGGCGATGAGAGGGTTACGGACAAGGTATACCCAAAAGAGCACGGCTCAATTCAAGCGATTTTCTATCGCTCAGGTTAGATTCCGCCATCGCTCTGTCGAAAGAGTGATGTAGATCAGCCATTCAATAAAAATTTGCAACTATATGACTGGCCAGTCCCGTTAACATCGTGGACTCCGTGTTTATCTGCATGCTAATCTCCGCCCGCCTTATCCCATGGAAGATTCATAGTAATTTGATAGTGCTTTGCTTTAGTTAATAAGTCCGTAGCTAGCACGAGTCCTGTATGTCTTGACTGGCAGAGCTTATCCTGAACTATCTAACCTAGTATCATAGCATCCATACACAGTGTGGCTCACCAACCAGCAATCCCGGCATCAAGCAAGAGAGTGTCAAGTGTCTCGCCGTCTCTTACAAGCCGTACACTCACCGCACCAGTAGGTTTCTCAACAGTGGCATCTCCCTGCCAGAGCCTGAATCCACTAGGACCAGCAGCCCCCTTTGTCAGCTCGATTTCAGCCGAGGTCATCTTCGGACCCAGCGTCAACGGCTGAAGAGTCGGCACCGTGGCCAGGGCCGACAGCCCTGCGTCATCCGCGCCGTCTCGCACAGCTATCGTCACCTTGACTGACGCGCCTTCGGCGCTGGATAGGCTCGGCACGATGGTGTAGTCGTCTTGGATCTCGAAGTGGTTGGTTTCTAGTCCCAGAGCTACTACCGAGAACGAGGTAGATTTGTGGATCTTGGAATGCGCGATGGCGAATGGCGCGAATTGCGTCTCGCCGAAGACTGAGGTGCCGGTTGAGTCCTCGAGTGTTAGGGTCTCGTTGTAGCCATTGGAGAACACGATGCTAATGGTTCTGTTCTGTTTGACTTGATCTAAAATCTGGATTCGAGATTTAGTTAGTCAGTAACTCTTTTCTCCCTTTTCCGCTGTTCAGGGCAGATATATTCCGTTACAACACTTACCCTGATTCTACCCGATAGCTCCAGCCCTCCATCCTCGGCTATGTCCCAAGTCACATTCACAGGCTTGACCCTCATCGGCTCTATAGCATCGTCCCGGAGCTTGACGTGCGCGGGTACGGTGTCGATGGCGCGGCGCAGTAGGTCCACGCAGGTATCTAGGAATCCATCACCTTGCGCGTAGAGCGCCTTCATCGTGGCGTTGCCGTCGCTCTCGAATAAGCGGAGATCAGAGCGGCTGCTCTCGTTGAAGCTCGTGACTAACGGCCCGCCCCGGTTGCCCGTGCCGTCGATGTACTCCCGGACAACTAGCGGGTCGAACATGCCGCGGCTGCTGTCGAAGTTGATCCCACCGTTCGTGTTGGTTGGTGACACCGTTGAATTGTCGGATACCTCGGGGAATCCACTGTGATGAGTCGATCTATAACTATCTTTCAGTTTCTCTGTTCATTTTTTCTCCCCTAGTCTCCTGTCTTAGGCGTAGGGAAAATGAGTAGGAAACATTCGTCTTACCCTAGTGTATGCCCACAAGCCGTCAACCCAATGGCATCCACCTGATTAAACCCGTTCTTCTCAAACTGCTCCAGCGTATCCTCTAAACTCGTCCCCGGCTCCGGGACACCGGTGTTTGGGTCCGCAGCCACGGCATCCACACGACCCGGGCGATACGGGATGCTTCTACCGCCACAGAGACTAACAGACATGACGGTTCCCAGAGCGATGAGATCCGCCACTATTATCATCATCCTCATGTTAGATATTACATCACTATCATGAGTTACAACCTTTCACGAATCAAAACTCACTCGGAACGAACTCGTTCACATAAGGCTGCCAGAACGTGAAGCTATCATTGAACGCGCTCCCCTTGTTCTCGTCCCGGAAGGTCTCGAAGCCGATGCTGGCGTCGATCCCGCCCGTGCCGGCCGCGACGTCGGCCGTGGCGAAGTCGTGGAACAGCACGCGCAGCCACTGCGCCGACGTCGTGCGCCCGGAGTCGTCGGCCGCCTGCCCGATCTGCGTCACGTACCGCGTGCACGGCGTGATGGCCGACGAGAAGTTGGACGCGTACGCGTCCCAGTTATCCACCAGGATGTGTTCCAGCTGGGAGATCTGCGCATTCGGGTAGTAGAACATGGCTGCTGCCCTCTGTGATAAGAGGAGCAGCAGCAGCTGGAGCTGGGACGGAGATGGATGGCGCATCTTGGCTTGTGAGTGTAGATATGACTCTGATTTTTATTCTACACACTGGACTTGGCGGTAACGACTAAGACGCCGTTGATGATGGCGTCGCTCTACATACTACTATGTATATAACCGTCGAGACTCGATACGAAGTTTTGTAAAAGCTGACCACCTCCCACCGAGTCTCTGTGCGTCTACAGCACACTATAACGTCCCAGTTGGGAATGCAAGTCCGTGGTCACATCGTGCGCCACTCATGTAAGCGGTTACTTACCGGTTTGAGGATCGCCCACCGCGCTTGGTGCATGCGTTTTTTAAGCCCCAGGGAATGCAGAGTGCCACACTGCATTTGCCAATCGTAGAAGTCCCTACATACATATCGCGTGCGAATGTGAGGGAACAGTGGACTTGCCCTTGTCGCGTGCATGAGCTGTTGAAGTTCTGATTTTCTAATCTTCAATGAGATTGTCATCTGCTATGGCCCAGCTGGCGGCGGGGCTCGAAACCGGTCAAAGCGTTCGTTCCCGAAAATATCACCTAGTCAGCGTCACGATATATGCCAGAATACACTGACTCGCGTAAGATATTCTGTAAATATGATGGAGTTCACCAGAATCAGTTGTTTCATTCGGAGAGATACGCTGATCATCTATAATCATTATAGAATATAGCCTCGGGATAATATGATAAGTTTTACTTAGACCAGCATTGGTGCATCTAATCTACATATATTAAGCGCGACAAAAAGCGACGACACGAAGATATGTGCTCGGTATGAAACCAGTAATCTTATATCTTATCACAGACAAAAGCTGAATCGTAGAAGGAAATACCCGTGTCGCTGCTTAGGTATTGCTTACAAACTACATCTCTTCAATTGGCTTCAAATTCAATAGTCCTTCTTCAGCTCATGTATGGGTGGGTGGCTTCCTCAGTCTGGTCTTGGCAACGTACTTTTAGAACCAGCAGTCTTCTCGTTATTGTTATAGCATCAAGCCGATTGGTGATTTGACTAATCTCGTATGCACTGTCATCTTTATATACCACGCTCAGCTTCCCCGCTCTCTTGACATTGAAATGATTAGTAGCTAGCTGGTTTCGAAGCCTCGGGAGCTATGAATTAAGATGATCTATATATGCCTTGCGGCATACGCTTATTGCCACTACAGCGGAATCTCAAGACCACTAGGAACTTTCTATCAACCTCTATATGTCCCTCCCTGAAAATTAAATTCATAGAGAAACTGCACAATAACAGATCAACTGAACGAGTACTGCCAGGGGCTAGTAGACCAATAAGAAGATATCTATATAGGCATCCTTGTTGCTGCACAAAGGGCCTAAGCTAGCTTACTAGCCATCGAGTCGTAATCATTCAACAATTATTTCACTAGGAAGAATCACATTTACAGACTTCGGTTAGTGTCATGTTCTTTCTTATGGCTGAGACTTCTGATTGTCAACTAGTTAACATGAATATTGAAGCGAATCTTCCCCCTGGGTCATTGCCCAAACTTATGAAGGGGGCGAGCCTTCAAGAGGCAGGCCTCCCCTACACTTTTTGAGGCCTTTAAAGCCAATAATCACTTTGAATGGGGAATCTTACAATAACGAAAAAAAATAAATTGAGTCATTTCATAATAATGATAATACTATCCCCTACCCATCTTTTCGCCCTCAAGAGACTTGCCTAGCTTTTTATTTCTAACCTTCAGGCTAAAGCCGCAAGTAGCTTTCCTCCATCCACCTGTTGGGCTTTCACACACCACTCCAGTATCAAAGCTTTTAACCTCTCTGCTCAGAGTCAGCAACATTATTCCTAATATACCATGTGTTCGCCCAAAACGCCTTCTGCTCAATAGAATCCGGCAGAGAGGTCTCGCGATACTCCAACAACATCCTGCGCGAGCGCACAGACTCCACATCCGCCCGTATATCATCAGGCGAAGCCTTTGTAAAGACCCCCGCCGCATCCGCCACCTCCCGTTCTTTCATACAAATGAGCGCAGGCCGGGCAATATCAGCGACGATCTCGCGAAATGGGAAATTAGGGTGATGGACGAGAACAATCGTCCTGTCGTCTATCATGGCGAAGCCCTTGGCGCCAAACCCAGGCACGACACTCAGTCCGAATTCCGCGAGAACGGTCCTGCAAACGTCGGTGTACAGAGGGTCTTGAACGCACACGGAGACGTGAGGACACGAACTTACCTCCTCGGCTGCGTCCGCGATGACTTTGATCGCGGCATGCTCGTAGAACGACTGCAGCACTCCCGGGCAATGAAAGCCGATGCGTCCGAGTCCGAACGCGATGATCTTGTCTACGGCGCGCCCCTTCAACTCAGTCTTTATCAACTTCGCCATGGCGACCCCTTCTTCGCTTTCCCGGAACTCCGCCAAGACCCGCTCGAAGGTCTCCCGGGTCTCGTGCTCAGTTCGATTCGGCCCGCAGAAAACCACGCTCGCGTTATACACGGGAAAGAAAACGCCCGGGGTCCCGCGCCTCTTGAGATCATGCAGATATCGCTCGCCGTAAAAAGCTACCGCATTTCCGGTTCTCTCTTCGCCGGGTGCTAAGCCCCTGGCTCCGAGTCCCGCGCCGCGACACATGTTGAAGTTCCCAATTGCTTCGCCGGAGCTTCTCTGCAGCGTGATGAACGCGCCGTCCTTGGCAAGTTCGGTCTCGATGTCGTCGAGCATTTCTCGGGTGAACAGGGGCTGCTGGAAAGAAGACATCTTTGTATCTCTGTGCCCGGGCTTGAGTTGGTTGAAAGGAAACGAGAAGGAAAAAGGTTTCGGGAGGACAAAGCTTATATAACAAATAAAGAAACAGGCGCCGAAGCTAACATTGTCTGTCTTGAGGAGACAATGGCGTAGTTTTTGTTATGCTGTCAGTACTTACATATTGTTTTGAAACTACCAGTGTGCTGGATATCCCATGGCCATATTGACAAGCCAGCCTATTCCTAGGAGATAGCCACAATTCAAAAATAGTTGCGATGACGTGAACTAATTGCACCCAATTACACTCCCCTTACCCAAGAGATCCCTCGATGCTAGGATTGCCTCATTGCCGAAGGATATGTAGGTTCGACCTACATTTTTTGGGGTGCTCTCATCACATAACTTGAAAGCTGAGCTGCTGAGTGGAAAAGGTGGAATGACTCCTACACAATCAACAAAAAGCATAGTAACTGCCGAATATGTACATCACAGCCCGCCTTCGATTATGTGTGATAATGGAATGGTAGCTCACTTGAAGAACATTGGGCAGAGTACTAAAATCATCTTGTGTGTATGTACACTGACATTTGGACTGTGACACCGCTATCTAAATGCTGCCCCTTTCTTTTTTGAGTTCACTCTTCATGAACTTGTACCTCCCATGAACGTTCATTCATATCTGCAATGCGTGCTTCCAACATTAATTGAGTACTAACCATTCGTGTGTTACATTCCCTTACTCTTAACTTTTTCTCACATCATCTACCTATCGTATAGGTCTGCAGTCCACAGCACACATCAAGCCCCTTTCCCGTAATTTCCACAATAGCGACGAGACGTGTTCGGCTCCTAGCCGAACCTAATTCCGCTATTCGGATCCCAAGTTCCACTTGGCGGTTTATTATTATGAGATGGAGCAGACTCAGCCATAGAAGAGCTGCCTGGGCTAGAGAATTTAAGGGGCATTTCTTGGTTCCAAATGTGTTGCACAGGATTCGTACGTGGTTGCTGTGGCTGCGGAGAAACCGTCTCGCTGGCCGGTGCCCATGACTGAATTTGAGCTTCTGCTGGGCTGTGCACCTGCTGCCGCGGTGGAGGAGCGGCACCATTCCAAGTGCCGGTAGAGGTATGTTGCTGGGCTTGTTCCCGTTGGCTAAGAGATAGATTGTTAAGTGGAGGCATGTTGAGCTCATCCTCCAGCATACGTGTTTCACGCCTTCGTTCGGTTACAAAGGTCCTAGCACTGTCGCGGAAATTTCCGACAATACGACTCAAGTCGTTATAGAACTTTCGGCCAACCTCAACGTTACTAATGAGCTCCTTGTACTTATAGTAGGCGTTCTCCAGCTTTTGAAGGGCTTGCTCTCTCTCCCTGTTGCCCTTATCGCCCACCAATTTCTTCTGACTCTCAAATTCGCGATTCGCTCGAGTAAGATCCGACAACAACTTCTCTTGTTCGGTGGCCTCTTTCTGCACCATCTCTACATCGGGTTGGTACAGTGAGTCTAGCCGTTTCTCGAAGAAATCCTCAAAGTGTGCTGGAACAATTGCGGTGGCCACAATCTGGTCACGCTCCAACCGCGCCGCCTCAGCTAATATGTCTTGTTTGATGTCGTCGCCACGAGCCTTCTCACGGAGGGCATCAGCTTTCCGGCGACGGCGGCTTTCCAGGCGCATGACATCATTGCAAATGCTGCGTAGTCGCCCTATAGCTGGTTTTAGTGCCTCCGGGATTTCGGTGCGTCGTGAAGAGGGTACGAAGTCCATGATGCCACGATCCGGACCCGCTAGAACCGCTAACATCGGCTCGATACTGTAAAACTTCTCCCGTACAACACCATCACTACTTGCACTATTCGCAAACCAGCCTTCGGCTTCAGCCGCCTGGGTCCATAGTTTGGCGCCTTGATTCGGCTCATTACGACTTTCTGGACGGACCCATCGATCTGTACCGAACTTCATACGCAGTCGATTATCTTCCTCTTCCTCTGCTCTTAGTAGTTCAGTGCCCTCTTCGAACATTGCCATGTCAGTAGCCCGCAGTTTGTCGATATCTGCAAAACTTCGAAGTAGTCGGTTCCTTGCATCGGCTTGCCGAATTTCCTCTGCATGCTGGACTAGTGTGCCCGGCAGACCTAGGGGTTTTTCGAATGCTTGTATGGAGCCGGGGAGGTTCAGCGACTCGAGTATCTCATGAATTTTCTCATTCAAAGTCTCTAGTTCGCCTATGATGTTTTGGTTGACCATTCGATCTCGTCGCTCCTCGTAAATAGAGACAGCAAGATGGACAGAATAAGGAACAAGTTTCGTGAAGAGTGCTGGGCCGAATTCACCCTTATCACCTAAGTAATCTAGCGGCGTAGCGACTTGCGGTGGGATCCGGGCAATAGCCATGGTAGCTCTATCGAGGATCTTCAGTTCAGACTTCGGAGGGACAGGATCTAGAAGAGCACTCATTAGTGATCCTGGTCTTCAGCTGCTATGGCGGAGTCAAGGGAGGACCTACTTAGGTAAATCACGTCGTTGTCGCGCTCAGCCCTTTGTAGGTTATCTTCGACTCGCCTCTTGAGAGTATTTAGGTCGTCGACGACTATCTTGCTGAGATAGCCACCTTTACCTTCCTTTAGGCCCTCGCCGACGCATGCTAGCGCGTCTTTGAGCCTTGCGACCTCTTCACCGTATTTCCGTTTTTCTAAGCACTCACACGCGGCTCGGTACTGCGCAGCGGCAGCAAAGTGGTGGTGTTTGGCGCTCATGTGGTGGATCCAGCTGCTGCTGATGGCCTCGGAGCGCATAGCCGCCTCGCCCGCGAGATTGTAGAGGTCGGAGACCTTCGCGGCCAGCTTCGCTATAGATGCATCCTTGTAGCGGTCCATAACCGCCTTGTGCCAGAAGCACTCTTGTGATTGGGCCAGCTGCAGCTGTATCAGCGACTCGAGGGAGTGTTCATCCATATCGTCGGGCGGCGTGGTCCTCAGCTCGGGTATTATCTCGTTCTTCAAGTAGGTCAGGACGCCAGCAGCCTGGTTGAAGTAGCTTGCTGCGGTCTTGAGACCGTCGGTGTCGGTGCGGTTGCTGCTGATGGCAAGCTGGGAGTAGAGGGCGGCCAGGTTATATATGATGTTCGCTCGCTCAAACTGGAGGTTATTATGGACGATGGGTCGGTCGATGTTGTATCCTAGAGCAGGGTACCAAGTAAAGTCGGCGCCTATCTGTAACCCGGCGCACAGCCATGTCAGTCTCTAGCCTGCTACTGATCGTACTGCTTGTACGAATAGCCTCCCGAAACACAGGAAGAAAAGAAACACGAGGGAACGCACATCTATAGGAAACTTCCCGGAAATCCAGACCAGTTGGGCGGCGTATGCCTGTAGTTTCTTAATGCCGCTCGGGTGCGGCTCGCGCACATGGACGGCATCCCGCCTCAAAGCATCAATGACGTCGAGATCCTGGCGGAACATGTCCGGGTGCTGGTCGTATTTGGTCGAGATGTACTGTTTGATGGCCGTCGACAGCGACACCTGCGTTCCTTTGCGGAACGGCACCGCCAGGATGCCGTTGCCGTTGTTGCTCTGCATTGCGGCGGGCCAAAGCAGGCAATCTCGCCTGCGCAAATCGGCTTTACTGAGAGATAGAGTAGCTATACAAAGGGTACGCTGGCTGAGCGATGGAGCATTCTCGTTGTTCTCGTTCTTGTGCTTGAACCTATCCTTGCTCTTATTGTTGTTCTTGCGGTCTCTATGATTGTCGCAGGAAGGCCGTTCTGACAATCAATCTGAAAGCTCCTGGGTACTCGGTGTTGATATTGGTATCGACGTTAGTTGAAGCGATGAGATTGATGGTGGAAAGCGAATTGAATGCGGGAAAGGTGAAAATGACTTCATAGGCACCCAAGGTATCATGATAAGCTGCTATGTCTGGTTGGTGGGGTAATTCCTAGGCTGTTGAAAACCACCCCGCTTACTGTAGACATGTCCTCCTTGGTGCTGGCCAAGTTCTGTACAACCTGGAAGTTATGTAAGAAATCCCATCTGTTAACTTACTATGTACACCTGATATGAGAATTGAAATTCACAATCTTTTCGTTGAATCTTTTGCGCTTCACTTTAACAAAGACCTTCTTCCCACGCCGCATTTCCAGATCCTTTTACCCATAGATAGTAAACATTCTTGCAGGCCAACCCTTGTGTCGCAGAGGAATTAAAACAGCTGCACTAAACAGCAACACCTACTACTGGTGGTTTAAGTGACGTGATGCTCTCAGAGACAAGCTGACGAGCTATCAGACTAAAGGACCTACTGAGTATCTGGGTAGGTATGTTTCAAGCTACATACTACCTACCTAGTCTCTACCTACCTACATGCACTTATCATAACACGAGACGTAAACTCGGGCCACCTGTCACCGGGCCACGGTGGCGCCATGTCTGCAGAGTCTAGCTGGGAAAGCATGTCACCGAGGACGGAGGAAGGACATTTGCATATAGCAGGCAGATAGACGACTACATATAGTTTACGGACATTGAAAATCCAGGCGTGCTATGTATCAAAGTTTGGCTGATTCCTTGACGTCGTGACAAGGCCAGCGCAGGCGCCTTACTCCCTACAGCTATCATGACACGCCTATGGACGAAATCTCGACCGCGACTCTAGAAAGGAACAATGCACGAAAACCAAATTAGATGTGAGTTTTTCTTGAACATTCATTGCCTAGCGCCGCTATCTAAAATATGTACAACTGAAAGGAGAGACAGTTGAGGGATCCTCGTCTCGAGCACTTCGATACCGAGGCCAGCTGATTCCCAGACAGTCCATATTGACTAATGTACCGGTTACACAACTCTTCAACTATCATTTTTCCAGGTCGGCGTACGACCCCTGTGTCTTGATGGTGTCTCATGAATACAAAATCACTAGCTTCTATCCCCTCAACTCCCTTGGCCCCCGTGAACAGGTCTATGATACAAAAAGGATGACGACGAAGAGAAGTGAAGTATGTTGCTCGGTGATTTGATGCGTTTCCTCCGCCAAAGATACTGGGATATCATCTGCTATATTTGATGCCGATATAGTCGGGTCGAACGGGGAAATAGGGAACATGCCACGGTGTAAATGCTTGAAGCGTCTGAGGATGGTGACCGCCGAACGCCGGGTTCGCTGATGCTCACCAGAACAAAGAGAAGATGAATAAAGTAGGGGGTGCTTGGTGTTCTCACGCGACAATCTTGCTGACGAGCCCGTCGAGAAGCAATTGGTAGCGACAAGCAAACGATTGACGGTGAATGAAATGAGCGAAATATATTATGCATTATCGTGTGATGGGTTCGAGAATGTGGAGAACGTGAATGTCCGATTATACCCAGCCTTCGCAGCTTTCGTGGAATCGTGGTGGGTGGTGACTGGACACTCGATGTCGCCTAGCGGAGATTACTAGGTTGTACCAGCCCGGTGATCATGGCCTCTTGCAGCTCGTGGAGTCAGCCAGCCGCGTGTCAAACAGTACTACCGTTAGCACCAAAGGCGACAGGGACACTAGCCGTGTCGAGAGCAAAGACCTTGTGAGGAACGTCACTCTGGTGCCCTTCGTCCTTCAACATGCCTCTATATCCTTCCCATCGGCTTTTTTCAAGTCTTGTTTCCAAAATAGTAATACCCAAGATGCACCACTAGTTGCGCCGTCATGTAGGTGAATCATTATCTCATGTGGAAATTGCCCGCTGCATTGAATCTCCCTATGGGATCCAGACAAGTTCAATGATACCATCCACTTGGGACATAGGCCGTTCATTCCTGTCTACCCATCGCCAGTCATTCGCCTTGCGCACAAACGTTTGGCGGACCGTGTTGTCGACAGTCACAGTAGCTTCTTGTAGATCCCAGCTTATCTTACGACCTGTCTTCAACAAACTGGGTCGTTGGGGATCAAATACGTAGTCGAGATTCCAACCCTTGTCTTGGGGTGCGGCGGCAAAGGTGCGCTCCATTTGTTGGACGTTGAAGTCGACGCCAAGGGGATAATGAGCGACACTGAATCCAGTAGAGATGATGAAGTTATCCGATGTTCGGAATCGCTGGAAAGTACAGTCTTCACCGCAAATATGCGCAATCTTGGTGTATTCCCAAGGCATAGCACTGTGCCAGCCGCCGCCCTTGAAGTGGTGGAGAGATATGGGGCTAAGACCAGCTTCATAAAACCCTGACGGGTCACCATAGAGATCCAGTTGGTATAGACCGTGTAGAACAGACAATCTAACATCTGTGTTTTCATAAATGCACTTGCGCAGAAGGATATCGCCTTGCGGACCCCAGCCCGAGTTAGATTCCTTAATCTTCTCGTCGGTCTTACAAGTCTCATAGTCTCGAGTGATCTGTTCCGCTAGCGGGACCGACAAGAACACACCCGCACCACCAAAGGCTTGAGAACCATGGCGATCAACATTGTTAATATCTTCTGATAAGACGCCGATATAGAGCTGCTGATTGGGGTCGTAGTCTTCGAATTTCTGGACGAGCTTGTGGACACTAGGGAAGAATGTGTCGTCATCACATGAAACCAGCCACTTCTTGTGCTGTCGCTCGGGATGGTTGTACAGAGTAGGGATCAGAGTCAAATAACGGACCGCCATCTCCATGGTTGAGTCGGAGTGGTACACATCCACGTCGATACCAGCGTTTCGCAGCACTGTTCTCGCGTGTGTAATCTGCTCCTCGGTGGCATCCAGAAGCAAAAGAATGAGCTTGCCACCATTGGAGCGACCCTTCCCGTCTGTCAACCAGTAGATCCACTCATTCACAGGACTGGTCTTCTCGCCACTGAATCTCTTAAATGTGGTCGAGACCCCAAACATGAAGTCTGACAGGTTACCGGTTGCTGGGTAAGGGGACTCCGGAACGTAGACATTGAGGGGCTCGACACACTTCTCATTTCCGGAGTTGGGGTTCTGAAGGTCGATTTGTCTGAGGACATTGCCTGGCAAAAACTCTTGGTCTAGTGTGGTAATAGACTTTCGTGGAATCGGCTGGCGGTTAATCTTCACGTATCGCTTGTAGTATTGGAAGCCATCCATCAACTCATACTTCGACTTGAGCTGGGCCATATGATTGAAGTCGACGCTGCAATCCATTTTGTGAGTCGAGACGGGAGGGACGTCTAGATCACTGGTGTGCGTGGATTCGCCCAGCGGCTGCTGCTGCTGAGGAGCATGGCTCCCCTTGTTATGCGTCGACGTGGCCTTGATGATTTGTGTGCCGACATTCTCTATTCGTTCTGACTTCCATGTCACGGCCAAAAGTATCAGAAGCACCACTGCGAAGAGGACACATCTCGCAAACGGGTTCCGCATCGTGAATAGTCTTTGGTGTGAAGACGGCCGGCTGGCTCCCATGGTTCTTGGGTTGAGGGCTTGCCAAGGGGAAGGGGTAGACTTCTCAACTCCAGCCAGCTTGACTGCCTCGACGTTTATGGCTTATCTTCTATGGCGGGTGTCCAATTATGTTCGGTCGTCGGCAGACCACAAAAACGGGTAGGTAACTTGCTTGAATATCGACATGCGATGGGGCGGGTGGTGATAAGAACGAAGACACAACTACCGGGATTCGTCGTCGTTGTCTTCCTCTTTTCGTCAAACGACGGTGAAAGGGGTCGCACTCAAGCGAGGCCTTGTGGAAGGCGGGTAACGAACGAACACCTCGATGGCGAAGAGGTCAATGATGGAATCCTGGCGAACAAAGAACAAAAGCACGGTACCCAGGCTGACTTTGCCGACAGCGTCAGGTATTGTGGATGGAGGAAAAAAAGGTTTGGACAGGAAAAGAGGGAGGGAAGACAAAGGGGGAGTAATACAATACATCAGGAAGGGATTCAGCCAACGAAAACGAGAGGAATTTCTCTCATCAGTGGCAGGGGATAAACAGGGGACCCTCCCATGAGATTGGCGGGAAGGTGTGAGGGACAATCAGGGACGGGAGGCCACAAAGTACAGCATGGTATCGTATCACAAAGGAATTTAGAGGAGGTACATGTGGTAGACTTGCCATCTTGCCTTCTCGACCTGGATTAGTATTAGTGTACATAGTAGTAGTAGTGTAGTAGCAGTAGGTAGTGTCCTGCGTAGCGTACAGTATCAAGAGTGATGGCTGGGGCGACGTCGCCATTGTTCTGGGCGGTGTCTGGGCGGTATCTGGGACTGTCTGGGCAAGCAGCTTGGACCGGTTGGAGCAGTGGAGAATATCTTCCGACTCTGATAGGGGTTTGAACAAATTTGTTGCAGGGGAGTTTGTATTAGCCCGCCTGATAGGAATTGGAGGGCGGGTGTGCAAGACGCGGGTCGCCAACCATGTTCCCTGGATAGCACCCTAGACCAACTAGTGCTACACTACACTACCGACTAGCTCTGTCTGTATGCGCAACGCACATTACACTACGGCACGCGCTTACCTAGTACGGTAGCATATCTCGTAGATAGTGTGGCATAGGCACCGCAACCTACTCAGTACAGTAGTAACCCATAGAGAAAAGGGGCGAGTCACCGCACTACACTGCTCGATGCTGCACCCTTCAGGTACCTACTGTAGGTAGCTAGCGTCCACTGCGCGCCTGTAGAGTTAACTACAAATGTACCGTGCCGAATTCGATAGGACTGAAAACAGGTACCAGGAGCACATACTGAGATAAGTATCTGGTAGGACAGAACGATGGATGCTCGAGGAGGAGAACTCAATTCAAAACGGGATTTCCGTCCAACGTCGATCGGCACCGCTTCTCATATGGCTCTATCTATTCCGTACTGATAGAGTTAGACGGAAATATGTGCACTGCTCCATTGGTCAATATTGACAGAATTGAAATCACGTTTACTCTCTACACACTACTCCCGTCCCCCTCCCGCGATATAGGTGACATGTGCTAATGCGTGGAGTGCCGATGCAGGACCGGTGCAGGGCCATGTAGGAAGCGACAGAGAGTGTTCTGATTTTCGTGAAGAGTGGCAAGACACTGCTCGGCTGGTGCGCTGCATCGACACGAGCTGCTATACATTGGTGGGCGGCATCAAGGTTCAACTCCAACCATTCAGACGATGACAGTCTTTCGTTTAGTTCGACCATGGAGACCACCACTGCTGCATCATGCGAGCCAGCGAGCCAGCGATTGACTTTCTCGAGGACGCCAAACGGCAAACGGCACGAGACTTTAACTTATTGTTAATGTCGAACCCGCCGCATGTATAGGCAAGTTTGACACACGTGCCAAAGCAGAGTATATACAGAGTACGAGCACGCAGCAGCAGGCGGCTCCTGTAATAGTACAGTTCGGATTATGCTGTAAGCTTGAGGTCATGTGCAAGAACGCCTCATATACTATTCTACCAAGGCAGAGTGTACTGTCGTAGATGGTAAATCTAGGTATGGCATACTCAGGCTCGAACGTTATCGGAAGCGATACGAGATCAGATCGTAGGACAGGTGGTGGCTTTTCTTTGCTTTTCCGTTTCTATTTTTCCAGCCTCTCTTTCTCCAAATACCAACTTTTGACCGGCTGTAGTGTACATTACCTGTTTGGGCCTCGCATTCTCCACGAATTTGATTTTGCATAGGCTCCGCTTCAATCTCAATGCAGGATCGCGTAACATACCGAGCAGAAACCGAGTAGGACGATGCACGAGTAATGAATTGCTCAGTGGCAGTCATTTTTCCTCTGCCATTATCATTGAAGCGCACTATCTACCAAGTACCTCTAAGTAGGTAGGAAGATCGTGCCCAGTCAGTAATCAGAAATGGTACGCGTCACCGTATGAGATCGACCAAGAGGGGGCCTACAAGCGCTACCAGGATGCATCTTCCTAGCAAGTGGCGTCCACTAACTCGGGTCAGTAGTCGGGTGTTCCAGGGGCACGACATCAGGTATGCACTGTGCTTTTTGAATACGTAGTTGCTGGCAGGGTTCCTATTGCGCAATAGTGTACACTACTATACTTATGTAGAAGTAGACATGGAAGTGAGAAAATAAGTAGTATTTTAAAGGCTTAGATGCCTTTATTAGAGAAGATGATGAAGCAGGACGGCAACACTCCGAGCTTCTTAGTGTAGATGTCTTGTTGACTATGACGACTTGTGGTATCCAGCTCGTATGTGAGCGGTCAGGTGCAGAGGCTGCCAATCATGGTGACATCGTATGTATTCTTTTCCCTTGTCAACAGACCACTGAATTTCCGGGGCAAGGCCACTTGGAAATCATGCAACGGAGCTCATCAATCATAATGCTGACGATTATAATAAACACGAAATCGAACCCACTTGAAAATGCTGATTTGGGTCACGATACCTATCGTGGCAGACTACGCTTTCGAGTCCATTTGCGAATAATTATTCCAAGACCCATACCTACTCCGAGAATTAGGGACTTACAAGATCCGACCGGAGTGTGTCTTGAGCCTCGAAGACACCCAGGCAAGGAAGAACGACATTGGGAGCGGTAGAAAGGAAAATTGACTACCAACCTTAATTTAGCGATTGGTTATTCACGGGTACTAGAGTGAGTGCCCACCTAGTGGGCCATCCCGGGAAATGGGCCACCCTTTCCCACCAAAAACCACCAACTTCAACAATAAATAATTAAATAAATAAAATAGCTACGGAGTTGACGGTAGGGTATATAAAAAGCCAGTAACTAAAATAGTATACAAAAAAACCAACAAACCCTTAAAGCAAGTATAGCGGAGTCAAAAAAAATAAAATTGGAATTGCAACATTTCGCTACATAAAATACCAGTGATTTTGTTAGTACGAATAAAAATTATTAAAAATTAAACAAAACGCAGTATACGGCTGTAATTAAGTTATGCTATAAAAAAAAATCCGACAAATCTAATGCTGTAATCAAATTATTTTTCTGATTTTTTTCGGCTGAGATCTTTTAGCCAGAACTTTTACCACCAAATTTTTTTGGTGTACGTTTTTCTCTTGATTATTTCTCAGCCAGAAAAAATCAGAAAAATCATTCGACTGCAGCATTAGATTCCTTAGAATTTTTTCTACAACATATTTTAATTACAGCTGTATACTACGTTTTGTTGATTTTTAATAATTTTTATTCGTACTAACAAAATCACTGGTATTTTATGTGGCAAAATGTTGCAGTTCTAATTTTATTTTTTTGGCCCTGCTAGGCGCGTCGGGAAGGTCCGTCAATTTTTCGGTATATAATTCTAATTATTGGCTTTCTATCTACCCTACCGGCAACTCCGTAGCTATTTTATTTTATTTATTTATTAACTGCTGAAGTTGGTGGTTTTTGGTGGGAAAGGGTGGCCCATTTCCCGGGATGGCCCACTAGGTGGGCACTGACTCTAGTCTCAGACATATATGATCTCGGCACGTGCACCGTAGCAGTATTCCTGGTATCAGTCTACGACTTTCGTATCGTTTGAATTCCACAGGCACGTTCCTTATAAACTTACCTTGGTGATAGTCACCTATCTGTTTAATCTTTGATATCAGCCGGTATCTTGCACTACTGAGTATTACCACGTAGAACCGCATTTTGTCAAGCGGCTTGGCAATCTGCATCTCATCTGCGGTAGCTCCCTCGCCTAAACCCAATTCATGATACCTAATGATGATTAAAATATGACAGCCGAAGTTACCAGGGTGTCCTATAACGACATCGTGAACTTGGACAAGAGAATCCTCCAATAAATAAAAAGAGCAGTCTCTATCGGGTATACACCCCCTCAATCATGGACGATCGTGTGTAGCTTAAGGGCTACATACTAAGACCACGTATAAAGCTTCAGCTCATCTTTGTGATTGTTGACGATGTGGTAATATGATGTAAGTTGGTCGTTTTGAATTTATTCTGTATACACCAACGATAATTGAGGAATTCAAACTGCGACATGATCTGACATACACTAATCTAAGGGTTGGCGTACTGATCAATATCAGGATCAACTCGTCGCGTGGATGTGGTGTAGCCGCAGGATAATAGGCGATAGTATTGCAGTCGCCTACTTTTAACAATTCGGCTATATCCGGGGATAGCGTGGAATTACCACTGGACAGACCTTGATACTTTGATACGGTACCTAGTGAGGCGTAAGAAGTGTACATATTGACGTTAGCAGTATTCTAGAATAATACCTTAGTAGCTATGTTGCGTGCCCTACACGTATACTAGATCGAGGCTGGGCGAAGTGCGCTGAATTCAAGACATACCTAACCTGGAACTAATCTATCCGATACAATATCCTAAAGTCTCCGGGGCCTATTTAGCAGAGTCAGGCCGATCAACGGCGGAGCAATGCCGGCGCTCTTCTTTCATGATCGGCCTGGTGCATCTTATGAATGAATAGCGCCGCCGACATGGTCCCGGAAGATGGGATCCGTTGTCGAACAGGAGCATCGACACACCCTTACCCACACACTTCCGAGACTTCTACGCCGTACACCTCTACGAAGTATACAATGGTGATAGCGGGCAGTTGTGGCGGATATATTCGTGGAGAACACGTGTCAAATGTACTTCTTTCCCTTTAAGGCAAGTCTTGCAAAAACCAGAAAAGGACTGACGATCAGCAACACTGGTGTTTTGGATTTGAAACAGACCTGGTGTACCATGAGTAGTCGCAAACTGTATACCCAACTCTTAGTGGAGTATCGGCAGTGCTGCCAACGGCTGGCTACAGTGGATTTAGTGTTACCTGAGTTACCTGAGTTATTAACTTAGTAGTTGCACGCACTAGCACAAACTGCCCACTCAGGCTACACTAGACAAAACCAATACAAACGATCGACACTCTCTAACCTCCTAACAGACTTCGCAGACGTCTTGTCGTGGGTTACTAAAGCCTTCCTAATTAAGTCCTTCTACACTTATACTAATTAGCGGTGCCTTAGCTGAGCTAAGTTCTTAATGAATACTGAGAAGCCACGGGTAGCAGTCCTAGACTGGGCAACCGTCGCCTGATCTGATCTAGCTAGCTGAGGCTGAAATTACAAAGAAGGATTTCCGGCTGGCTGCGAACCGTCAGCACTGCTCTACTTCCAGCACCGATACTCCTATTTCAGCCAATCTAACTCCACTGATCAGCAACGCTTATAGTGAGCAGATTGTGAGTTGAGTAGGCTACTATCCTGCACTCAGCAAGCCACCAGATAACATAATCTACCTACGGAGCAGGCGCGCGAAGCGTTCCTAAAAAGGCAAGCCAAAGAGAGCAGATCGCTCCCGATTTACAAATTGAAAGATCTGTTTGCTGCTCAAGGGGACCGTCACTTTATCTTTCCGGAGCAGACACCCGTGCCCCCGAGGTCTGTGCCGAGATCTTTCCTGTCGTGACCCGGGTCCATATGTAAATCACCGCTCTTCCCATTGGCTCTCGGGCAGTTCTTTTCTTGTCCAACTGCAGCAAGTGAAAACGGCGTTTCAGATATTCATGATTCGGCGGCCGCCCTCGGCTAAGGATTATAATTATCCACCAGCTAAAAGCCAGCACGGTTAGCCGCATTTACAAGTCCTATTGGCGTAGCTAGAGAGAACTTCGTGGGGTGTCGAGTCCCTTCGCCCAGTGACATGAAATACTCAACACGAATCACTTCGTAAACATGGCTTATAACATCCAATGGTAAAGACAATTAGTTGACGGTCCCACCGGTCGAGGCGTCATGATGACTTACGCTACTATTTGCAGGGAATGCTTCCACTTAGTAGGCTGATACAGCGTAGTGCTTATATTACCTAACCTAGCTGCATGCCTATATACCAAGGTAGTCTTCCAAGACTGCTATCACCGTTGCCAAGATTTGAAATCCCGCTGACAGCCTTAATAGCTTCTTACATGACAGCGATATAATACATATGTATGTAGGTATAGATTATACTTGCATACGAACGGCATCTCCTCAGCCCGTCCAGCTAAAGCCCAGATCACATGTTCGTAAGACAGAAAGCAATACCAACAACAACTAACTAAAGCACCTCGTACTAGGATATTTATATTTATAGCCGCGTGGCGCTCGTAAGACTTTAAGCTGACGACTTACCATGATGACGCAAACTCCTTTGCCATCTCTACACGTGTAGTACTACCTATTTCAACTGCAATCGACGGAATCCGTATGCGAATTCTTTTCAAGGGTATCCATATCAACAACTTGAACTCACGTGTGGGATATGCACTCCAGCAGGGTATATGCTCGACCTACGTAGTAGCCTAACCTTGCATATTACTGCAACTTCTCACGATGACAGGTTCTCAATCTTTAATCTGTACGAGAGCCGCAACTCTATTACGCACAAATGTGATCACGCATTCCCCAGATCTCTAGGAGCGATATCTGCTGGCCTCGCGTGTTCGGCGGCAATGCTTCGAATACTTACCAATGCAGGTAGAATATCGCCATCAACTCGGGGAGGCCAGGAAAATGAAATGACCTATCATCGTAATTCACCACATTCAACTAATTGACTTCTCTGTTTGATTTTGTCTTTAGGACTTGGTGATATATATACTTCTAATAGGACCAGGATAGTCCTCGCAAGAGTCGAGTAACATGCATATTGATATATAAACAGAGTTTTGCCATGCCCCCCATGCATGTTCTTATATACAGGACATAACCATGTCTCGAAAAGCGGATAAAAATCTACTTTACACTAGCTCCCGGACCCTCACAGACGGGATTTCAGGTCGGGCGCGTCCGATACCTCTAACATCGACTGCATCTTCTCGATCCAGAGGTGCACGCTGCTCTCGTCGATATAGTTCCCGTCAAAGCTAACCGCCGCATATATAACTCCGTCCTCGCTCCACGTGCCGACGAGGAACTCGGTCTCCCTAACCCGAACCCCTGAATAGACGCGCTCGGCGCTCGCGACGACTCCGTCTCCCGGGTCCGCGTCCAAGTCGAACTTGAAAGCGGACCAATCCACCAACCCGATGCTGCTAACTCCGCAGGTGGCTTTGTTCACGCCCCAGGGCGGAACGCCGTATTCGCCCTGCGGCGGCGACAGCGTATCTTTGAGATGAACGGGCAGGGTATCGCGCAATCTCTCTATGCCATCGATGTAATTCGCCGCGATGAGCCTGCCGGGGCCATGTATGCCCATATACGCCATGGCGTCGCTGGCGTCCCGCAGTTTATCCCGCTTCTGATACGCCGAGAGCTGTCTGCTCGCCTGGCGGACGAGCAGCTTGAACCTGCCCTCGACGTCCAGGTGCGAGGGCAGGAACGGCAGGACGATGCCCTTGGAGAATGCCAGCATCACGCTCTCGAGGAGGTTCTTGGCGCCGAAGAACGGGCGCGGGTTGAGCGGGAAGCTGCCTACGAACGGACGCCGCGCCTCGTTCGGTTCGTCTGGGTAGCGCGATTCGTGGACCGCCATCATCGCCATCCCCACGAGCACGAAGCCGCCGGCTCCGATGCTCGCTTTGGCTTCTTTGCATAGGCGGAACAGACGCTGGCTTGCGGCTGGTGATAGCTGGAGTCTGATGTAGAAAGTGTTGAGGGGGGGAGTCTGGGAGTAGTCCAGAACACTAGGATATTTCTGAGGCAATGGCCTTGCTTTGGAGAGTCTTGTAGTCCTGCGCAGGGGATTGGGGAATGCTGCAGGCATCGGCTTTTCTACATGCCTTAAGATGAGCGTAATGGCCCAGAACCACCTTGTCCGGGCCCTCGTTGCCGCCACTGGAGCGTATAAGTCTTCCTGGGCCGGAGGTAGATTCCTGCGTATCGACTCAGGCGATATGGCCGTATCGATCGCCTTACGGAGCTGTTTCGTCGGCGTGTTTACAAGACGTGTGAAATCTGCCATCCAATTCATACAAGCCAAGCCGTCCACGATCTGATGAGCCATCACGAACAGAAATTCTATCGTGTGTCGCGTGTTGCTGCCCTTTACCTTTCTCAACAGAACAAACACCCGAGCGAGAGCTTCGCTCGGCTTGACGATACGGGCTACGTTCTGCGCGTGGACATAGAAATCAGCCATGTCTGATACGCCATCGGCGGCCTCGTCCATGAATCTCAGGACTGCGCCCGCCTCCTTTATGGCGGCATCAGGGGTAGCGGGAATTCCCACCAGAAACCAGGGCTCGACCTCGAGCGTGCGCAGCTCGGCCCGGGCAGCCAGCAAGCAATGCCTCAACCGCAATAGCGTGAAAGCAAGCAGGACATGACGCCGAAGTTCTTCGCCGGAGAGCCGGGTCGACACGTTCAGGGTCAGGAGAGAGTTGACGTCGGCCCTGCCCCCGAAGTAGCGGCCGTCGCAGTCGAATTTGAACTCGCATAAGCCGCACGGCCTGATGAACTTGTCTCCGTTTCTGTTCCAGGCGTGATATCCCGTCCCGTAGCGATCCCGCCAGTGTCGGGTGCCTGACTTGTCCATAACCCCTGAGTGACGAGCTACTGGACTCACTCAGCTATGATGAAGCGTCCGCTCCCGGGAAGCCGAGTAATGAGACGGAGTAGATATGACACTAGCTAAGAGCGGAGACCCTCTTTCTTCGTAGCGAATATTAAGTTTGGACGAACTGTTTAGACAGTCGTAGACATAGACAGTCGCGAGTCAAAGTCGCTCCAGGTTGACTACACCAGATGTCATCCTAAGAGCACATGGACCGGAGTTAATTACTCGCTCCCGCCTCCGGTGACCGCCGGCCTTGGAGAGAGCGTCAGCATTTGGTGTTTTCACCTCTTGGCTTGCTCTATTAATGCTAGTTCGTATAGTATGCTGGAGAACTACCTAACCTAGCAGGTGGACTAGACAGGGGTTGAAAGGCGCGGAGACATGGTGTCTGGACCTCCATGCGCCGGCGGTCTGTAATGGCACTCATCACCTCTTTCATCAGGCCATTAATGATATGAAAACATGGTGTTCATGAACTCCGGTTAAAATCATCCAGTCCCGTAATGTTATTGGAGAGATAAACTTGGAGACGGTTGTAGAGCACGATGTTCGTAGCTATTCTGCTTAGAGATAACTGGGTCCATATTAAATGGCACATCATACGAGATGCGTGTTCTCGTATACTATATCGTCATGATGTGTATAGGTATTCATTGGCATTACGCTGGATTTAACGCTCCTCTCCACCCTTTCCAACCGCAGTAATATCTGACTGGAGAGATTACACGCCGATGGCTGGTTTTATTTCGAAATAACACTTCGAGTCATAGGGTTTGGTGAAACTGCGAGAAGGAAACCACCGCAAGCTTCTGTCTATTTTGGTCTTATGATCTGCTAATCACATTGACTTGCAAAGCTTGCAGTGCTATATCAGCATGAGAATGCAGTGTACATAGGGGTTAAAAAAATTCCATAACGAACTACCTGACATACGCAAAACTACCGGGGTTGAATGATCGTTAACTTGCGCGGATTCTTCACATGGAATGCGCCTTGGGGCAAAGAGTGTTGAACAATCAATTCCTGATGTGGTCCCATTGACTCATTCCATTCGAGGACTGATATACTAATACACCCTCTTTCTATACGGAACGGTATCCGGAGGGTTGGTGAGATCGATTGAATATAATTATTACAAGGAAAGATTGGTATAGTCGTTCCAGTCTCTTGGTCTGTTCGCCCGGATCACAACAGATCATCCATGACTATGTAGGTGATAAGGGTTCTGTGTGCCGTAACGCTTCGATTTTGGACAACTAAATGGCTTCAACTATATACTATTCCTGGAATTGCATTTATTTACTTATTTGGAGGCATTCGCTGCGGTTTTTCGGGCTCCCAGTACCGCTTTTCCAACAACTGAGTCATTCGGCCTCTCAAGCTCGCTACTAATCCACTGTCCAATATCTGCCATAGCGTCAAGATCGATACCTGTGTTCATACCCAAAGTCTCCATGAAGTAGACCATATTCTCAGTTGATACATTGCCGGTAGCCCCCGGGCTGTAAGGGCAGCCGCCTAACCCACCCACAGAGCTATCAAATGTTCTTATTCCTCGCTCAAGTGAAACAGCTGTATTGACCAGTGCCTGTCCGTATGTGTCGTGGAAATGCATTGCAATGTCCTCGTTTCGAATTCCCGCAGCAGTCATGCACCGCAACAACTCCTGAGTGCGCGGTGCGGTGCCCATTCCGGTCGTGTCGCCGAGGGAAATTTCGTCGGCTCCCATCTCGAGCAGCGAGGTAGCGATCTCGGCCACCTTGTGCGGGTCGACATTGTAGCCTTCGAAGGGGCACCCGAGTACCACAGAAATGTAAGCGCGAGCTCGTATCCCCATCTGCTTGGCACCTTGGATGACGTCCTTGAACCTCTCAAGGGATGTCGCGATGTCGCAGTTGAGATTCTTCTGTGAAAATGTCTCGGTCGCAGCGGCAAACACGGCGAGCTCCATCATAACCTTACCATTTCCCCCTCGTAATGCGTCGGTTTGTGTGAGATACGCGCCCTCGTGTTTCTGTAATATGGCTGTCGCATCTGCGACGCCCCTCGCATTTGGGGCCAGGAAGGAGTAGGTGATGGGTGATGGCGAGGGTATATTTTTCGTGAGGATATGCTCCATTATCTGGCTAGAGTTTTCCATCTGAAATCCAATGTGCCGTTAGCCATACATATTCGAAAGAGAAGTCGAACGGTAGACCCAACCTGCGGCACCCATTTCGGGGACACAAAGGATCCGGCCTCGATGACCGAGACGCCGGTCTTGGCCAGTCTCTCGATCAATTCGATCTTAGTTGCCACAGGTATGGCCTTCTTCTCATTCTGCAAGCCATCTCTGGGCCCAACTTCGACTAGCCGTACATGATTATCCGATTGCTGCTGTTGCTGAGGTTGGCCTCGGATGTCTGAGGCCGTCGCAAAGCGTCGCAGCAGCGAAGTAGAGCACGCGCGGGGAGCTCGCAGACGTGTCAGTCGAATCGAAGGACGCAACGACGCCATCATGAATTCATCGCGTTCGCCTGCGTTACTAGGGTTCTAGATGGGGTTATATTGTGTAATGATGTAGTGCGAAAGCTGTGGCGTAAACGACTTCAACTGGAAATAGTCGGCCAGTCACGGCTCAAGCTCCTGGCTTGGCCGCGAACATGAAGTCACTCTCTGTCAGGGGTGGGGGTTCAGACTACTACGTCCCTAATGTTACCTTGGTAGGTAAATGTTCTAGGTATATTCAGAAATCGAGATTATTGTCTCCCATAGCTGATATTCAATCATGCTCTGAGATGAATAAAAGCCTAATGAGAATCTTTGGTAAGTTTAGGGCTTTTTCTTCTTCAGAGTCAAGTGGACATAGCTATAAGTTCCTATAGGCGATGTTGATGACGAGGTGTAATGTAGCATAGGTGCTGATAACGTAAATTGTAGGTAGCCAATTAGGTACTATACCCCGCTAGCTGCGAAGTTGGCCTCCAGCTGTGGCTGGTTATCATCCAGGCTTTATCACCTGTCACCTGCCACCTGCAACGCCAGCAACTCTAGAGGTATCTCGGTCATTTAGTGGCTGAAGCCTCCCTACAACTGCACCTTGCTCTACACCGAGCTCGACTGGGAGTACTCAAACGTCACCTTCTACCTCCCGGCCCCCACATCCAACTCCGACCGGCTCTCGACTTTCGTTCATCTCCAGCGACCGACGCCATGGATCCTCGAGAGTCTTCCTCGTACTCCGTCGTGCCTCGGGTTCGCTACAACACCGTCGGCGGTGTTAACGGTCCCCTGGTTATTCTGGAGAACGTGAAGCACCCGCGATACAATGAGATTGTCACCCTGACACTCCCCGATGGAACTGAACGGTCCGGCCAAGTCCTCGAGGCCCGAGGTAAGCTCTCGTTGCTGCTATCCAAGCTATTGGCAACCGTCGCTGACGCAATCCCCCCTCCACAGGCGATCGTGCCGTTGTCCAGGTCTTCGAGGGTACATCCGGTATTGATGTGAAGAAGACAAAGGTCGAGTTCAGTGGACAGAGCCTGAAGCTCGGCGTGTCAGAAGATATGTTGGGTCGTATTTTCGATGGATCAGGCAGAGCCATCGACAAGGGACCCAAAGTTTTAGCTGAAGAATTCCTCGATATCAACGGCAGCCCTATCAACCCTTATTCAAGAGTATGCCTCAGGACCTGGAGAAGTTGGCATAGGACTATGGGCTAAATATCATCAATAGGTGTACCCCGAAGAAATGATCTCGACCGGAATCTCGACCATCGATACCATGAACTCGATCGCTCGTGGGCAGAAGATTCCCATCTTCTCCGCCGCCGGTTTACCACATAATGAAATCGCCGCCCAGATCTGTCGTCAGGCTGGCTTGGTAAAGCAAAAAGGAGCTACTAATAAGGGTGTGCACGATGACCACGAAGACAACTTCTCCATTGTCTTCGCTGCCATGGGTGTCAACTTGGAAACCGCCCGGTTCTTCACTCGTGATTTCGAGGAGAACGGCAGTTTGGAGCGTGTCACTCTCTTCCTCAACCTTGCTAACGATCCTACGTATGTTGATACCTTTCCTCTCGCTAGTGAAGTTATTCACTAACAGCCACCCGTAGCATTGAACGTATTATTACTCCTCGGTTGGCGCTTACCACCGCCGAGTACTACGCCTATCAGCTCGAGAAGCACGTCTTGGTCATTCTTACCGATCTTTCGGCCTATTGCGATGCCCTCCGAGAAGTTTCAGCTGCAAGAGAGGAAGTGCCCGGTCGACGTGGTTTCCCCGGTTACATGTATACCGATTTGTCTACCATCTACGAACGAGCCGGTCGTGTCGAGGGACGAAATGGCTCTATCACCCAGATCCCTATCTTGACCATGCCGAACGATGATATCACCCATCCCATCCCTGATTTGACTGGTTACATTACGGAGGGTCAGATCTTTGTTGATCGTCAACTGGATAACCGTGGCATTTACCCGCCCATCAATGTCTTGCCTTCGCTCTCCCGTCTCATGAAGTCGGCTATTGGTGAAGGTATGACGCGAGCGGATCACGGCGACGTATCCAACCAGCTTTATGCCAAATATGCGATCGGTCGTGATGCTGCAGCCATGAAGGCAGTCGTTGGTGAGGAGGCCCTGTCGGCCGAGGACAAGCTATCCCTCGAATTCTTAGAAAAGTTTGAGCGCCAGTTCGTCGCTCAAGGAGCATATGAGACACGCTCCATCTATGATTCATTGGACATCGCGTGGAGTCTGCTGCGCATCTACCCCAAGGAACTGCTTAACCGTATCCCCGCCAAGGTCATCCAAGAGTACTACCATCGCTCTACAGAGCGCAAGGGGAAGGGGAAGGACAAAAATGATAAGGGCGTGCGGGACACGGACGGCGAGCCGGAGGAAGAAAACCTTGTTGACGTATAATGGTGAAAGAAGAGGGCAATCATTAGCTGGGTGTGTATCGGTATAGCGATGGTGTCATACATTGGAGGGGGGCACAGGCCCTTTCCCTTTTTTCTGAAGATCATTTGAAGCATTCAACTACTCTGCAACATGCTTGATGCATTTTAATTTAATCGTAGAAAGGTGTGTGTTTTTGGGATGAGGGTTACAGCTAGCTAAATTCAAAGAGACCGGAAGCAGGCTGCGTGCCATCGTCTATAGATATTGATATAATATCCTCATCGTGGCTTAGAACAGGGGTCAATGCTGTGTAAAAGAACTGGTTTCTGTCGACTCACGAATCTCGTGGGATTTAGTACGAAAACGATCTTGTTATCTCAGCGAGAGCCAGCACTGAGATGTACGTAATTGATGCGCGGAAATAAACAACACTTGCACGGTATTCTCCAGGCACCCACTTGCCAGTTAACCTCAATTCGGTAATGGCTTCGGTGTAATGCATTGCGTGAAGCTCAGGGGTCACACGAAAACCAGCGCAGGTTACTATCAAGTCCATAGGCTTTCAATTATAATCGAGTAAGTCTTTGAATGTTCATTTCACTACGTGATCCATTTGCCTATTTCTTTCCTTACCATGGCGTAAACTCATGAGTCGTACGTATACTCTTTTGCTGGAATACACCTGCTTATTCAAATCATTCCGTAGCACAAGCTGCATCAGCTGAGCCGCAGATGATGTGACGGGGATAGCTTGGGGCGGGGAAGTATACTAATATGAGGCGTATAACCGCGCGAGTCTTGTGAATGAACTTACACCTATCCTGGTATTGTTATTTCTCCGTGCGTCGGGCAATCTCCCAGCTCTATGCGTAGCTCCGCGATGTCTCTCTGCACAGGTGCTCTAAAGTAGTGTAGAATGTTGCTAAGCCGAAATAGAAGAAAAACGTGTTGTGTGGTGTACTGTAGTAGCTGTACCTGTTCGTTGGTAAAGATGCTGCAACGTCATAACAAGCACAACACCAATTTCTCACCCCTGCAACCCTCCTGCAGCGTACTGCGTATAAGTCGGTCAGACACACAACATGTGCTCATGTTTACAATTGACACCTACCGCCGATATTCAATAACGCAATTGCGCCTTCTAGCACACAGACAGAGCGTAAAATGTTTTTCGTTTCTTTTTCTCACGTTATATTGCAAGATAAACGGTCCGATAGCGAAGTCTTATAAATACCAGCTGCAAGCTACTATCATGCTAGTCTCCAGGACCCAAGGCTATGGATCGAGGACTTGGACGATGCGGAGCTCACAGCAATACGGATAGATGAATGTCACGCTACTGTAGGCGTTTTTACGACCGGATGACCTTACAACCAAGGTTCCGGTCAGCGGTCGAGCGAATCACGAAGGAAGATTGAGCGGCGGACAGAATAAGGATGACGAAGGACCTTCTGGATTCGGGTCAGTCAACTTCCCCGACCTTAACCCCAACTTTTGTCGGTGCCAAGAAAGCGGAGTAGCTCTTGACGCTAACTAGCTTGAGTTAGAGTGGCGCGAGTAGTACCGTACCACATTTAGCGTACATACAGGACCTGCGCAGTAGTCCGAGGTGAATGATGGTATGGATGCAACGTGCGGGCTGCTGCTGCAGCAGCAGCGCGCCTGTGCCAGTCAAATGCAACATTGAAAAAAAGTAAGATTAATGAATTCCCTAGCATGCTGCCCTCTCTTGTTGATCCGATCCTTCATGACTGACCCATCGCCCAGGGTTCCCCAGAGCAGAACAAGGCTCGCCGCGTAAAGTACACTACTGCACGTATAATATACCTTGCAATTGGTCTCAAATCCTTTGTGCTCGGTGTCTTTCAACATAAAAGAGGCGTCTTCCCCCGCCCAGGTCGAGGCCATCGATCGACCACCTTACATCGCGGCGAGCCTGTCTCTCCCTTGTTGTCATTTTGGTTAACTGTGAAGAGCCCCCCGCACAGGACCGTAGCAGCAGATCTTCGTCCGAACATCACATTCCTGAGATAGGCCAACTCGTGTTTGTTGTCGCTCCAGCTGCTACTGCTGCTCCCACTGCTGTTATATAGCCAAGATGCGTCTAAACACCAGCCTTGCTGCATTGGGAGCTCTCTCGCTCCCAATTGCTGCTGCCGACTACCCCACGAACGGGCCGGACAAGAATGGCCTCTACTGGATCCGCAGCAAGGGGCTGGACGCTGCCTTCATCCCATACGGTGCCTCGATCTCTCGACTTCTGATCCATGATCAATATGGCATCCAGAGGGACATAGTGGGCGGGTTCGACAACGCCAGCTACTATGGCATTGACCAGCAGCACCCTCACTTTGGTGGAGTGCCGGGTCGCTATGCGAACCGCATCAAGAACAGCACGTTCGACATCGACGGTACGACCTACCACGTCGATCCGAACGAGAACCCCACTGCGGCCGCACCCAAGGGCGCCGATACCCTGCACGGTGGTCACGACGGTTGGGACTACAGGAATTTCACCGTTGTCTCTCACACGGCCGACAGCATTACGTTCTCCATTGTCGACCCGGATGGCAAGGAGGGCTTCCCCGGCGAGGTTGTCTCGTACATCACCTACACCGTGACAGACTACACGTGGGATTTCAAGATGGTTGCTATAGCCACTACTAAGAAGACGCCCATTATGCTCAGCAGTCACACTTACTGGAACTTGGATGGGTTCGCCAACAACGAGACGCAGACCGCCCTCAACCATACCTTGTACTTGCCCTACAGTGGCCAGCGCATTGGTGTTGACCCCATTCTGATCCCAACCGGTGACATTGTGGCCAACAAGAAGGGGTCTGTGAATGACTTCTGGAGTGCTCCTAAACAGCTTGGCGCCTCATTGAATGACCCAGAGGCGTTGGGTAACTGTGGCTTCAACTGCACAGGCTACGGTAAGTTGGCTGAACTGTCCCCACATAAAAGCGACCCTATTAATGCATGTGACAGATACCGCCTATATCATCAACCGCCAGGCGCCTTACAATTGGCGTGACGAAGGCAACTTTGTCGCCCGTCTTCATTCTCCATGGTCCGGCATCCAAGTCGATATCTACACCGACCAGGAAGCCTTCCAGGTGTACTCGTGCAACGGCCAGAACGGCACGCTAACACTCAAGGAGACCCAAGGCCTCCACGACAACCCAGACTTCCCCCGCACGATCCCCAAGTACGGCTGCCTCGTCATGGAGGTGGAGGAGTGGATTGACGGCATCAACAACCCTGAATGGGGACGCGAGAACAAGCAGATCTTCGGACCGGGCGGCGACCCGTACGTCCTCGAGGCTAGCTATGTCTTTTCCATCAACGGCACTTCGTCGTAGTATGACGATGCCAACGAGGGATGTGGTAATTCAAGCTCTCTGACAAGCAGAATGATTACTGGTACTTTGACCATGATGTCAACGACGGCATCCATGAGGAAAAGGAGATTATGCGATCTACTTCGTCGACTTCTGTATAACTATCATGTTTATAGTACCGCTAATCACGCTTCGTCATTAGCTAAATCTAATAAAACTAATATGAGTATAATACTATTGTGTAAATGAGTGCGATTTTGCTTATGTTGTTTCTTCTGTTACCACTTAGACATATCGCATAAGGAGTCTTACCACACACCTTCGCACCTACCGAGGACTGAGTCAGCAAAAGCACTGCAATAATAGAGTTACTTCTCAACATGTTTTGATCATGTCTAGGCAGCTTTGGATTAAGCCAAATACCTTTCGTGTCATGATTAGACGATGGCAGATTCTGTGTTAGTTACACAACGCCGATAGTATTATACGACATTGCTGTTGATGGGATACTGTTCCATTGTTTCCTACTACACTTAAACTGTTTCCCCCCCGAGAGCATATATAAAATAGCTTCAAGTTGCACGCTTCTATCGACTTGAATTCATCATCAGACATCTGAACGCTCTCATAACCAACTCATCCCAACAGCATCCAGAACCGCAACCGCACTTAAAACGACAAACAGCTTTTACATTAACAACACATAAACAACATGTCGTCCTCCAGCAATAACAACACTAACTCAACCCCTCCAATGAGCAACACTGAGCTCAACATTGACTCGAACGATATCTTACCTCAGATCGAGGCTCTGACAGCAAAGATGCACTCGAATCGCGACAACTCATTCTACGAGAAACTCCCCTTCGAGTTCTCCCCCACCACCGTGCCAGCCCTCACGCGCCTCGCCCTCTGGATGGGTCTCGACGACGCCTTCGACGCCGTCAAGGTCCTCGGCGAGCCAGCTATCCTGCGCTCCTTCGAAGCGCACCGCGCGGCGCCCGGACAACACTCCGTCGTCGAGGACCCGGAACGACTCAAGTTAGTCCTCCCCCTGTACAAATCTTCGCGGGGCGCAATAATGCAGCAGCGGGGTTCGAACATCGATGTCTCGGCCGCGCTGTTCGCGCACGAAGTCGTTCGCTACCTTGAGAGAGAGGCTTGGATCGAGGGGGTTGATTTGCGGCCTATTTGTAAGAACCTAGATGAGGGGTTCGACCAGGGGAAGTACAGCTGGGCTGTGGCTCTTCAGATCTACTGGTTTTTGGAGCATTCGCAGGCTTGTGGCGGTTCGGATCTGAGAGTTCTTGAGTAGGGCGTTGGTGTGAGAGAAGGTGAGTTCGCCTACTTTTCTCAATGACTGAATGAATGTTGAAGTGCGTTTCCCATAAGCGTTTCCCATAAGTCGCTTGATGTAAGATAAGCTGCGAAGATTCAGATCATCCCCTGTTTTCATATCAAGCTCTGGCTTGTCAGTTTACCCTACCCCCAAAAAGCCCAAAATCAAACCCAAGAAAAAGACTTAATAAATCAAACCCCAGAAAAAAAAAATTCTTTCCCTTTTTTTAAATCAAAAATAAGATAGCATCGCATAGAAAATCAAAGCCCACGCTCCTTAAAAAAACTCAAGAAATCAAATTATCACGTGAATAACATTAATGTTCCGGTTTTATTCCGTAGGGTAATAATCATTGTATTAATCTCTTATACCCCTAAAAGTGAGTTGAGGTTGCACCATACGCCCTTTTTCCAGCATCTTATCGTACAACCGCCATCAACATACCATCATACCCCTTCTCGCCCACAAACTGCATAACCACACTATCAATACGCTCATCCTTACCCGCCATCTCCACTACCTGGCGGGCACCCTGCGTCCTCGGCTCGGTGTTCTCAGCATCAAGAATGGCGCCCCCGCGCACAATATTATCCACATAGATAACAGCCCCGGACTCGCACAGCGCGATGACGCGATCGAGGTAATTCCAATTATTCTGCTTGTCGGCATCAATATACACGAACCCCAACTTCGGCTTCGCCCCCTCTTCAATCTCCTTCGCGAGCACCGGCAGCGCCTCGAGGGCCGGGCCCAGCCGGACCGAGACGCGGTCCGCGACGCCCGCGTTCTCGAGGTTTTCGCGCGCGACGGCGGCGTGGTGCTCGTTGATCTCGAGCGAGGTCACCAGTAAGTCCGGGTTCACCGTCGCGAGCCAGATGGAGGTGTACGCGCCCAGGGTGCCGAACTCGAGCGCGTGCTTCACGCGGCTCGCCTTGCACTGCAGCGCGTACATCTTGGCTACCGTGGGCGCCGTGGCGATGTCTGGTAGCCCTTTATCGCGCGAGTTGCGCAGCGCGTCAAGCAGGACTTTGTGGTTGGATGCTGTGGGCGGGTGTGTATGTTGTAGTGTATAGCTGTCTACGGCTGTCCATGTCTGGATTTGCGGGTTAGTGACGGACTAGTCTAATATGCCCATGGTGGGTAAGGGTAAGGAGAGAGATGTAAATGGGATGCTAGAGGAGAAGAAATGTAGACTGACCTCGTTTTGGACATGGAAAGTCCCCGTGAACGCTAGACCTTGCGTCGACATGATGATGTAGATCTTGAGGACAAGGACTTGAAATACTTGTTGTTGCTGTTGTTGTTATTGCTGGGTGAGAGAATTCGCAGTCGTCTGTATGTTCCAGTCCCAGGAGCAGACGAAGCTCATGGACGGTGAACTCTTTTATAGGCATGTCTCAGAGGAGCCCCGTTGTCGGTCTACGATGCTCGGCGTTGGTGTTGCTCGAACTTTTTTTGATGACGTGTTGTACGCGGTAGTACTTATCAAGTAGTATTGCTATGCATTAGCTTCGTACATCGGTTCCCTCGCGAACTCGCAACCTCGCAACGCAGGGTTATTATACCAGTCACAACGGCCATCTCTGTCTTTGCCTCTTCTCCAGACCCCGTTGCTCGATGTCCGAGCCAACGTGAAGCATGGGCATATTATCTCCGAGACTACGGCCGTACCGGGGGTCAACCGCCACCCGAACATATCTGGTGGATGCAACTTCAATTGTCGCGGGGGTTAATACATCCCGTCTGCGTCTGGCAAAAAGGGACATGGTGGGATTGTGAGCTGATTTGGCTCATCCATAGCCCGTGGACCGGTTGACTCATTTTAGATTTTAATGCATGGCGTTGACGAAAATAGGGAGTACAGCGGGTCCACGTGTAGCGTGAGCGCTTCCGATCAGCTTCTTACGACCGAGCCCGAGCATGTCCGAGGTCTAGGCACCCACATTATGTTATCTGATCATCAGATTAACTCACTAGGCTGGCCTATCCTAGCATTATGCCATGGAACAGTTCACAGAGTCACAGAGTACTGTTATATCATAGGTCTACTATTACGGACTAGGAATCGCCGGTGACGCGTCCTCCCATACACAATACATGTTACAGCCAGACCGATCGAATAACAGAATAGACCCTTACGACATGGGTGCGACAGGCACTACTGCTAGTTGCACTAAGTCTTAGATTTTTGAGACAACTATCGGCTATTCCATGAGGATCCATTACGTGCCCAAACATCCCTCTTTTCAGTCTGTTTGGATCACCGCAAGCCACGTTTTTCGGCGGTAACCTGTTGTACGGGAGCCTGCGTGAGGTCTCGTTACACCCGTTATGCTGTAATAGATTCCTGTACTCGCAGTAATGGACTTTCCAGTCACCCCATTATATCATACGTGTGGAGACATTCGGACAGGTTTCGGATACATGTCAAATGAAGCCGCTAAAAACTTCATTCTCCGAAATAGGGCAAAGGCTGGAAGACAAGCTATAAATGTAGGCGTTGACCTACAGTAGGTCTGCAAAGGAGAGTCTTCTGCATAGTCAAGGGACTGAATATGATTGCCATATTAAGTCCATCTCCTAGCCCGGAGTTTAGCCCTAAGGGGATAGGAGTACCGAGTAGGAGCCTGCGGCTCTCTTTTTGAGGGCGACGTCCAGACATGATCTGGCCCGTCTTCGGTAACACGCGCTCACATGAGAATGCATAGCGCCAATGGAGAGGTGCGCAAGGCGTGGAAGTAGGCTATAAGGCATCCTCACATTATGCAACCGGAAAGACGCTTATGCCATCAATGTTTGAGGTGTTATCTTTTATCACCTTGTCTGGGTTGCCGAACTTTCAATTGCATAATGTCTCATGATTAGAAAAAGCTCAAGTTGACACTCTGATATCTTTGGTCCTTCCAAGTCCTTCTCTTGCATAATAATCCATGGGATATACACCACTCTCTGACCAGTCCTGTCTCTCATTTAGAGCCACGAGAGCTTCATATGGTGTCAACAGTGGTCGTGGAAACGCATAGCCCCAGTCAATGCTGAGTCTCGGGCACGCTACTTGCACCCAGCATTCTACATCGCTCATCATGGCGAGCTTCCCCGGGAAGATCTCACTAAGAAGTAGATTGACCCAAGGAATGCCCATCGACTTGAGCTTCTCCTCAATAAGTGTCATGGTGTGTGGGTTGCCTTGGCGACCGAGCGATCCGAGAATCAGCCCCCATTTCTTCGCGCTCTTCGCCGTTTGGATGGCGTCTTTTCGCAAGTTCTGCATTTCTTCGTGACCGTATGTCTCCCTAGTTAACTTTCTAGAATAAGGATCGTATCTGTACGCTGATATTGCTGGGTTGTGTATCATGATACTTTCAAGATGGAAACGACCGTCCCCTAGATAAAGGATAAGATCGACGTTTTCGCTGTCTGGTAGGCGTGGTGAGGTGCATCCTAGGATTTCACCTTTTGATAGAGGCGCAATTTGTGGGATCAGCACTTTGAAGCCAGCCTTCTCGAGCGCAGAGCGGACGCCATGAATGGTCGCGTTGAACTGTATCGTGCCCACCATAGCGATAGTCTTCGGCGCTGCAAAGTTGCGCTCCATGGTCGCCAGCAGGTGTGCCGTGTCAATGCTGATGTCCACGAAAACATACAGCACCTTGATTTTAGTGACATCGACTGGAATCAGACAGCTGTGGGCATAGTGAACCAAGAGGTCGCATCCCAGCGCCCGTGCCGTATAATCATCGATACAGCAAGCTCCGTATGTGACATCTCCCATAATAAGAGTCTCGATGCCAGGACAGAACTGAGTGAGAATGTCGGATATCGTGGTAGCAAACAGGAGAAGACCCTCTGGCATCTGCAGGGCGACTTTCTTTGCGCCGGATGAACGTATCCTATGAATTGTCTTTGGGATCTCAAATGAATAATTGGCCGGCAGCAGAGCGATAGCCTCCTTCAACTCAGGGTCATCCAGAATCTCAGGGGGCACCTGATTGAGTAGCCTGAGCGGCCGCCTGGGCTGTGAAGCTGCCAATTTTTAGTAAATCTTCTCCTTTTCTTTTCTTTCTAAGGGAAGAGGAGACTAGTCATGGGTTTATACCTTGAATCGCTCCTGCATCCCCTTCTGTTCGTTCAGCGCCTCCATTCCTTGCTGCTGCTGCTGTACGGCGCCCGACAAATCTCTTCCGGGGCTGCTTGACAGCGGGTTCAGGCGGGGGCGGGGTATGAGCTTCTTCAGTGTCAGCGGCAATGCCGAGATCTGTCTGCGCGCGGTCCTCCTCCATAATGTCTCAACCTGCGGTTAACAGTTTCGACGAGAGCCTTTGATAAGTAGTTTCGCACTGAAACAGGATCTTGCAGAACTGCGGGTGCTTTGGGGGCTGGCTTGAAGTCTAAAATCTGTAGACCCGATATTGCAATACTTTTGCTAATTGAATACATTGATAGTTCAGTTTAGAGTTGGTCTATCCGGTTAAACAAAGGTATCTACTTAACCGGATCTTGAAGAGACACTCAAGTGCTTAAAGTTACCTAATTAGGTAAGCACTGGTTAGGTAGCTTGCCGTTGTTACTGCTCTACGTTACAGGGCTTACCTCAGGAATCCTGAAGTAAATTTGCACCCTTTACCTGACTACACCCAAGGACAAGATGAGCCATAATAATCGGAACCAAAGCTTTAGTTTTTAACCCTGCTACAGGAGTAACACCATAAAGAGGCGCCCTTGATCAATAAAGCGACAAAGACCACTTCAGACATCGAGAGTTTATTGTCTCTTGAAAGTCGCTTTATGCATCCAGCTTGGATACAACTTGAAAAACAATCTCATTATTGGCCCTCTATTACCACAGAAATCCATAAGTATATAAACTCTCTAATCCAGCAAATGCCGAACATGGCTCTTCCTCGGTGTCGTCAACAGCAACTTCTTCATTACCAGTAAGTACCATATCACATCTACCTTTACTTCCCTTCCCCAACCACACAATGTGCACGTGCAACGCTTTTACCTATCGTTCATGCCACCGATGGCAACATTGCAAGTATGAACCGGTAAGTGTGTGCCTTACTGTACGGGCAGGCCTACGAGCAAAATGCCAGGAGCGTATTGTCAACGGCCACCCGGACATTGTTCGTTGCTACCCTCTGATTGAGGGCATATGCGAGGTTTGCTACCCTGAGAAGGCCGCAGCCGAAGCAGAAGAGAATAAAAGGGTAGAAGAGGAAGAAGAGACCAAAAGGAAGATTGCCGAGAAGGAACGGAAAGAACAGGAAGAGAAGGCGTTGGCAGAGGTCGCTCTGCCTGCATGCTTTATTGCTTCTGATATGTTTTCGGAAAACGAGTTGCCTAATTAGCGGGTTTTTACTACTATTGCTATAGTATACGACGCCTACAAAGGCCTGATTCCCCATTTAACATTGTACGGGACAATAGAGAGCATGATTTTTATCCAGTAAATTCGCAGTTGCTTAGATATATGAAAACGCCAATAAAAGTTATAAACTTGATTTCTTAATTTGCATATCAGTCGACAGAATGCTTAGAAATGTGGACAGACTTAGTGATATCGACGCTTACTTGAACTTGACAAAGAATGAAAATGTCTTCAGCATCCCTATCCTACTCCTCTAGTCAAAGATTTCAATTAGAAAGAAGCTGTTAGCTTTACATGGACTGCCCTTAAACGTCAGATCGTCTCTAGGCATTCAACTAAGTCATGTGAGAGCGACCGTTGATCAAGCGAAGGAACACAGAAATGTCGAAGGATTTCAAGGTCCCCCATGCAGTAGGCCGAGTTCGTCAGACTCCTTTACAGCGCCCAGCTATCCCTTGAGAGCTTCAGTATCCAACACGTGTTATGCCTTATACGCCGCGACCGTTCAATACTCTAGATACAGTTTGAAAAGGCCGGGCAATTATGAAAGTCAACACCTCAGTATTTTTCGGCCAGACAGTGTGGCTAATGAAATGAAGCGAGACCTAGAATCGTCACCAGATTGCGGGTATTTTGACACGGTTTTGTTTATTAATTCGTCTCGGTTATCTCAACAAGCTGAGCACAAAATGCAGCTTTCAACAAGTCGATTATGAAGCCTGAACACATAGTACTGTATTTTGAAAACCTAGTAGATTAATTGATCATCATAAGCCCGTACACTCTCGAGGTACGATTTGACTTGGCTCCAGTCCCTGCATACTGTATGGCTGCATTAGAAGGGTATGCCATTTCAACAGTACGATTGATGAAGGAGAAAGCTTACCATGCTTCGAATCCCAGCCGTCGGAACCTCCATTGTGATCAGGGAATGTAGTTCTGTAAAGACTTAGATTAGAAAACACCGCTTTGATTACTTATATCACTGAGGGAGGACAGGGAGATTTGCCAGAATTAGTGATACGTACTCAAGACCTTCCAAAGCCATATCCGCGCTACACATGATCGCCCTATTTTGATTCATATATTAGCGCTGACGCTCATGATAGTTCATTGGTTTTCAGAGCCTTCAAGGCAATCCGATCGTGGAACAGGGCACTGGACTGGCCAAGAAATAGATATCTTGCGACTTAGGAGTACGTACTGTCGCATGTAATCAAAACAATGGATCATGTGCCAATGATGGTCGTCGGGAATTTCATGGCCAGACGTTAGGCCGGAATATGTTTGCACAATGGCAAACTGATACTAAATTAGCTCCATGCCACAAACATCTCTCGAACAGGACGCAGTACATACAAGACAGTGCAATTGATGTGTGGCTGATGTAGTGAAGACGGTCTTCTCTGGCCACATTATAGGGGTCGGTAAATCATGATATTTTTCCGTGTCGTTAACCCAGACGAAACCCATACCAACTGAGCTTGTTAGTGAACGAGCCGGATATTTCCAGGTTGTTCTTACCAGGCATCAGTTCGTTCCATTTACCAAGGACTTCATCACTGAAGAACTCTGCTGTATTATTTGGCGCGTATGACTCATCTCGGACGAATGTTGTGATTTTGGATGATACTGACAGCCGTTAGTAAGGAACTCTATATCCCGGGCACTACCAGTAGTTGCTTCGTACTTTTTGGGCCTACACCTGTGAAGTCCTGTCCGAATTGCCAGATATTTGGATCCTGTAATACAGCAGGTTGCCTCCATTGATCTCGAACAAGAAATGCGAGAATGATGAGTAATAACGCAGTATCTATTATCCATCTCGATGATTTCAGTGTTTTTGAGAACTTATTTCGCTTTGTCTCTCGTAGCGGGCGGTTGAGTTCCACATCCTGCCACTGATTCTTGTCGCCCATAAGAGATTCGACTTCGGTGCTGGATCTGGAATCAGACTGGTCATCCCTGTGTAAGCTATCGTATTTGAGCTTCTGTGACTCCATAGTGATCTACACATGCAGGACCAGCTGCTAAGAAAAGAAAAGGGATTAGCTAGGGAAGAAAAAGAGTTACACTAATCATATGATTAGAGGAGCAACATATGAGAAATAGAGAATGACCAAACGTAAGTGAAGGGACTGTGCTCCCTTATAGATTAAGATTGCCTATCAGCTTGGGTCGTACTCGAGGCCGCGGGGCGATCTGGTAAAACTGAAGATGTTTCGCCTTGGCGGAGAACCCTGGCTTCTTTTCTGGACCACCCCTGCTCAAACGTAGTTGAGACGCACAGCACGTACTTTTCAACTATTCTAAATACGTATAGTGAGCTAAACCGAACATCTAATGCAACCTACTGAAGAGAGGGAAGATTATACTAAGTAGGGGATAGTCTGAGATTCATGTTAGAGTTCGTCCATCTCGTGCCACCAACAATGTGCAATACATCGCATGTACAATTATATTCCTTGGCATGTCCTGTACGTTACCTCATACAGCTATTCCTTCCTTGCATGAGCGGCCAGTAATAGACGACTTAAGAGCTGGGCTTCGTGGAAGCGCCCGACAGTTGACCCCTGTAAGAGCAATACGTAGTAAGTAGTAACCTGAGACAAAGGGGCAATTGTAGCCGAACCAAATCCTCAGCAACAGGCCGCTGTGATTAGGATGACCATGGTGAAAATCATCAGATCTCAGCAAGCTCGAGTCCGTTGTGCAGAAACAGCCAGACAATCACTGACTTCATATTTCCCAGCTTCTGTGTACGGCCTTCAGCTGCAATCTAGTACTGTAAAGTCAGCGACGTCTTCTTGATGGTCTGCCATGTATCTACGCACTGTTCCAAACCTCCATCTGTATGCAACTGTTTCTCAAATGAAGCGTAAGATGAGCACGAGTTTACTTACAGGCAGCGTGACCCGGATTTATACAGTGTTCAAGTGAGTTTACTGTTTGCCATTTGGTCTATTGGATCTGGTGCACTCGCATACCAAACTAGAGGGAAGGGAGGAGAAAGAGCACCAACACTCCGCCTCACTCTGCTCTCGAGTCCACTCCCTAGACTACCTAGGTACATATATCTAGGACGCACACGGAACTCAGCGACAAGCATGTCGTCCTCCGTCTCACGCACCACCGATCCCCAGAGCCAACGTGCACAATGGAGGAACAGCTTCAAGATGCGGTATCAATCAAGACGTACGAGCCACGCCGGACAACTAATTCCGTCTTCGAATACTTTAGCAAGCTTCCACCAGAGATAAGATGCATCATCTGGGGCCTCACTATTCCGTGTCGCACAATCAATCCATATAGGGCACATGAGTTTTCTCATCGTTTTGGACCGCCTATTATTGCGCAGGTCTGCCACGAGTCTCGAGAAGTGGCGCGGCGGACAGGCAGCTTCGTGGCCAGATCAGAATATCCGGGACGTTATTGGTTCGATAGTCGTTACGATACTATACACATGTATAGCAACGAAGACGTGGCGCTTATCCCTCGCTCAGTAGAGAGCATTTTCTGTCCCTGGGAAATTCAACTGAAGATAAATATTGACCAACTCCTCTTTCCTAAGCTAAAGCTCTTCCAATTCCAGCTGCATTCGCACTATCTTCCGCGCGATGCATGGAAAGCTTGGGCGGACGGCCGCCTGCAACCTCTTGGGAAGCCTGACCACATTTTTCTCGATATCGACAACGAGCATGAGGTGCAGAGGTTGGCCGATACGCTACTATCCTATTCGGGAGGTCGTTCTTTATCTCCGTATTGGGCGGACACGATCAACTTCCTGCGCAAGCAGGAATTCCGTCTGCACGCAGATCACAAATACCAAGATTGGAAAGCTGCGCGGGAACAACTGCAAGAGAGATGGCTCAGAGTTTACAGAGAGAATGTTGCTTCTGCTGAAAGTAACAATAATGAACAGGCGTGGCGTGTCAAAAAGCCTGAGTTTCGGAGAGTCCTAACCGTTGTGCCGCATGATCTCGGAATGTAATATCACGATAGAAGAGTCGGCTGCCCCTAAGTGCCAGAAACAGCAAGAAGAAAGGCCCTGGGACCAATACAGGAGTGCAAAAGCGCAAGCAAACCTCAAGATACTCTGCCACTGCGGACTACTTCTTTCTAAGAATGGTGACTAGTTCTTCAAAACATTAGCGACTCATGCCTAGAACACCTTAATATGACATAGTATTTGTTTATCTTTTGAAATGCAATATTGGATCCCCGTCATGAAGGCCTCTGCTGATTCCCATGGCTGTGCGGCGTCCCACCGAGCTCTTCTGCCGAGACTTCATCGGTGCACCAACTCCAATGGAAAGCATCGTATCAAAAATAACGGAACTATTAAATAGTATTCTAAGCATATAGCGGTATCTATGCGTTATTGATTTAAATTTCCATGTCCAGTAACTTAACACCTAGGTTCTCGTTACCGGCTCTGCTTTGCTTCCGTATCGCCCGGAGCATCTATCGTTGCTCCAGAGTCGGGAGCTTAGATCGGAATTTTGGGTTTTCTTCCGAAGACTTTCTTTCCTCACTTCACCATAGACTTCCTTGGTGGAGTTACCCGATCAGGGATCTGATCGGTCGCCAATTTCTACAGCGCTCGACAAGATAGCGGCTGATCCCGGCGAAAGTCTCCGCCAGACACTCTACGGAGGGAGCGGCCAGAGAGAGTTGTACACATACGTGAATTATGCATTTGGGGACGAGACGGAAAAGAATTGGTACGGGTTCAAACAGTGGCGTCATGACCGATTAAAAGCCTTGAAACGAAAGTATGACACCATTGGCAGGTTCAGTTCTTACGCTCCAATCGCATGGATAAAGTAAGAACTCAGCGTCCGCCGAACATTCTGCTCAGAGGACTTGTGAGGCGCCGCCAAAACCCTGAACGCTGTTTCGATTCATCATCTTCATTGTCCCTTACATCTTCTGCTCTCTTCTGACCATGCCCGACACCAAGTCGATCCCGGAGATCATCAGAAGAACCATATCTTCGGATATCAATCCGGCCAATTGGCCGTGTGCTGGGGTTGAGTCTATTCGCTTCAGCTATTGACATGAGCATGTCCTCAACTTGCGTATTGCGACCAATATATTGAATCCGGGCGTTAGGTAGTGGTGGAGGAGCTGGCGGGTGGTGAGCCTGTCAGCCTCTGGAAGGACTCATCGTCGATAACTTCAATCTTCAGGGTCCCTATTGGCTCGTCGTCCCATTGATACCAACCAGGATCCTTGAAGATACTTTGCTGGATAAGGCCTCCTGGGGCAATTTCCATCTCTTCATAAACCGCGTCTTGATCTCCCCCAACCAACCTGAGTACTAAACGGATTGTGTCGTCCTTGACGTGTGTTAGGATTAGCGAACATTATTTGTGATACCCTAATGGCAACGTACCTGCTTGAGTTGGTAATCACTCAGAGTTCTCTCTGCTCAGGACGTGGTTAGCATCTGCTTATTGGTGGTTCATACGAACCATCAATTTAAGAGACTACCTACTATCCTCGAGTTGCTTTCCCCTCCACACTATCCGTTGTAATTCCGGCAAATATTCCAGACCACCTAATCGGGTGAATATATCTCGTTTCAGATCCAAAACAGTGTCTTCTGGCACTACGTTGTTAATGACGAATGGCTTGCCGCGGTAAGTCTTTACAATGATTTGGAAACCCGACTGGCTTTGCCGTCCCGCTCTGTGAAGAGGAGTCCCAAGGCTAATCTGAATCTCAATTCCGCCGTTCTCGTCCTTCCCAGTTATTTGATGTTCAATAGAATGACTTACGGAATTAGTTCTCTCTCAAAGTGCAGGCACGGTTAACAGTGCAAAAGCAGAGGCTGAGATGAAGATTACTCACTCGGTCCCCGGGTCCAATGCCACGAATTGCCTTACACGATGGGAGTTTTCGGTGCTTGCAACACCGTCAATCCACTCTTGACCGGGAGCCACAAAATAACATTGTTCGGATCCAGGATGTCCAGGTGCGGCTACATTTACCGTGCCGACCTTCACACATACTTTGAATGCTTGGGGAGACCCACGATGCACACCCATGTACATTGCTAGGGCCCCCATTGCTATTGATACAGTTACTGAAAGCTCGTGTTACTCATTACTTTCATTGGAGAGGAACAAACCACGCATTGGCAAAAGATAGGTCCTTTGTCCATGTTCATCATGACGCGTAAGCACGAATGGACTGCTCGAATGCAATGTGTCTTTAGCGACGGGTTGAAGAGGGCGGTCGCCGTGGTCTCTTACTCGAATCGACGAGTAAAAACAAATTTCAAGATACTTCCCAATGTCGAGATCCTGCACTACATTAGTGACGTTTTGCGCACCGTTAGTGAGTTGAGCCATGTTAGGGTGCCATGTGTTAAGGGGTAGACCTCATCAGTCAAGTGAAAGGGGTGATCTTATTAAGGGGGCAGAGCCCGGAAGTATGGCATTATTCTCCGATGGCACATTCTGACAGACAGCGTATGCGAAGTAAGCCATTGGACTATGCGAGAACGTCATTTGCGAGTGCGCACGTAAGCACGTTGGAGAACATGTGACGATTATGTGTGGTGCATAGGGGCATTAATCGACGTTATTCCGGCGGTTAATCAGGACCAGACTAGACGCACCACAATCTCGCATCGATATCTTATTTACGCACGAGTATTGACGGGCTCGAAATATATCTCTAAGGCGGCGAACTTCAGGGTATGGGAGGTATGCGCCTGTCAGCATTAAGCTTTACATACCTCTCTAACTTACAACCTTTTAGTCGGGTTAATGGCTTCGGCGTGCACACATCCATGTACATCATGACACAAGCTTCTATGTCCGGAATCTGCCCAGAGTGTAACGACAGCCCTCTTTCGGTGACGGGAAACGTCCTAGGAATCGCGACCTTTGCGCTCGGGGTGTTTGCCTTCTGCGCAACTCTCTTCACCGTAACCCGGGCCGCGAACAGTGAAATTCGTTACTATACACAGACGCTGGAAGAAACAGACCGCCACATCAATCAAATCAGCACATACTTTACACGTCTAGAATTGGAGGCTGATGAAGACCTTAAGCCTCAGGTGGATTATGTGGCGAATTCCTTGCAACAGCTATTAAGTGCCAATCGAGACATTTCAAAGAGCATTGATAAAGTTAGTAGAGTACAGTCTGGGTTATGTCGGCGACTCATGTGGTGGTGGAAGGAGAAAGAGATTGCAGGGGGTTTGGTTAGAGTTGAGAGCCACAAACAGCACGTAACAGCCATTCAATTGACGTTCCTTCTGAAGTATGTGACCAAGAGTCCTCGCAATGAAGACGAGTGCGAATAACTGACACGGCGAACTCTAGCAAAGTCAAGAGGCAAAGTGACGCTATCGAGACACTTATGGAAAATCATGGAATACCTCCCCTTTAGGTACATAGCAGCTTATGTTGATGCTCCAGCCTCTTCCTAAACTGAGTACCTGACTTCGTAATGAAGTTCAGCCTAAATTTACCAAGCAGGAGGACATCTCGGTTACCAGTAACGACTGAGCACTTATTGATGTGAGTGAGCTGTTGCGACGACCAAAGGCTTTGTTATGCCCACGGTTTTTTGACCGGCTCGACCAGGACATTTGCTTCATGATGACTTTGGCTTTATGAGGCTTGCTTACGTCGAACTAGTTCACACGAATGCTGATCTTGTTGGTTAAGATACGATTGTTGTGCTAAATCAGGATAATGACATTCAAAGCACGAATCGAAATGGATTCTTAAAAGCCGTAAGAAGCGACTGGGCACTAGGCAAGAAGTTAGTACTTGACGCAGGGCATATTGTATCAGGTAGACTTATCCCTTGACAAGGGGGCTGCTCCAATCCGACCAGCTAGAATCGTCTAGGACGCGCCAGATTGGAACAGCCTAGAGCGATCTCCAAGAAGAGGTGCCCTTAGTTTCTTAGGTACAAAAAATTTCCTGCTCGAGCTCACTTGCGCAGTGTTGTCGAACCCACATTGCTTCAATACCGGACAAGCACTAAGCTTTGACGCCAACTCGAGATGGGTCCCGGCAGATGAATCAATACAGGGAGCAACACCTGGCAGATTGCTCATGTTTCCCACTCCTGCCATTGTGAAACTGAAAGTGTACTGTCTTGGAAGTCTAGCATGGAAATCGGCGGGCTCTAACACGACTTATGCCTCTAGGTTCGCTGAAGTGATCCTCTTTCTGTAAGAACGCACTGCCAACAGAGACTAGTTTTTGATTCACTTCCGTCGGGCTCGTATGAGTAGCTAGGAAGGCATTTGCGTACGGCCAAAAACATCCATAAAATCCGCACTATCGTCTCGACTTGGCCCAGCTGGGAAAAAGTCGAGGAAGCTTCAACCACTGCGGGAGCAGTTCAAAGCACATGGCGTCCTCCGTCATTGTGGGACAAGCGCACAAGAGAAGGTTAATGCGCCTGGCCGGACCTCTCGTAGGATGCAGTGGTGGCTGTTGCCGGAATGCAGCACCAGGAGCTGGCAAGCAGCGGCTAACAGGTTGGATGGATCGGTGAACGCTTTTTGGGAAGTCGGGTTTTACGCCGACAGCTGCGTCAACTGGGTGCGACAAGAGAGATATGGGTACCCGAGGCTAGTAAGGAGGCGTAGTATATTTCCAAGGACGAGCATTTCTGTTGAAACCGATGTAATCCTCGCTCACATGATCCAACTAAGGGGTTCAAAGTGATTCCGGCGACAAGACTATCGGTGAGAATGATGAAATGCTCGATCCTCAGACTGTGTGTAGCCAGTATTACGCCCTTCCCATATACTCTCGGGAGCGCGGAATGCGGCACGGGGCGCTAGCATCATATCCAGTCGGCGACAGCAAGCTGATCCCGGTCCATCTCCCGATATACGAGCAGGCGGAGCATCACTGATACGATCCATAATGGCCAGAGTACGAGTTCCAGCGACGCGGTGCTGACGAGCGACCCCAGGCCAGGGGTTCTTCCCAAATCGACTCATAGCAGAGGCCCTCACGCGCACAGAGGCGACTGGAGTGTCCAACACCACCCTTCCACCGCCAGATGACAGTTCATCCGACCCTGCTTCTCAGCAGGTTCAAAGTCACTAGTCAACGGCAGTCTAGAAGGCGGATCCGGACGACTATAAACGCAAGACTAGAACCAAGGGAACTATTAGGGTTAAGTTCCGAGACCCGTTCCCTACGACCGATCTCCAGCCAGAACGCAGCCGGCCTAATCTCACACGACGATCCCCAAGCGGCATACACAGCGGGTCGCAGTGACCTTGAGTAGCGACATGTCGTGTGGAGTGGAAGAGATCAGCCAAGGGGTCCGAAGACATTCCTCGCGGAAAACGGGAATCGGAGGACTGTGGGGGAGGCGACGTGCGAGGTATGTGAGTGCCAGCCATTCCTTGCCAAGAAGGACGACGAGCGAAAGAGGTTCAAATTGAGCGAAGTTCTAGAGGGACATTAGATCGTGTAGACGCCTGTATCTCGACATAACATCAATGACTAGATCTCCTCGAGCAACACATTCGACATTGGCTGGACTGATGTCGTTCGTGGGACTATAAGTGAGTATGAGGGAAGAAAAGGAGAAGGCTAAGCTTGGTGCCAGCGAAACGCGTAAATAGGCGGTTACGCGTCGTCAAGCCACTACCTAGTACAGGAGACGGGTTGTTTGGTTGCTGGGACCACCTAATCTATCAGTAAATGTCTTAACTTACCTTGTACCTCTGCCCCTAGCAGAAGCACACTAGCGCAAACGGCCTGCCTGTAAGGCATTGATGGTACAAGGATCGAGCTATCTTGCTACAGAATAATAACCATCAAACCGAAGTAATCTCCGACTTGAAAGCCAGCAAAGGGTCGAAAGGGGTAGAAATAAGCGGAGTAGCCGGCATCTTGGAACTATATACGCATTATAACAATGCCGGGCATTCAGTGTCACACAGCGATGACCGGTCAACTACCTACCTGCTTGATTACCGGGTGAGTAGATCATGTAAGGGCCCTTGACGTACATACCATCTGCTGTATCTCTAGAAGATCAACCAACCGTGTTACTGGCTTATTAAGTACATATTAGAATAATTTTGTTAGTAGACCGATAGTGATTTCGTTTAAAGTGATGGACCAAGCCTACCTAAGTAGGTACTTGGATAGGTAAAAAACACGCCCAAATAGCTGACATCACCTTTGAAAAGCGAAAACAGTTGTTACTTTAAGAGTGAATGAGATGGCTATGTCTTTATAAGAAGTAGTCGTAAATTGTAGTTGTAAATGCAAGTGTAGTCGTCATGAAGTCCTATGCTACTCGTAGAGTTGCATTTGTGGCTGCATTGCATCCGCTAATGTAACCTGGGATCGGGGAATTTCCTGTACAGTATTAATACTGTACGCGGGCCGCACTTGTACCCACCTACCAAGGCACTGAGTAAGGTACCCGGCAACTCAGCCAGTGCACCTAAGCACGCTGTAACCGATCTCAGATGGCGTCAACTTCTTTTGGCGACTACGCTTCTAGTCCGTCATATAACCCGCAACGGGGCGAAATGCGCTCAGCCATTGATTAAAGCCAATGTAATACCCGGCTTGGATCCTGGTTCACGTATAGGAGCGTTCTCATTAAGCAGTCGGATCTTGCAGTAGAGTAGAGCAACCAGCTTTTCTCATCATGGATGCTAACCAAGCTAGCGAGCAAAAAGAGACGCTCGTCTCTGCTCTGGAAACATATGGCAGAAAGGCATTCGAGCCAACAGCCGATGAGCAGTCTCGCTCAGAGGGTCAAAGGAATTTTATGGCTCTCGTATCCAGGTAGGTGGATGCGACCGATTAATTCATCGTCGTCTTTGCCTTCTTTCTGAACTTTTCGAAGGGCAGGTACATTTGCTCTGATGTCTGCGGTGAACACCCTGATCAAGCCAGGTCGTGTGCCCGAATGGTTCCGCATTCACTTGATGGATATTCTCACGCTGCTGCCCCAAAGGCCTGATGGCGTCCGAGCGACCTTGGAGTTCGTCTTTTCCGTTCATCCGTCGAGCACGGTCAGGATATCAGAGGCGGCTGCTCCCCAAAAACAAGGCGCCAATATTACTATGGAGGCTTTGAAGATGGCGTCAAATCTGCTATCCGTGCCGCCTGCTTCTGTGCAACCCGGCGTGTGGTTTTCTGGCATTGCCCCTCAACTTCTTGCCCTTTTGGACGGGAACGATGGCCCCGATATTGCCAAAGCTGCAGCGTATATCATAGGCTTTGGTGTTCTGGGCAGGAAGCAACTTGGTGCTCCTGGTATGGGAACTATATAATCTTTTATACACTTTATCTGCTGACATAGACATTCTGCCAAGGAACACCCGGATGGAAAGAATTCGCCGAGCCGATGCTGGCTTGTATCAATCCATCCCTATCTTCTAAGGAGACCCCAACTGAACCTTTGGTTTTCAGTGCTGGCCCTGATGAGGTAGTCGACCTTCGGAAGCATACAATTCTAATCCAGGGGGATGCGCTACATCTTGCCCTAAAACGTTTATCTTCACTGTTGAATTCGCATCCCAACCCAGGTTTGACGAAAAGGTTACTTGGTCCGTTACTCCTGCCCCTGTGGGCTTTATCGTCCTGGCCGCTCCCAAGTGCCGATGTAAAGGAGCGATATTGCCAACCAGCTCAAGCCCTCGTCGAGATCTACCTTAAGCTTGCTGGGTCTGTGGATAGGTATTTGGAAATTTTAAACAATCTTCTATTTCGTGGCTCCCTCGATACCCCTGGGCTGCGATGGTCTTATGAGGAGGCCGACAACTCTCGCATTCAAGTTAGACGATTACATGACGATGAAGGCACGGCATTGACGCAGCTGGATCTAGAAGCTGTTGATTCCAAAATATCAGCATTTATCGGACTCCTACAACAAGTCGCATCTGATATCGACTTATCAACGCTTTTCTTGAGACTTTTCGAAACCTCCCTTAAACCTCGGGAAGATGCAAAGTCTATAAGAATGGTGGTTGATAATGAAGATACGGACCCGATATCTCAGCTAATCCGAGCCACAATGCTTCAAGGTATGATGGAAAAAGTTCCGGACAGGTTGATATCAAATTCTAAGCAACTACTCGAGCTTGTCAGCAAAGTTCTCGGCAAATTCGGCAGTGAATCTGCAGATGATGATGCGGTGCCCGTGGCATTGAGTCTGTTGAATTTGGTAGTCACTGTACCGAGCTTCCAGCGAAAGGATGTGCCTGAAACTACGTTAGCTTCCATCGAAGATTCGCTGTTGAAGATCAGCCTGGCACGGCAAGCTGATGTCTCACAAACTGCCCGTAACCTGTCGCAACTTCTAAAGTACCGTGATGAATTGGAAGACCCTACCGACCGACCCTCTACACCAACAGAACGGCAAATCGAAGATAAGAAGACATACAATCTAGCTCTATCATATATTACACAGGCTGATTCACCACCGCCTGTGCGTTCCGAAGGTCTGAACTTACTGGGCACTCTGATTAAATCCAATAGCCCTATTCTCGATATTCCAGCTACGTTAGTGTTACTCTCATCATTACTTAGTGATGATGACGAATATATAAGCCTGCGGGTGATCAAGGTGTTTGTACAATTATCAGAAAGACATCCACGCTCTACTGTCCGAGAGGTACTAGATCAATACATAGACGCTGCAGAGCGACAAAACACAGATACGCGCCTACGATTTGGCGAGGCTTTACTGCAACTCATGCAGAGACTTGGCGAGACTTTCGCTGGTGATCTCGCTGCGTCTGTTGGTGAGGCACTTCTCGCACTTGCAGGGCGTCGCGCTCATCGGCCCAAGACCGAAGAGCGACAGGTTCGAGCCGAGCAAGCCGCGGCGCGAAAACTAAAAGCCAAAGCCAGACTTGGAGATAGCGCGCGAGTTTCACTCAACCTGGACGATGACGAAGATGAAGTAGATATAGATCTCGAAGAGCAGACACCGGAAGAACGAACCCGCAACGCGCTGCTGGCACGCATCGTATCTGGTTGGGAGAGCAAGCGAGGTAGCGAAGACATGCGAATCCGGGCTTCCGCGCTCTCTCTCTTTGCTTCTGGCTTCGAAACGAATATCCGTGCTTTCACCCCTCAGGTTGTGGACGCCGCTTTAGCTCTGAGTCTTGACGTTCTCATGATCGAGGCTGGTATCCTGGAAGCCGGCATTTTGCGGCGTGCGGCTGTCACAATGGTATTGACGTTTGTTAATGCATTGGGAAAGGCTCGACAACGCGGCAGTCACTTTAGCTCTGGATCAGGCTCTGGCGGTGCTAGAAAAGGGGGTGACCTAGGCTTTGGCGCCGCATTCACGACAAAAGAAGATGATGTCGCACGTGTTCTAGGATACGTTGAACAGACGGATGAGGACGGGCTCGTCCGTCAACACGCGCAAGATGCACTCGAGAGCCTGGAGAATCTCCGCCTCGTACAGCTTGTACCGCACCAACCGGACCAAGGCGCTATACCTCCAGCTGTGCGGGTTGCAGGTTTAGACCTGAGCAGACCAAGTCTGCCAATCTTAGACGCGGACAAGGAAAGACGCGCAAAGCCGATAATCGAAGAGATTGAGTGATCGTATATTAGTTAAATATACCTATTTGCCTAACACAACAACCTACTCCATCAGGTTGTTGGCTCGATTAGCTAACTACAAAAGTTTGTGATCTGCTGTCTTCGTTCAACTATACATTACCATTTGATACTCCTTGCATATATATATAATATTCTCAAAAAACTACGATCAATTTCCCTAGCCAGTTTTATCGACCTCTTTGGGCCACAGCAGTCGTCTAGTCCAGAGACTCCATAGCATCTTCCCAAAGACAACAATCCACACAAGGACCAGAATCGCCGCCATCACACACCCGTAGATCCGCAACCCGCTACTATTCAGCGCCTTTGCCAAGGCCAGTGTAGCGGTCACGAGAGCGGTGTTTGGGAATACTGAATTCTCGGAGGTTAGCCCCCTAGCTGGAATGCGCACTTCAAGGATATGTACCGAGAAAGAGATGAACATCGATATTACTCACCAAAGCTCCACCATGTCATCTGGAAGGGAATTGAACGATCGGTCCATACGTATTTCCACAAGGAGCCCACGCAGACAATGAAAAACCATTCGGCGAGCCCCCACAGCCAGAATCCGAGGAGAGTGGATAGGAGTTCCAGGATGAGGACTGCATGCGGTCGACCAGCGTAGTCAGGTGGGAGGATATCTTTAGCCTGTTGTCCTAGGAGCACTGGGAATAGTCTGATTAGCGGGCAACGGTTTGCGTAAATGGGGGCCCGGGGAGTTGCAGCAAATAGTGAAATAGGACAGTAGTAGGCGAACAAGAGAATATCATACATACCTAATCCCGAAACAGTGAAGGCCGGCGGCCCGATGGAAATGAACTGCCGTTGTTAGTGATATTCAAGCTCACGGGGGAGACCGGGTAGCACCATACCACACCGGGACGCTGCATGTCCCGCGGCAACTTCTGAGTCATGAGCCGATAAATGAACGCCGCGCATATCATGAAACTGATCAAGAAACCGGTGCCCTGGGCCGTGACGGCCGTGGCGGCTATCGCCATCCTGTTGCTAACGGGATCGCCTGGGTCTACGCGATCGGTAGAGATCAGATTGGTGGCGAACGTCGCGTTCAAGAGTAAGGGATACGCGGGGAATACCCATACGGGCGTCATTGTCTGAATGGGAAAGATTCTGCGCGGATTCAGCGGTTTAGGGGATGTCCTTCGGTCAGTCGTTGCACGTTGCTTACTGAGTCGACCATAGAACTAGATACATGCCGGTACTTGCAGCGACGCTGATTGCGAGGTAGACCCAGAAGAGCGCCTCCATGACATTTTGCAGCCATGGCCCTGTACGGGGACAGCCGTACTGGGTGATGTTGACTAATATTATCGCGATACTGGTTCCTTTGATTCAGCTTTCATAATTTACTCGACGTGAGTATCTCTACACACTTACGATACAACCTACTGAATGTTAGACACCGGCAGCCTAGGTAGGATAGGACATGCGGGAAAAATGAAGCACTCACCAGTGCAGGGATGAATAGAGACTCGATCTCGTCGAGGAAGGAGTGCATGAAACTCCCAGGCACCATGATGAACCTCATGGTTATCAGGATGCAGTTGAGAATGAATAGTACTAAGTTTAGAAGGAAGAACACGAGGCCGATGTATTCAGGCCACCTTATCTCATACGCTTGCGACACTGCAGCGATCTCGTTAGAGCCTCTTTTTACGCCGGAATGGAAGTCATCTAGTGTGGTTTTGCTGGCTCACCGGAATGTAGCACGTTGGCGATGCCGCCAGTTGCCTATAACATATTCTGAGCATACTGTAATAATCACGTTATTGGCAATCTCTCACAGTCCGCTTACCATGGTCTATACACATGATTCTAGTCAGCACTTCTTTCTTAAACATGCAATGAAAATTTGAATATGATAGAATGAACTCGCACCATGGTGAACCAAGTCCACTGATAGCAGCATATCCTATCCCGGAGCCCAACCTTGCCGTGTCTCCTCGACTCCTTTCTCGCCAGGTCTATCATCCTCGCCAGGCTCTCGTCGTTATACTGCGGCGCATGTTGAAACGGATTCACAGAATGGAGTCTCTCCGGCCCACGGGGCCGACGCGACGGCGCTGGCGGCGCTCCTCGAACGAAGAGGCCGTCTGGAGGTGGGGTTCTGTAGCCATCTTGCGCGATTTCAAGGTCAGTTGAAGAAGGGTCTGCGGCGCCGGCCATGCTCGGCCCATTTGCTTTTATTATTATTTCCCAGCTTCTTTTCGACCTTCCTAAATAGAAAAGAAGAAGAAAAAGGAACAGTTACACAAAGACTATGTTGCCTTGATTTTCGACTTGAGGCGCTTTCAGGACTTGAAGTAGCTCAGCGACGGCAACATTAAGTACACTAAGGGCGTTGCCGAATCCCGACGTTTGCTTAGCGTGCGAAACTCCAACTTCTTGATTTTCTACGTGTAGATCGCAGATCGATTTGAGGCCTAGCTCCCTCGAATTCTACCTAGTCTGGAGCTTCTAGTTTACCTGGAGTTGGGGCAGCTACAGTTTTGGGGCGGATTCAAGAAGAAGCCGCAGAAGACATGTCGTGTCTATGTTGTCATTTCAGTTAAGTTATTTTTGACTTTCTGACTTTCTGAGGGCATCGTTACTAGGATTTCAAATACCATGGCCTCTCCTCTCGTTCTTCTTTTTCCTTTCCTTTATTCTCTTCTTATTCTTTAATTCCTGCTAAAGAGTTAGCGACAGGCGGTTCATGTGATTGATACCCTCCCGTTGATACCCAACTTAATTGGTCATGTAAGTGCCTAATTTTCCTTGGATAGTGAATAGATCGTCATCTCTCCACTCCGTGGTTCCCAGCTAGTATATTTCGCCCTTTTTGTCTTATACCCTCGCAAAATGCATGCTAAGTCTATTTCGATGTTCTCAAACCGGGTTCGAATTATCACTGATGACTGAATTCCTAGGAAGTTATTCAAAGCAAAAGTGTATTACTGTCGGGTTTCCATAGCAGCTATGACTTTCATATAAGTATACCTGTGCGCCGTACTCAGACGTCGCGGATGACGGCGAGAACAGGCTTCATAGTACAGCATATCGAGTGCGGATTGACTCAAGAGAGTATGGTGATATTGGCGCGTGACAGAACTTCAATCGATCTTGAGTCAAGAGATGCACCAGAATGTAACAACAATCCATATTAAAGAGAACTTCGAGGAGTAGTACGCTTTGACTTCCAGACTTACTTATAGCCTCAAAATGAATATAGAGGAAGGGTCCAACAAGAAAAAGAAGGCACAAGCCGCTCCTATTCTATCCAAGTTCTTCGTTTCTCAGTCACGTCTAAACGAGGGCAAATGCTGTCGCGAACTGTGGTACAACTAAAAGTAGTAGCAGCGCTAAACTCAATTGGTTTGTAGCACAGAACGTGGCACTTCCAAGGTTGTAAATGCCCCCCAAGTCCGGTTAGGCTCTCCCCGACGCCCCGATCCCCGATTCTTTTGGGAAGCTCAACGCGGCACGGTGCTTGGAAAGTACCACTTGAAGATAGCTCAGCTCACGACGCCTTGATTTCCACTGATTGCCATCACCGACTGCTTGGGCGCAAAAAGTCTAGCACTCAGCTCGTGCCTGGGTACTCTCTACTTACTCGTTCACTTGTGTTCATCTCAGCTCGGACAGTTTGGAGTACAGACCGGCATTCACCAAGTTGATTCCCGAAAGAGTACCTAGGCATACAAGTAATAGCGCATTCTAGGTATTATTAGGACCCGCCGAGCGACAGCGGTCTCGCCTTATCTATCATAGGTACCTTCTGGTGCACATACATCATACATGCTTTAGTAGAGACCCCGAAGTGAGACCGCGCAACTTATCGGACTTTTCCCTCACCATCGTCACTTATACTCCTCTCCTGTCCCACGTCGGTCCTCCGATTGCGTCTTGGTCCCCTGACATCACCGACCGTTGACCTACACCAGCTGGACACCTATGCAGCGTAGCCTTTTCTTTGACAATTACCACGACCACCTCTACCCTCCATTGGTAACTCAACTGCTGGGGCACGCCTGTGCATCGCCCATGGACGATATTCGCAGCCGCCGTCGTTGTTGTAATTTTTGTCTCCTCGCCGTTCCGCTCAGATAGTTCCCTACACCACCCGGCATTGACGCGCTGTGGATGGCGTGCTGAGTGAGCTGTGCCCCTGAGACAATGAGCTTGCATCGTGGCGCTCCCAAGAGGTGGTCCCTCAACGACACATATGGTTGGTGTTCACGGTTGTTTGTTTACCGCTCCAACGTGTTGTTACTTCTGTGTATCACTGCTAACAAGACCATGTCTCGCTCCCGTAAGGCTTCATTGCGTCCTTCTGTGAGACCCAGACACGAGTTCGCGCAGCAAAACCCGGTTTGCAGCGCTCGACTCGACGCTTCCATCATCAGCCACATGTACGGTGCAGTTCGGAGCGCCATGACCAGGACTCCGCGGGCGCGGCGGCGACGCCACCAAACTCCAAATCCCGACCATCCCCGCAAATCGCGCGACGTGGATTTCACACGTATTTCGTGACACATCTTCCGTCGTCCTCCCTACACCCGGACTCGCGTGCTCCACCCGGCCCTCACCACCACTTGCCTAGGGGCAGTGCGGCCCCTCACAGCACCGGGTTAGGCGCTGCTCCCGTCGCACCACCGCATCTGCCCTCGACTCGCGATCTTACCGTGGTCCGCATTCCTCTTCGGAGCGCTAAACATCACTTTGGCGCCACAGAGTCCCGGGGCTCGCGTCCATATAACGAAGATGCTAACCAGGCTGGGACTATTGATATGCCGGCTTTTGCTAAACGCGCACCCATCAGTCTGGTCCGAAGTGCGATGAAGAAGAGCGGGGAGGGCACATCAGCCGACAGTCCGTATGGCGATCCTCAGATTTTTTATTTCGGCGTTTTTGATGGTCATGGTGGCACACAATGCAGCGAATTTTTACGAGAAGAGCTCCATGGGTACATCGAAGAGGCAGCTGCGGAATTTGGGTTGAAAAGCAGCCTACGGAAACATGCTGGTGTCAAAGCTCCCTCGAGTTTAAGAGAGGATACGGATATTCCATCGATAACAGACGCCGAAGGGGGGGATCGACCAGAATTGGACAATCTGGATATCAAGGGGTCGAAGGAGGTCCAGGCTAAAGCGGAGATCCCTCAAATAAACAAGTATGGTGCAATCAAGGAAGTTGAGCACTCAGATGCTATCAGCGGAAAGCCACCAACTCCTGCGCCAGTATCTCAGGACAGAGCATTGAAATTACAGAGGGACCTTGTGCACGAGTACAAAAGCACCATAGGCGGATATTTCCGTCGCTTCAACCCATCACATTTCGATGTATCTCGATTTGCAGATGCTACACCCGACGAGCCCATTGGTGTCGAGGCCGTTCTTACATACGCCTTCCTTCGTGCGGATTTAGATTTCGTTACAGCTCAGGCCCAGAAGCAGGACCCTGACGACCCATACGTTTCTGATGCCGCAGTTAATACCGACGAAATCCTAGGAAAGCCGCATCACCTCCCACCCTCTGGACATGGAATTGGTGGGCGCATTCGATTCAAGGGCGGCTCAACTGCGTCCGTGGCGTTAATATCTACACCAACCCCGGCCCCTTTTTGGCACCCGGCCGCATCGTCTACCCTCCTCGTAGGACACGTGGGCGATACGCGGATCTTACTATGTGAAACGGCCACTGGTCTCGCTAAACCTCTGACCTCGGATCACCACCCCAGCTCGCCGGGCGAGTCTCACCGCCTTCGACGTTTTGCGGCGTCATTCATAACAGATTCCTTTGGCGAGGAGCGCATCCAGGGGCTCGCTAACTCCCGTGCCTTCGGAGATATCGGATCAAAACGCTTGGGCGTATCTGCCGAGCCTGAAATCACGCGCGTGGACTTGGGTCCGGCGCAGTACAGCTTCTTGGTGCTCATGTCGGACGGCGTATCCGGCACGCTGAGCGATCAAGAAATAGTCGACGTCGTGAAAGAGGCCAAAACACCGGAGCAGGGTTCCAAGGATGTCGTGGCCTTTGCCACGGAGGTCAGCAACGATGGCGATAACGCGACATGTCTTGTTGTGAGGCTCGGTGGGTGGGAGCGTCGTAGCGAGGGCGGCCTCGGTAGTCTCGGGACTAAGGAGATGCGGGATTACAGGCGGAACGAAGCCATGGATCCTCGGCGGGGCAGGAGGTAGATTCGGCGGATGAATACTTTGGCGAGAAGCCAATGACGGGCACATAAGAGACGTTTTATCTCGGAAACCTTTTAACCGAATGACTGTATTCTTCAATGTACCATGAGATGCTGGAGTAATGCTAATAAGTTCACGCGTTATTGAGTTTCTAACGGGTAATGCATGTGAAATACCCCTGAGTCAAACGAGTAAGCTTCAGTTGAAGTTTGGACGTTGTGATGTGATGAATGCAATGCGTATCATGGATTGTTGTAATGCGCATATTTAATGTTTGCCTAATAATTACGCTCTATTCCTCCTTAGATCTTTTAATTCGTTTGTGGGAATATCAGGGTGTTGCGCTGGGTTATATCGCTTCTGCTTCCGAGATAGACGGCCTCTGATCACCCAGCCCGGTTATGAACACTGGCCTGGTTAGATCCCAAGCAAGTTATGAGAATATATGAAATGTACTTCGTTAGTGCTTCGTTCCGAAGTTGCCTGCGTATGTAGCTTACACTATACGTATTTGAGACCCGGATGAGTACAAGATGTTGTAGGCACTACATGTTAAGCTCTAGCCGGAAATAATCAACTCATCCTAGATCAGGAAGAGAAAGCACATGAGGTACACAGATTTCCCTCAATCCGCAATGAGACGTCAAGGTGAGTTGTTTACGATGCTCGCAGCGCGAGGACATTATATTATAAAGAATCCGCTAGCAACCGTAGCAAATCCCATCGGATCCCCGTCTCCATCATGCCTCGTTTCCCCTATAATCCCTGAACGCCAAACCAGTTTTTCTGCACGCCCATACTCTCTACGCATGCTGGCTATTCGCCTCGTCTGATGGGGAAAATGTTCCGACGTTTCAATCATGAAGCTTTGTCTATCATAGGGATTTGGAATGGTATATATATAAAATAAAGAGCAAGAGAGAGATGAGAGACAGAAAGGGAGGAAGTAAGTCTCTCATTCGGAAGACTACCGCGGTAGACCCATGGAATCCAAACGTTTACATGAGCCCATCTCGAAATCTCTCGCGATCTTCATCTTATCCGGGTCTTGAAAGAACCAGCCCTGCGCCTTATCGACGAGGTCCTGCTTCGTGCGCATTTCCGTGTCGCAGCGGCGGCGTAGCACACGGACAAAGCCCACCTCGGCCTCCTTGTCCAGCTGCCGCAGCCTGTGATCTTGCCACCCAGCGATATCATTTGGATCGACAAAGTAGTTCACGTTTAGTTTCGGTGTTGTCCGCTGATATGTTTGGTGTCCAATTGGGCTGTCAAAGACCATATTCGGTACGGCGGGTTGGGACTCTCCAAAGCCAGAAAACAGGGACGTGAGGAGCGGGAACACGAATAGAAACAGGATTGGTAATAAGCCGAGAAATGTCTCCCAAGCTGACGCTGGCCGTTGCTCTTGTCCCGGCTGTCCGTTGGTAGGCGGTCTTCTCCTTGGCGCTGCACCGCCGAACTGATGTACTCGGAACCCCCTATTTCCACCCACGTTGAAAACGAACTGTGGTCCTGTATCGAAACCTGTCAGAACCGACGCATTAGTCTCGCTGCTCAGAAATTGCCCGCACGATATCAAAGCATTCTTGACTTACCGCCGCCACCAAAAGGCCCGCCAAAGCCTCCCCCAAAGAACCTCGCAAACATCTCTTCAGGCGATATCTCTTCATTGTACATGCCACCCCCACCGAAGCCTCCTCCCGGGCCCCCAGCGGCCGCGCGTCCGCCGAATCCACCAAAGGGGTTCTGGGCCTGCGCGCGGGCGCTCTCGAATCTAGACTCGGGGTCGGTGCCGAAGCGGTCGAAGCGCTCGCGCTTCTCCTTGTCGCCGAGGACGGAGAAGGCCTTGGAGACCATCTTGAAGGCCTCGTCGGCGTGCTCGTGGCCGTTCTTGTCCGGGTGCGTCAGCAGGCTCTGCTTGCGGTAGGCCTTCTTGATGTCGGCGTCGGTGCACGTCGACCGCACCGCCTCGAGGTCCAGGATGTCGTAGAAGGCCGTCACCTTGCACCGCCGGATCCGCAGCACCGCCGCCTTCTGCTCCGGCGTGCACTTCCGCTCCTGGTTCCCCTGGTTGTGCTCTCGCGAGCGCGCTCCTCCCCCCGCGCCGCCGGCGTCCGTGCCGGAGGCTTTGGCGCTGGGCATGGTGGGATATACGTTTCGCTCGCTCGCTTGTTTCGTTTTCTTTTTCCTTCTATAAACTGACAGATGTGCGCGCTTCGTATTCTTGCTTCTTCGTAAAAATGATGATGGTAGAAAACCGGGAAACGCTCTAAGTGAGAATTCGAAGACGAGTTTGGTGTGGTTCGATGGTATTGGATGTGGTTCCTTATTATCGTCGGTTCAAAACATACAGCAATATCGACAAGGGCTCGGTTGACTAAATACGGAATAGCAGGAATCGCGAGCGCAGAACGTGCTTTCAGTAGGTCGGAAATTATTAACAGCGGTTGGCTAGTGGGAGCTGGGTACGATGCGCAATCAAAAAGAAATGAAGAAAATGGTAGCAGTGCCGAGGCTGTCGGATGGTAATGTTGTCCTATCGTCAAGCCCTCATTATCGGGGCTTCTCGATAGATGATGAGATTGATGGGTACTGTACACTGTTGCTTCTCCAAAACGTGGCTCCTAAGGCTGTGTGGCTAGGCCTCTTATCCACGGGCGTGTCAGCTGTGGCTCGCCAGGCCTGGCCGCGCCTGGCTTACCTGTCCCTGTCGTCTGTGTAGGTACCTAGCGTAGCTGTGCCCCCCACTACCTAAAACTGCACTAGTGCGGGGCTAACCAAGGGCCCTGCCAAGTTGCTAGGCTGGGTTGAGCTGAGCTCCACCACGGAATGACGATTGTATCATTCTGTATCTGAATACAGTACTGGTCGATGATATAGATTAGATCTTTCGAACTGATTTACTTGATGTTTTCTTTTATATCCAATCCACAACCAACAATTGTTGCTGTACTACAGGGCAAAAAACATAATAACAAGCTTAATACTGTCTTGATTGTCGCTTGCATCAGTGGTAATAATACCTGCAAGCATACATCACAAAGCGCTTCGCATTTGGCAACTCTCCCCCGGTCCTTCATCTGCAACGACCGTCTCTTCACAATGGCAGCACCAGAACCGTCAAAATCCCTCAAATCGCAACTCGAAGCCTGGGGCAGTAAGTGAATAAGCTATCCGTCTCTTACTCCCTCCAGTGAATGAAAAAGTACCTCGACTCACACTTTGCCCGGCCAGATTCCTCGCTCGCACCCACCGGCCTCGCAACCCTAATAACAGCCCTCCACCTCCGACCCGCGCAGCCCCTCCCCTTACTCTTCGTGCCGGTACTGCTATTCTCGAGCTACGCCAACCTGCAGGGGTTCAAGATCGACAGCGCGGGGGTGACGACGGCGGCGAGCGGGACGTATGCGTTACTGGCACTGCGGCGCAAACCCGTCGGTGGCTTCCGAGGCAAATTCTCTGCGAGGGGCGCGGTGCGAGGCGCTGCTATTGGTATTGGTGTTCTGAATGCGCTGGCTGCTGGCTGGGTATACGCTACGGGGAACCGCGAGAAGGAGAAGCTGTATCGAGAGGAGAACCCCCGATGGGGTCAGTGAAACAAAAATACAGTGTCAAGTTGACGTATCAAATTTTGAAGGACTTGTATTTGTATGTGGCAGCGAGAGACATTGTATGAACATATGTATGCATGTACAACAACTGGCAGCACTTTTCACCCTTGTGTCACTGCATAATGGGAGCTTAGACGAGATTCAATAATTCACGATGTTAAACGATCAGAAACGATTTCACGTTCAAAAAAGATTTTGTAAGACAGCTTTATATTGCAAACTAAAATCAATAGTACAGAGACATTTATCGGGTCCCATGTTCTACCTGTGATTCAGATATGGGTTGGCTTTTAACCTTGGCAAAGCAACCATCAGTAACGCCGTCAATCTGATGCCAATCCGGACCGTCTCCCAACTCCGTGAGACTGCTCAGCTCTTGATAGTCTCTATGCCCAACCGTACGCCGCCTGAAAGCAGGAAGGCCGCGCAAACCGTTACAAACAAAAGAAAAAATGAACCATGTGCCCCAATCTTGTCTATAGTCGCCGTCTAGTTTTCCCTCTATGCCGTTGTGTATTTGGTCCTTCGCATCCCCCAGCATAGTCTGCTCCATTCTGTTCCAAACGCTCCACTGTGCTTCAGATACTCAGTAGGACTCGGTTCTATCCGTTCTGCTCAATGGCGTGGTAGCAGAATTGTCGTGTCTGTTCTTGTCCCATTTCTTTGAGACAGAAATGTGTGGATGAGACCCGTCGGCGGTAGGAAACAGGCACACAGTTTCGGTAGCCTAAGTTTCCCTAAGGCGCGGTTCTTGGTTCTTGAATTGGCCCAATGGGTATAAGGTGAGAAAGGCCAGGATCATCAAGATAGCGACTTTGAAGTGGCGACCGAAAATAGGAGGCAAACCCGCTTCTCGTGGTTGGCGCAGGAGAGTTGCGATTTCGAAGTCAGTTAGGTACTTGACGTCACCGTCTCGCACCTTGGGTTCCGCGAAAGTTGTATATTCGTCGAGAATCCGCTTCAGGCTCCACTGGTTAGACTTGCGAAGCACGCCGACCACGCATCCAGTCCGATGCTTGCCATGATTGCAGTGGATGAGAAGTGGGTAGTTCTTCCGGTCAGAAACTACTGCGTATATAGAACGCATCATCTCGATTGGGATGTCCTCTTTCTTGGTCCCGGCCACTATGCTCGCTGAAGTCAGTAGTTACTCTTTAGACGATCACTATGCTCCTGAGATATGCTCCCGAGACTAGTCGGGAGTTTTAAGACTATTACAAAGGGAAGAAAATGACTCCAGTGTGCACATACTGTCGAAAATCTTATGCGTAATTTGGTTCTCTTGAATGAATTCCCGGTAGCCATCTGGAAGCTCCTTGTTGACCAGCGTTACTATGGTCTTCAGTTTCAGACCTTGTATGAAAGGGTAATCAGCTGTCTCGGGGTATCCGCTTCTGTACAGGCCCTCGGCTACTGTTGCGAAATTGACGGGAGGCTGATAGATAATTGACGTGACATGCCCGCGTATGGCGCGTCCTGTGCAAGTCTGCGACTCCTGCAAAACGTTCTTGACTGATGAGTTTCGGTTGGAAGCTGCCTCGATCGATTGCGAGGCTCGCTTTGTATATGACCCGTGCATCCCGGGCTGTGGCTTGACCTCGCAAAATGCATCAGGCACTTGCGGCTGGTCGGAGACAAGGCTGGAATCGCCCATCTTCGAGTCCCTTGAGTTTGAATGGTGAGTGTAAGTTGAACTGCGGCTCGTCCGGGATAGCACGAGGGGACCCAGGGAGCTTTTTGACTGGTCCGCGATGGCTAATGTTCAGGGGTCGGAGACTTCGGAGCAGTGGACTCAGAAGCAGGGTACAAGATAAAGGATGCGCAAGACTAACTTGCTTAATTGATGATGAAGGCTACTGTGGTGCACGGCTGTGACTCAAAGTGAATCCATCATAGTCGCATCCATCTTGGTGAGATTGGCGGATATCATGTTGTTGTTTTGTTTGGATCAGTTGGGGGTGAGAGAGTTGCAGGTGGGAGAAGTTTCCAGGGTTCAAGGCGACAGGAGGTGGAAATTAACAAGGAGATGTTGTTTTCCCTGTGTTTACAAACTTTGTGCTAGCGGCGGTCGGTTGGTGCACGGAAGACTGGTAGGCAAGGTAGGTAAGGTTATACGGATAGCATAACACCAGAACCTTCAATGGGATGGAGACGTCGGAGGTGGTCAAAAAATTGTAAGAGCCTCCTGTACTGTCTATAACCGAGCTGACCGAGCTGTAACGGCGTAGTTTACAGTTCTATCCGTACTGTATCTGTGTACCGTTTTTATATTTCGTAGTCACATTAGTGCCGTCCATTTCCGGGCAAGACTGCTGCTGCACAGTATAAGCACAGACGTCACAAGGCATCACAGAAAACAAGTTACGTCGAAGCAACGCCAGTTTCTATGGGTATTGTGAGTTAGGCATGTTGATATACCATGTATGTAACAAGCCACTCCAACAGAAAATGGATGGTCCATACATCTCGAGTGGCCAAGATATCGTACCTGCATATCAGGAAACAATCCATGTGGTGGTGACGTATGAGCAGGTACTGATCAGCGGGAATAGCCAAGATTAAGAGTGAGTAATGAGGACTATAAACTTACTAGTAGTAGTATAATACAGCCAACGCGTATTAATATACCTAAGTACTTAGGTACCTAGACAAATATATATTGCCTAGAGCAAAGCTTAATAGCAGCCATTTGCAAAACTGAATATTGGATAGCAACTTCTATAGATCAGTTGGTAATAATTGAAGCTGCGGTAAACTTGAACCCTTAAGGTAGCCTGAAAGACCTACATGCCTGTGCGTTATTTCGTGCATGCATCTACGGAAGTCCAGTTTAAGAAGATCAAGCCACACATGTAGCCAATCAAAAGCACTCATTCTACCCAGGTACATCTTGGCGATCGCTTAGTGTCCCAGCAGACCTGTCAACCCTCCCTACGTATTCTGTAGGGGCTCATATTCATTTAATCCAATTGTTATAAGGCAGCTGAAAACACAAAAAGTTTTGCAGGAGATGTGATACTGACTAATTTCAATAGGAGGAGATATAGCGTTTGTCCTTTTCATCTAGCCATACATGTACTATCAATGCTGAGAGAAAGTGTAAAGGAGAGGTACATGCACAAGTAAGTACCTAACTGAAGTGCTCCGTATATAGAGTTATTTTCAGTATACTCCTTTTTTAGGTACCTGTAGGTACTACGTAGCTATACATATGGTAGTCTGTTTAGCCCTGCACGTGTGCTCACAATTATAGCCTCATCAGCTCATCAACACGGGCATCATCTTGCAATCTCAACTATTCATTTTAAATCGCGCATCATCCGAACACACATTACTACATAAGTAGGCCTACCGGGGCAATATGTACGCAGCCCGCCAACATATGGCATAACTGAATGTCTACGTGTCCGACGCATCCACCCACCTTTCTTACTAACATAGAGCTGTTCCAGGGTCTGAGCAAGGATTTAAGAATATTCCTTTCTTTTTTCCCATAGCGTACTCCGTATGCAGCAATACATGTTGGCATATATCACGGCACGTGCAGGCGGGCCTGGCGGGCTGGAAATTTGAGGTGGGTGGTCAGATCTCTATTGCCGACGGCTACTTCAATTGTGGCCTGCTAATAGGTATGTTCGGGATTCAGGGTTCAGGCCTGTTGCTTGTTCTGGAAACATACACACACGTGACAAGTGCATCCTTATGGGGTCCGATGCGTCGACCTATGGCCCTATGTGTGGCCGAGCATGGCGTCGCTAACAGTAACAGCAGGTAGGGTATAGCAAACAATTCAGTATACCTGGTGTTCACTCGGCCAGAACTCGGTGTCCAAGCATGCAAGCTAACAACCCAAAACTCTATTTATTGGCTATTGTAAGATGACAAGGAAAGAAGCAAAAGCACAAACAGAAACCCGACGCCGAAATCGCCTATCTATTAGTCTAGTGGTGCACCGTTCTCTGTCTCACCAACGCCGCAGCCAGCTTTTGTCCGTGGGGACGTCCCCCGTGTAGGTGCCGCCGTTTGGGTATCGTGTATTAGGTATGGGTAGAGGATAGAGGGTAGTGAGTAATGGGTAATGGGTATCGTATCCGTCCTTGTCATGCTCACAGAGACGCGGTGATCTCCACCCTGCCCTTGCCCCGTCCGCCGCCAAGTCTGCCTCCCATTGGCCTGGCGGGAACACCTTTGAGGGTTTCGTCGACCAACACTGCGACGTCCTGGGCACATCCGAATGACAAGCTCCAGCCCGCTCCTCCGTGCCCGTACGAATGGACAATTTTGCTCCCAGACCTCCGGAGCTCTCGTTCTACCCTAACGTTGGACCCTCGAAACGGCCGTAGCCCTTGGGCCAATGGGTAGTCCGGGTCGAGGCGGGCGTCCTGCAGTCCCGGCAAGAACTTTTCGCAACGTTCTCGCATCCTGCGGATGATGGGCGTTTCTAACGTAAGATCCAGGTCCCATTTATGCGGCTCGGTGATCCCGCCTATTAGTAGGATGTTGTCATTCCGGGGCACCAGGAAGACGATTTCGTTTGACGAGTGGGCCGCGTCTGCCGTAATCGTTAACGCGGCATTCACTTTGGGAAAGACTGTGCCGTCATTGATGACCCGAATAAGACCACCTCGTATAGGATAGACGGTCGAGTCACCTGCGAGCGTCAAGCTTTGCAGCCCGGTGCAGTTGACGATGACGTCCGCGTTGAACCTGGCTCGCAATGAGTCTTCGACCTTGATGAGGTCCTCGTTGATGGTCTCCGTTACAAAGCGCGCGCCTTTGCTTTGAACAAGCGACGTCAGCCAGTGCATGGCCTTGTCGGTATCAATGATGGGTGCCATGAGCTCGTAGGCGTCGACAGCACCGTACGACGGGTCGACTCCCCTGTCGTCGATGATATCAGACCCTCTATAGAAGCCTCTGACGCCGCTCGCCATGATCTCGGCCATCTTTGCATACTGGCGAGGATCATCCTCGATCTTCTCGGGGAAGAAGAAATCTGACGGCATCATGCGTACGCCCGACTCCCGGCTGAGAGACGGGATGGAAGCAATCGCATCCCATATGTGGTAAGCCGTCATGCACCATCTCTTCGAGTGGGCTAACGAGATAGCATCCGTGTGCTGGCCGCACACTGCCGGTGGGTACTCCCAAAGTGCTCCTGCTATCTGTGAGGTCAGGCGTTGCTCGTCGCTCACCCACGCCTTGCTCAGTATCGTGACATGGTATCCACGATCCAGCAGAACCCAGGACCTAACAAAACAGAGTTAATATAGTTTCACTCTTTTAGAGCTAAGGTCCGAGCTTACGTTACGAGGCCGATCACGCCTCCTCCTATGATCAGAATATGCGGAGACTTGCTTGAAGGCTGCCTGAGAGGCTGCTTCAGAGGAGAAATGTCTCTTCCAAAAGTCAGTGGCATAGTGATCGATAAGATATTATATCAATAAGAGGAAAGGGTTTGTGTAAAAGATGTCTTAATGAGCTTTTCTAAGAGATCCGATATGGCTTTACGAGAGCGTTGCAGTGTTGTGGTGTTTCCGGAACGCGAGAGAGCCCCCAAAAGATGGGAGTTGTCTGTGGTTATATACACCGATGGATAGACAGCCTATTCCGACTGTGCTTGGAGTTACGTACCTATCTATCCTGTCAGCATCCCTGGATTAACCCCCTTGCAGACATGGGAGTTAACAGAGGCCTGTGTTTTTGTTTGTATCGAAGTCATTTTTATCTTGTACCAGAGTACCATTAGTCACAACGAAGTTCCTACCTATACACCCAGTCTCTACGTCCCCCTTGACTCAGCAACGGCTGATCCGATTCGGTGACTTCAGCCGCCATGGTAAGCGCCATGATAATAGCGTAACTGCTGACAAGTTGGGGGCACTAACTCGATATCCTCGAAACACAGAATCTGTATCATGATGTCGTCTACCTTGTGGATCAAAGTAGGAAGAGCTCCGACTATTACAGCTACCGTTTTGACTCATTTTACATCTAATCAAGACCAATCTTAAGTGAGAATCTGGTGTCTGGGCTCATGTTTGACCTCTGTACCCTCTCAGATGGTCATAACTAACAATTGCACTTCGGACTTAACGTTACGGCCTTTAACTGACCTCAATCTGGAGCAACTGATCAGAGAGCGTGGTTCGCTTAAAGTTTTCCCAGGGATCGTTTCCTTGCCACTGGCTGTGAACACGAAAGATCGAGCCCTGGAACACAGCTGTCAATGTTGCCTAACCGACAAGGAACAGCAACCAATGTTATCTCGTTTAATATTGAAGCGTTGGAAAGGCGGAAGCGACCCGAACCCGGAAACACCGTCCGGATATCTGCTTCCAACGGCTCGCTTCCATAACCCACCTTGCCGCGCATGTAGTTGTCTCAAGTTCCGGGTCTCTTACCCGGTAATGAACTATGGCACAGCATGAGGCAGCTACGCGAACCTAGTATAATCTTCTAGTATATTGATCTTTACAACGAGCTATCAAAGTAACTTCAAAGACACCCATTATACTCACCGCACATCTATCTCTCGGGGACACTTGTACCTCTCATGGTGCCACCCCGATAATGCAGTACCCATTTTCCTCCCTTTGAAGTGGTGCCTCATAAACCCTTACATCTGCTTATCAGCAGGTTTCGAGCAAAACAGACTGTCATACCCACTCGTCATGCTCCTTATCTTCGACATCCAGTTTCAAGATTCGTAGATGCTTATCCCTTCATAAGTCGTCAAGACAAACATGGCCGACCTCGCTACACTCTATCAAACACGACGTTCGACTAACTGGCAATCAGTGTGACGTTCTCTCGCGTCGGTGCGACTGGGTGCATCTAGTGTCACGCAGGGACGATTTGATATGTTACACAGCGTGAGAGACGTGGAGTTTGACGGAACCGAACGACCAAGATCGGTAACATAAGGCGACCTCATTGTGAGCAGCCGTTAGATTTCTTAAAGGTCCCTACATGATATGCGGTTCCCCTGCATGAGAGCCAATGACGCTGACCGCTCAATAATCAGCCTCGCTCCGCTCATTTGGGGCCTGTCTCGCCGCATTCCGCCTATACCCACGTATCCGACCCAACTAAACGAGAAGAAACCCAGACTGCTATCATTATACATTAATACTACCTTGCAACTGCCAGTCCTTTTTTCCCCATGTATTCTAGCGTAATACGACCTTAGTCTGACTACCACCCTTGGCACGCGTAAGAATTGGTAAGTTCTGTTTTGGTATTATTAGAATAAGGCCAAGCTGATTAACGAGGCAGAGCTCCATTGTTATCCACTGGCACTGGCTGATGACATCCTGGGTCTTTCAGACTTTCCTTCTCAACCGAGTACAGATCTAGTGACTCTGGTTCCGCGCGAGTCCCCATCATGTCTCACATTATACATCTAGGGAGTTAGATACTACCCCACGGCTTCGTAGTTGAGATAACGTTAGTATAACTTCTTCTAGAAACTAGTGCTCTACCGCCACAAAGATCGGTGTGAGATCACACCACGTCTCCCTTGAGTCCCACGGCACCGTCTTGGCATAGCCGTACCCAGTACTCGGGTCCGATGCGGGAGGTCATACACGTGGCTCTGCGGTTGAGGATGCAGCCTGCCCTAGTTCGAGGCCAAGTTGGAGGGTAGGCTCAGCCTCTTCTTCTGCTCGATCCGGAACGTGGCGACACGAGCCAATCATACATTAAGGGTCGCGAGTGTCTCACAGGACGAGTTCAGTATGAAACGGGTAGCCCCCAAATGACCCAAGAGCCTGTTAGTAACGCTGCTAGTAATACTTAAAAGGTCCGAGGTTACTGCGAAGCCGGTAAACTACCTAGGTAAGTTTGCACGGTGCTGAATCGAAAAGCTGCGCCTTGCGTGGGGGGGTTCTCATCGGTCCGTCGGAGCTCATCCGCGAATTATACGTGCTTGAGGGAGTGAATGACATTCGGTGAAGTTTCTTGGAACATGCTATATTGATGTCCTGCGTGTATGCGGCGGCGAATGAGAGCGTAGGCTTGCCGCATTGACCTTTCCCCGAAGTTACCAAGGATTGCTTCAGTCCTTCTGGCTCTTTCTGATAGATAACGTCAAACTGCACAATTCTATTGTTAGAAATAAACCGAGCATTTGCGGCTCATGAGAATAGCAGCTTCCGGAAGGCACTCCGCAGGAATTACTTTGCACAGCGTAATTTCGCTTTTATCTCTATGTATTTTTTTTTATCTACCTCATGATACGATCAGTCTAAGTCTTGACTTGTAACTACTTACCTAAGTAAATATTTGGTTTGCCACTTGATGTCCTAGCCTGTCAAATTCCAAACTTCATCACTGGGGTAGCCGTCTTCGCCTGGACGACAGAGCTCTACCACAAGATGGAAATCAGCGGCTAGAAAGTCCACAAAGCCGGCTGAGATGAAAATGACTCTCTTGATTCTCGCCATGCCCATCTCAGTCTCATATTCTCGCAAAAGTCCCCGAATACTTCGGATAAACGGATCTTGTCTCGTGGCACTGGAGAAGTCTGAGTCGTGAGGGACGAGCTGAACCGGGCCAGGCACCCTAGTATCCACACCACGGTTGGAAAATGTGTTCTCGATCATGGAGCGCGTAGAATCATTGGTGATGTCATTGACACCGATATATCGCCAAGTGCTTAGGTCGCCATGGGCCTCGAGGTAGTTGTCGACCATCATATCCCGGAGCCGCATCTCAGTGAGTCGTCGCCGAGCGCCTAGACAATTATCTACAGTCAAATATGCGGAAAGGATCACATATGCATTCAACCGGGGTGAAACGGTATACGAGCTATACGTGTCTTCTCCTTTGTGAACGCGGAAACCGTACCATTCTGTTTTGCCGACATACGGCTCCATGAATTCCATCTCAAAACTGAACGTTGGCTCGGTGGTTCGGATGAGACCGTACTGTGATACCATCGAACACTTGGTCCATGGGATCGTGATACTCATCACTTTCTCTTTGTTTCGGTCCGTCATGTCAATTACTTTGTCGTTGAATCCGTCTACCTTGAATGAGGCTCTTTGGCGTGTCGACAAGGAAACCTCCGAGCTGAGAGACTATCGCTCATTTAGCGTCTTATATATACATGGCGATCTAAACAGTATAAGTCGCGAACAGCAGAGCTGCTTCGAAACAGAGACTCTGATATCCATACTTGAGCCTCATATGAGTGAGATACTACGAGTGCTTCTGGTAGACATTGAGCCTGTTTCACAAGCAGGAGAACAATGATAGTGTTCAGATGCATGTCACCTTAGCAAGTGTACTGTGTCCTATGAGATTAAACTTGGTGCACTCACTGATATCGGCCCAGTCCTAAACCTCCTAAACCCCCTAACACATGTGCTCTCTCAGTCTTTCTACCCCCTGTCCCCCAACTTAGTAGATTCAGTCTTAGGTATACATAAACCATGACGACAATTCAGACATCGTCACGAGATACGGTCTCACCCAAACATTACCCAGACACGTTCGTAACTCGCAGCTTAATTCTCTCATGCAGTCCAGTTCGACTAGAATAGACCGGACAAGCTCATGACGTTCCCCATCTCTCTTACACCCAGAGTCCCCCGATCAACAACGTGTCCTTGTGCTCCCTCCGGCCTCACCGCCTCATGCTGACTAGATATATATAGTTAGTTAGTAAGTCATACCGTCTATCTGACGGGTGCATGGGGTTCAGCAAACTCGGTAAGCTGTTGTGATAGGAACCCACCCCCGACGTTGAGCTCGCAAGGTGCCGGTGTGGCGTCAGTGTCAAAAAGCCAAGCTGAGTAATAGAGGAGTAGTCTCATATTGTATAATATAAGACATGAAGATTTGGCAAAGTCTGGGGTCTGCAATTATCTCCGGGTCGGATATAAGAGATGCGTAACGAGGATACGTACGCTACCTATGAGTATACGTGCGTAGAGTACTTAGACTAGCTTGGATAGCGCCATGCCGTACGAAAACCGAGATCTGGCCGAGCATGGTGTTCTGTGTATCCGGGTAGGAGGAAAAGAGTCCAAGAAAACTCAATTGCCCTTTCGAGTCGAAGTCGAAATCCTTTGAATTCCCTGTCACTTTACGTCATGGCTTGTGGCTTCGCCATCTCCACAGTCCAAGCTCTCTCTACTGCCAAGTTCAGCGCCGAGATGGACGAGAACAATAGGGCTGATAGCGCGTAGCTGATGCCTACCTGGATGCACCAATTAGCCAAGAACTTGGAATGTTACCTAGTTGAGGCTTATGAATGAAGGTACTAAGAGATCGATTAGGTAGCTTTTACGGGACATAATAGGCTACCTCTTAGAAATTTTCTTTCTCCGGGGCTGAAAATCCATTCAGCTCACCAAGGCCTCTGAAAATTTGAGCCGAGTGCGAAAGCGAGAGGGATCCAAGTTATGTCCTAGTAATGTTGAAAGGTAATAGTTAGGAGTTGGTCTATGATTCGATCAGTGACTTGTTAAATCTTTGTGTACTCGATTAGCTACCTACAGGTGCTACTGTAAGTATGCCACTTCTCAGCTGTCAAGTTATGCCAGGGGCAGCAATGAGGCGTCAACTTATGGTGAAGGCTTAGAGCTTCTTCATTGTGGTGTACTACCTTCTGGAGAAGGCAGGTACTTCAAGCTACCTGTAAGAGATACCTGTAGTATGATGCCATTTGCGGAATCTCACATGCATGAATGTACTTGGGTACCTGCTCAATTGGTATATCGAGCTAAGATAGAGAGGTACAGTCCACATTCTCTCTCTCTTTTGTCCTCTTCTGTTCAACTTGTTCACTTTTGTCTGTTTTCTCACACTATCCAATGTATATTCATCCACTTACTATGTAGCTCGTGACTCACCTAATTCTTCTCTCATCCTCCACCTGGTATATACTAACACCCATATTTCTTTTATCCGGATACTGGAACAAATATCAATACTGAACCTGAAGGACGTACCTAAGTCACGGCATTGTTCGGTTGCGACGGCACCTGTCATTGCATCACTACCTTAGTGTAACTAATCTTAGCCCTGCTGCCCCCTCAACCCCGCCAATTACAGCCACCCGTTACCACCAAGCTACCCCGCCATCACCCATTGGCATCTCACCATCTCCCAATCTCACCATACATCATCACGCTACACCTGGCACTTACTCGACTTATTTCGCTTGCATATTCTGCTCACGACTTGCTCACGTCATCCCTGCCCTCGTCACAGAGACTGAAGACTTGTCACCAAGACACTCGCCAACGGCAATAACAAACTTCTCCTCCATAAACTTAGGATTCCGCCGGGAGTACGAGAGCACGAGGAGCCTACTTAACCATCAGCATCAGCATGGGTCTGCCTAGGCTCGGCTTCGGCAGCACGCTGCTGATTCTGGGGCTGGTGCTGGTGTTGATGCCCACCAAGGCCGCCGCCTTTGGCGCCGGCAACATCCCCTCCATTGCCCAGGTCGAAGGCCACAACTGGCGGCATGGCGATATCGAGGACATGCTCAAGTAAGCTGCACCGCTGACTCTGGACACGTCTTAAAGAGCGAACCCACCTGACATGTTTTCCGCAGGACCATCGCTTTCTTGCATGGCAAGAAGTGGACAACTCTGCTTGTCCAGCGCACTTATTTTGGCAACTGGCTGCGAGATTACTCGCAGGCCGTCGACGTGGGCAGTCTGAAGGGCGTAAACGCTGAGACCATTCGCATCCTCGTCTGGGTTCTCTCGTTTCTGGCGAACGGCTATGCGACCGAAGAGTTCGAGGTTACCGCCGAACGATTAGGCGTCTATCGGCCAGAGGAGCACATCGATAATCCGCTTGGCTATGCAGAAGGTAAGGATGCGAGAGAATTCGACCGGCGGCTTCGCGGGCCCGTCATGCCTGAGGAGACCCAGATTGATCCGCACACGGGCATGAAGAATTACATTGCCAACGAGCACGGCCACTGGGCCACAAGCACAGGTTACATCAGGTTCAGTTTTGAGCGCTGTATTCACTTTGGAAGGTTGTACACCAGTGGCTCCCACGCGCGAGGAAACGAAGAGGATCTCTGCGAAGCACTGAGATGCCTCGGACAAGCACTTCACTGTATGGAGGATTTCAGTGCCCACAGTAATTATTGCGAATTGGCTCTGCGTGAGCTTGGTTATCACAACGTTTTCCCTCACTGCGGAGCAAATACTGAGATCCACTTGCGTGGTCGCCGTGTTTTCCCTCTCGTGACGGGTACCTTTGGCGGCGTCGATTTCTTGCATTCCGTCTTGGGTGAAGCCAACGACCACTTCACGCAGTCAGAGGTCGACCAACTGGATGTTGCCCTCAAGAACTCAGAGAACAGCAGCAGTGGACCCGCTGGCGGTGGTGGCGGTACTCGAGGATTTGGTAGTAGCCTCTTCGGAGGTGGTAGCAGTGGAGCATCAGACTTCATCTCGCTTGTTGGTTCGCTGCCAGGCATAGGAGGTGGGATGGCTTCAGAAGCAAGCGACCTGAAGCGTATGGCGCAGGAGCAGGAGCGAAGAAATGAGCAAAGCGGCGTTTACTCCAGCACAAGGTCGAACGTTAACATCGTCCCCGGCATGAGCGAGAATTTCGACCCCGTCAAGGTGTCTAAGCAGGTTTATCCCATTTTGGCTTTCCGCGACAAGATTGTCAAATCGATCAACAGAGGGATTGCTAAGATTCCTGGGCTTGAGAGCCTTTTAGAAAAGATTAGTGAGACGTTAACTGCGTTCGTTCTAGGTCTTTTGGCACCTTTCATTAGACCTATTATTGGTGCGGTTACAAAGGCGCTGAAAGATGGTTCCTCGGGTGTCATCAGCGCCAGTGCACACTCACAGCTGGAACCTTGGACAAACCCTAATTGTTCCGATCCAACCCACTCTATGCTCTCCAAAGACCATTTTACTAATGTTCTGAACCCGTGTGCTGGCCGAGTTGCCGCTACTGTTCTTCAATACGTTGTTCCGTAAGTGGTTCCAGAATCCAACTTAGGGTCCGTTTTAATCATATCTCAGACGAATCTTGTACGCCTGGGAGAACCCTGGCGTGCCTGTTAATGAGGTTGTCAATGATGTGAGCAGGGCTTTTCACCACCCTGCTATCCGGGATGAACGCATCGAAATTCAGAGACAGATGTTTGACACTGTACGGAAGTGGGCGAACGAGCACCCACGCCGTCATGAACTCGATCACATACTAGGTTCGGAGTCAGTCCGTCATGGGAAGAACCACGTCGAAGCTGGAAAGGGAGGCCATGCTCACTCGCATGGTGGCGGTATTTTTGATGGCAGTTACCTCGAACAGCTTGGGCATGGGCGGCCGAAGGGGTCTCTGTGGGACCAGTGCGCAACGAGAGACTTCGACGCGATGGGTGCCGGCTCTAGTGTCCGCCCAGGATCCGGTAGTCTCCCAGCTTCAAACTATTCCGAACGACCTGGATCGGGATATGGTAGGCCGTCTCCGTCCCACCACCATCCTGGAGGATATCCAGGACATCAGAGCCCCATTCCTCAAGGTGAAGCTGCGAGCTATTATGGTGGGTCAGATCAAGCTCACGGCCCTCCACAACCTTCCTATGGCGCTCCCTATGGTGCTCCTCACGGTCCTCCCTATCCAGGCCCTCCTCATGGTTATCCACAGCAAGGATATGGTGGGCCACCTCCGCCTCAGCAAGGGGGCTATCCTCCATACGGACAGCAGCAACAGCAATGGGGAGGGGGTTATAATAATCCTCCCTACCCGTATTAGACAGATTGTATGAGCGATTGTGACAGGACGGCGTTGGGTTGCATAGAAATGGAAGTATACCATGCCTACAAAGGCTCAGGGGGGCAGGAAGAGTGGAGTTTCATCAATTCATACAGTAAATATATGCTGGACGTGTGTCCATCACCACCCGTTTCGCCCTCTCTCTGTCTCGTGTATAAGCTTCAGCTAGTATCGTAGATGCGCATGATTTCGTCCAATTTAGGTTCGTTTCGAACCCAGACATGTCGAGGGAAGCTGTTATTAGAAGTGTCTTGAACGCGAGGCAAACAGTTGGCAGTCTGTCCTCCTAATCGTGTTACATGAATTCCTAGTACCTAGCGTGTCTGAGCAACTCCATGCTGAGTGGCGAACAGCTCGTAGGCATATTCAACTAGTTGCCGATGAGACAGGAAGATGGCATGATTGAGGCAAGATTTCAACAAGCTATGATATATTTCAAGCACGCATCCGACGTGTTCCAATCACAACGGTCTTGTCGCTATCAAGACCCGAAGTCGGAACTTGCTCTGAGACATGGTCTCACTGATAGTGAGGCGCCCTAGAGGTCTGAAGCCTCCCGATAGGAATAACGGTCAACTCACCGTGGAGCTGACTGTCCGCCTTGAGGCCTATTTACCATCGGCTGGACAAGGATATCGGATATCACGAGACTACCTGCATCTCAGGACTCGTCTCCCTTCGGCCCCGTGACGATCTTCGGCCACGATGTTCTACTCTCTATTACGTATAAGTATCACCACAGTATAAGGCAAATCCGAGGAGATCTCATGCCGAGACGCGTAATGCGTAATGAGATAGTCAAAGTCCAGCCTCTTGGGCTTGATATTGACCTTGAGAGGCGGAGGACTTGGATACGTGTTTCCCGACTATTTGCCGCTACGTTTTGGGTCCTAGGGTATGGTAGTGTTAGAGAGGATATAGAGGTTATCGGGATATCGTGAAATCCTCTTTGAATGGATCACGTTGACTTTGGGACTTGATTGTTAGTCCTTTTGATGCAACGTGATCAAGACCACCCATTCTGATTATATTCTCCTCAAAAAGGCCAGCGAAGCAGAGAACACTAAAGGGTTTCGGGATATTATGAAGTCTTCGTGATTAGGCCATGTTGACTTTGGTCCTGACTGTGAGCCCTTATAATATATAATGATTAAATGAACACCTATTCTGGTTGTACTCTCCTACAGAAAAGCGAGCGAAGCATTCAGAGGTTCTCTATGCGGTTGAAGAGGAGGTAAGCAGAATCACGCACTTGATATAGTTTGGCAACTGGATTGATAAGGGATGTTGGCACTTCAGTTCTTGAAAGATCCCATCGGTTGAGTATTTCAACTAGTCGGCGTGAATGTAAGGCGACCGTGGTATGAGCTCATCTATAACATAGGTTTCAATAGTTGTTATACATAGCCTTTTCTTTAGACCTCATTCTCTGTGCATCTTTGAAGCACAATGGTATATCCTACTCTAGGAGTTTCTCGACACCGTTCTCGAGCCGCAACAAAGCCATGTTTTCCCGCCAGCGTAACCACGCCATGCCTTGCATGAGACTGTCTGTAAGATCATCAAGCTTCGAATCGAGAGTCACAATATTCTCCCCTGCCTCTTCTTCTTTGACTCCGCGCTTGGATCTACTGCGCTTGCCGCCGTTCACCGCGCCTCTATACGCGTCTACCATAAGACTCGCGTTGTTATTACCCGGCGATATAACCGCATCTCCTTGGCCGAGCCAGCGCCCCAAGAGCTCGATCTTCAGCTTCTTCGTCTCGGCGCTCGTTTTCCGGCCGGCAGTCCGCTTTCTTCCCGATTTCCGGCCGGACGCATCTGCCACGTCTTTTTCAACCTCTTTACGCTGCGCGGCCGTGTCCGTCTTCTCCGCTCCGAGAAAAAGCTGCCCCACGCGTACGGGCTGTATGGACGCCACCTCCCCCTTCCAGACCCCGACGTCCCGCAGCGTCCGCAGCGAAGCGTGGAGCATTGCCTCCAGCGTGTTGACGCGCACCGTCCACTCCTGGATCGCCGCCGCCCCGCCGCTGCGCCACCGCTGCCGCTCGATGAGGATGTGCGTCGGCAGCGGCGTGAGCCGCATCACCGTCTCCTGAAGAAAGGCGTTGGCCGTCTTCGCCAGCACCGCTGGCGCGAATGCATCTACGCCGTCTTCATCGCTGGAGTTACTGAGCGCTGCGGCGCTGTCGAGAAGCGAGAGACGTTGCCATGCGTGCAGCTTGATGGCTGGCGGACTTGTGCCGGTAGATAAAGACGCTTTTGTCTTCTTGCGAGAGGAGGCTGAGGCAGAGACAGGGGTCATCAGGCTGTAGGCAAGGTTCCGGATGCCGAGGTCGATGCTCAGGACCACGGGCCCGGGGTTCCGGGCCCGGGACCGTGCGGGCGACGGCGACGACGCGTTGCTGGCGGCGGCAGCGGCAGCGGTCAGACGCGTGATGAGCTCGTCCTTCCGCCCGCCCAATGGTAGACCGCAGAGGAACGAGAGGCGCTTGAGCTGCTCGGCTCGTAGAGATCGCGGTATAACCGTGGCGGCGAGAGCGGGACTCCCCGCGGGCATGATGGCGCGATACCGGGGAATTTCTGGGAGTTTCCACGGTACGCCGTACGCGCCTCAGGTGTGTGTCACGTCAGCGGAGCTTCCGCTGAGGCAACTAGTCCATATCGAGCCTCGAAACACAGCAACTTTATGAGATTCCAAATGGTGTTATATCGGGGATTCCGTCATGTTTACCTTGCACACGTGTGTATGCTCGTTGCTTGTGGAACAAAATCGTAAAATCTGGGTCTGTGTTGACATATATCAAATTTCATATACGCAATGGAGCATGAAGGAGATCGTGCAAAGCGAAGCATCTAAGTATGCTGTGGGTAAGTACGAGGTATTAGCGGGAAGTAATTTGTCTAAGTTGCATTTAGTACTTCTCTAGTGTCACTGTATCCTCTGCAAGTTAGGATCGTGACGCTAAGCATGCTAGCCCGTGATTTGATCTTTGATCTGCAGGGTCCACCAGGAACATTAATAATGGTCCATCCTTAAGCCATCAAGGTTTTTCTTCGTCCTCGGTCTACTGACATGCACCACACTGCGAATGGACCCTAGATTCCAAATCAATAACTCTTTTGTATTATAGATACTGATTACCTGATCCAGCCAGGTACTGCATACCCGTGCAACACCGCAACCTCGCTCTGACTTGCATATTGAAGACGTTCTAATACTACGTACTTATTAAGACACATCTTCTTTCTGGGTTAACTATACCGCCAAATAGTTCTAGCCAACCAGAGCCAGCGCTATCCTCCTGTCGTGACCCCTCTACTGCGCCTTTACTGCACGGCGGGCAGCGGAAACAGAAGTGACGACCGCAGAAAATACTTAGTAATCAGCATCTCTCTTATCAATCAAACAGGTAGGTACACTTACTTGCATCTAAGTACACCTTAGTTCTTTATGTACTTAGATTTTATATACAAAACAGCCCTGCAAAGACGTCACCCCGCTTACTAGCTTCCCAGCTCCCCCTCCCCCGCCAACACATTCCACGGCGGGCTTCTGCTGCTCTCCGCTTCGTCTCAAATCACAACTATATAAATGCGGGTGTTGGCGCTTCTCGGCAGGCTACCCGCTGCATCTACTACACCTGTATCTGTATCTGCCTCTGCTCGTGTCTCTGCATCCTTTGGTGGTCTTGCTCGCGTGCCTGCTACCACCATCACCAAGATTCATTCCTCAAGAAAAGCCGTCTCGCGAATCACGTCCCTCTCGAGACAATTCTCGTCTACACCGCGCGTCATGGCTCCCATTTCCAAGGAAACCGACCTCCTCGTCATTGGCGGCGGTAGCGGTGGTCTCGGTGCCGCTCGCATGGCCAGCGGGAAGTTTGGCGTCAAGGCTATGATCGTCGAGTCCAACCGGCTGGGAGGCACATGCGTAAACGTCGGGTAAGCTTTGTTCATCCTGCCTCCCTCTCGGAAACCGTGACAAAGAGGCAATGTTAACATAACCTGCCCTTGACGACAGTTGTGTACCCAAAAAGGTCACCTTCAACGCTGCCGCCATCGCCGAGGCCATACATGATAGCAAGTCCTACGGCTTCAGTGTCCAGGAGACAGCGCCCTTTAATTGGTCCAGTTTCAAGGAGAAGCGCGACGCCTACGTAAAGCGGCTGAACGGTATCTACGAGCGCAATTTGGCCAATGACAAGATCGAGTACGTCCACGGCCGCGCGAAGCTGCTGTCCAAGAACGACGTCGAGATTACCCTGGATGATGGGACTAAGGCAACGGTGCGCGCGAAGCGCATCGTCATTGCCGTCGGCGGACGGCCCGCTAGCTTCCCCGGCATTCCCGGGGCCGAGTACGGCATCAACAGCGACGGCTTCTTCGACATTGCGACCTTGCCCAAGAAGGTCGCTCTCGTCGGTGCCGGTTACATCGCCGTCGAGTTCGCCGGAATGTTCAACGCCCTCGGCGTCGAGACCCACCTCTTCATCCGCTACAAGACCTTCCTGCGCCACTTCGACCCAATGATCCAGGATGGTGTGACAAACGAGTACGAGCGTCTGGGCGTGCATCTGCACAAAGAGTCATCGCAGTCTCGCGTGGACAAGGACTCCGCTACCGGCAAGCTGACGATACACTACAAGGACAACAAAGGGGAGGGCAAGCTGTCTGACGTCGAGCACCTCATCTGGGCAGTTGGTCGCGTGCCTGAGACAGACCACCTTGGCCTCGAGAACGCGGGCGTAAAAGTGAACGAAAAGGGCTACGTCGTCGCCGATGACTACCAAAACACCTCTGTCGACAACATTTTCGCGCTCGGTGACGTGTGCGGCAAGGTAGAGCTGACCCCCGTGGCCATCGCCGCTGGCCGACGGCTCGCTGAGCGCCTCTACGGCCCACCCTCCGTGTTCGCAGACGCGCACCTAGACTACTCCAACATCCCGAGTGTCGTGTTCGCGCACCCCGAGGTAGGCGCAATCGGCCTGACAGAGCCCGAGGCCATTGAGAAGTACGGCCGCGAGAACATCAAGGTCTACGCCACCAACTTCACCGCTATGTACTACGCCATGATGGACCCTGAAGATAAGGGCCCGACCAAGTACAAGGTTATCTGCACCGGTCCCGAGGAGAAGGTTGTCGGCCTGCATATCATGGGTCTCGGATCCGGCGAGATGCTGCAGGGCTTTGGCGTCGCCATGAAGATGGGCGCCACCAAGAAGGATTTCGATTCGTGCGTTGCCATCCACCCCACGAGCGCCGAGGAACTTGTCACACTTAAGTAAAAGACAAGGATCAAGGGACGAAGTAATGATAGAGAGGGAGATATATCGCCGATATTGTATGTGGATGCTGTCGAATTGAATGAATATCTACAAGAAATATCTATGATGAACGAAGATAGACTGGCCCAACAATTGATAGCTGGGACTGAAATATGCATTCCACCATATTTACGCTTTAGAGGGGTTATGTAGCGAGGAGTATCTTTGGTGTTAGACAAAGGAAACAAGCTGGTTATGATATAAAAAAAGAAATGAAAAACTTCACAACTGGATTCTATAAGCATCAGAGAGCGTGAATGTGACTAGATGATAGATTTTACCATTTACTATTGAGACATTATGATTTTATGACATCGGCATTATTATCCTCCTTTTCACTCCAATGCAACAACACCATTTTCAACCAGCTGAGCGCCGCAATCAAGGACAGCCGACATCTGTCTGTAATGAAGAACAACCGATCTATTGTTTCCTTTGACGCCGTACTAGGATGCTGTTCATTCCCACATTTGACGATGCTATGAGTGTGCTGAAAGAACCAAATCTCCAAGGTGTGTGTGTGACCAGGATTCCAAACATATATGCAATGTGATTATTAGAGAACAGTAAGGTACTCATGGACATGGAATGCCCATTTCTTTGAGAAAAGCTGTGCAATAATTCGCGACAGTCAATGCTGTGAGTACTAGTAGTGGTCAAGCGGTCGCTATGTGATGTACAAGGGCAACAACGGTGATTGCGGAGTCGCATGCGATATGTTCCCGTGGGACTCGTAGTAAAACGGTATAAACAGGGCCTGACGGATATGCGTAGCTAGATGCTCCGCATCCGTCGTCGCGATGGGAGAAACAGAGCAAGATTCGCCTAGAATGCAGGTTTGTTCCCACCATTAAGCCGGTAAGTGGCAGCACCCGTGGTCACGTTAGGGCTCAGCATTGACGGCCCCTGCCGCTCATCCCCTGCAGATGTGACGGAGGAGAGAGAGTTGAGGGACACTGTTGACGCGCTATTCATTGTGTTGGTTCGAGACATGTTCAGGCCTCCCATCGAGATCAAGGCGTCAGCTCGTTCGAAAACATTTCCGGAGAACATATTTGCAAAAGAACCACTCTGTGGAGTAGATGGCACAGTGGCTTGAGCTGCCGGACCCAAAGCAGCACTCTGTGGTGTCATTGGTAGCTGCATCTGTGTGCTGGTAGAACTTGATGAGTAATGGTTGGGCGAATAATGATTCGAGGTTTCCGAGTAATGTCCCGCCTGTCGGAAGAGGTTTCCCCAGGGCGATGCCATTATTAAGTTGCTTGTTTCTTTGATGCTAATTTGGATAGGTCGAAGCCGGCCCTTAACTTCCACTGGCAGGTTGACCTGGTCCATGGTTTGCTTCAACTTATTACCAAATTCAGCCCATGAGTCAATGAAGCTTTTGCAAAGACTCCAGAAAGTAGCGTCCTGTCTGATTCCTGGTTCCTTCAGTTTGATCATAGACAACCGAGTCTTGAGGATTTCAGTTTCTCTGATAGCAATCCCGCACTTTGCTATCAATGCCTTCCAAGCGTGCACCATGCTATCTGGGCATCGCTGGATTTCTGCGCTGCGTTTACCATTACTGAACTGAACGTTCAAACTTGGCAGCGTACGCATAAGTAAATCCGTAGACTTTTGTAAGGACAAGAATATTTTCTCGAATTGGCGCTCTTCCGCAGGGAAATCATTTGGATACCGCGGATCAGTACTCGAAGAAGCAAACGATTCCCCGGATCTCGGTGTGGCAGCCATTATTTGAGCCGTTCGATTATTGCTGTGGAGAGATAGCGGAACGCCAGTCGCGACCCTAAGATTACTGGGATTATGCACAAATGTACCCATACGTGACCTCACACCGAAACCAGGACGCCCAGCTGTTGGGGTAACAGAGTTCTCACGGGAATGTGGCTTGAGTGTGTTGTCTAGTCCAGACCATCGAGCATTGTAACTGGGAACGTATCCAGAACCGCCCCTCGAAGCTTCATAAGCAGAAACACGAAGCTCCATGATGCTATTATAAAGTAGCAACATCATGGTACGAATGTATCGAGGATCGCCTCTATCAACGATGGTGTCCATATTCTCCACTAGTAGTGTGCAGATATGGCGGCTGTACGCGTTAATTAGAGTGACAACAGCTCTTTGAACATTTTCATTCTCCCGTGGCGCATGACCGCCACCTTCAAGGGACGTCTCGTGTTTCTGAATTTCCTGCTCTAACTCTTCGACGTGGACGGTTGTGTTATAAAAGACTAGTTCAAGACTCGAACGCTTTGCGGTGCCATCGTTTGTCAGCCGAGTGAGGAGCTGAATCATGGGGTGTATTTGAAATATTGCGTAGAGAATACCCTTTGCGGACTCTAAGATTGGATCGAAGATCTTAGACTCGCGTCGTTGTTCGGGCAGTACTGAGAGTCGCCTGACATAGTTGGGCCGCTGGAGAAGTGGTTCGGCGCCTGCAGGGCTACCTGGACTGGCAGTAGTGGTGTTTGTATTCATTGTTCCGGTCATGGATGAGCCATGGCTGAGGCCTCGATAGTGACTAAAACGGTTGTTCGCTTGGCCTTCATCTAACGTCCCTAGTTCGCTTGGCTTTCTTGACATGATACCCATACGCCTATTCCTCTCGGATGGGCGCTCTAATCGGCTAGCCTGTAATACTGTCTCGCTATTGGAGCGCACGCGCTCGTTGGGATTGCCAATTGTGAGAGGCATAACGCTTGGCCGCCTAATAGCTGTGTTCTGTTGCGAGAGGCCTCGCGCATGTGATCGGGATGGTATGGGAGGCGGTCGGGGCATGGGTGAACGGAGGTCCATAACATCATTACCATTCACTCGGATCGGAAATCGTCCGCTGGTCACTCGTTTTATAGGCATCCGGGGTGTTTCGGTACTATCGCTGAGCCCATCCACACCATTCTCGGCGTTATTTTCTCTTTCGCTAAGGTTCTGAGCATGTTGCCTCATAAATCGCTTGATTTGCGTAGTAACTGTAACTTCAGCAACATCTCGCTGCTTCGAGTAGCCCTCATTCGGTGGACTACTGGCTTGAGGACGTAGTACTTCGGGAGGAGGGAAAGTGATGTTGTTGCCATCTAACTTCAGTTTTTGTAGAGAGACCATATCTGCTAGACAGAGAGGAAGCTCTTCTATCAGGTTATCTTGCACGGAGAGAACTTTAAGCGAGGTTAATCTTGCCATCTCTGTCGGAAGGATACGGATCTTGTTGCGACCCAAATCCAGTATTTCAAGGGACTTCAGGTCGCACAGCTGAAAACGCTTGTCAGCAATATTGCCATTTCAGCTCGCGCGGCGTAAGGAATACGTACTGCAAGGGGGAACTCTTCGATACGATTGTTCCTAACATTCAGATACCGAAGAGAAGTACATTCCGAAAATCTCGCCGGAAAGGAGGTCAGCTTGTTATGAGACAAAGCCAATCTGTGCAGCAGAGTCAGAGTAGAGTCGCAACGATGGGTCGTATTTCAGATGGCTAACTAACCGTTCCAGCTCATTCTTGATTACGTCCACTACCTCGTCCGGCAAGTACTTGATGTTCATCCTACTAAGATCAATAGTGACGCCGGGCTTCAACTCGTTACTCACGCCGCTCGCTTCAGCTGCCTGACTCTCGTTGTCCTGCAGAGCGGACTTCATCTTTTCCCGGGCAAGGTTAATGACCTGGGATGCAGACATGGGACCGGATGCAGAAAGCGAGGCGCCAGAGACGGCAGAAGCAGGAGGCGGCGGCGGAGGCACATTGTACTTCTCGGGAATGGGCGGCGGCGGCGGCGGCGGAGGCATGTTGAAGGTAGGGAGAGGAATCCGTCGTACTCCTTGGGCTGGATTTATCGGGAGCCCTCTGGAGGTGGACGAGTGAGGCTGGACGACAGCTGCGACCATGCTGGCCGAAGCAGTATTCATGGCGTGATCGTCCAAACGGGCGGAAGAGTATAATCAGGGTGATGCGCCGCGGGCGGGACAGAGACAGGCGATCGTTTCAGGGCTCAGCCGGCGTGGCGGTTCGGAACATGCGGGTCTCCAATTCTAATGCCTAGGCCAGAGTGCAAGGCCAATTGAAGCTTCGAGGGCGACACGGACGACAGGGACGGCACGAACAACACTGGCATTCGAGGTGCTCGTCGCCAGACCAGACGCAGGAACAGAGGGGCGCTGCTGGTTAAGAAAAAGAGAAGTGCAGAAGTGCGGCGCAGCTGAGAAAGAAACGGTTGGGAAAGACACAGAAACCGGCGGATGGATCCGATAGGACTGGCTTGCTTCGACACGCCTACGCCACGACACGACACAGGCACAGTGGCGGCAGGATGTGATGAGATGGGGGATGCGAGAGCGAGTGTTTCAACAGAAGGTCTTGGCGTCTCCGGCCGCAGAGCCGTGAGGTCGAAACGACGTAGACGCAGTAGCGACTCCGACTCTGGGGACAAGCTCCAGGGAACGGTGATGTCGTATCGCAAGGTACCTAATGTAATTATTAATGTACAATGTGTCCTGGGTGTACTACTAGCAGTACGGGGGGAGGATGTATGGTGTAGGTATGGTGTATGGTGTATGGGAGGATGTAATAGGTAGGTCGTCGGTAGGTCGGTAAAGTTGCATGGACGGTGGAGGTAGGCTGGCCTTGATCGCCTCTCCTGTGCAGCTGCTGGGAATTGCTGGATGCCCCCTAAGGGGGGGTAGGACAAATACAATTCTTAACAAGGGCACCTCTGTCTTAGGAGCTTGTATGGGAAGCAGAGGGCCCTGTTTGTTGCTTGTTGTTTATTGTTTGTCGCTTCCTCTGTTTTTATTCTGACTCTTGGTTGTTTTTTCTTATATACAAAGTAGTAGGGAACTCAATTAAGGGACCTTTGTCACTTGCCCAGCTGCTACTTGTGACTGCGGGCGCTGTCGTAGGTAGTGTGTACCCGCTCCTGGTAGTTCGTCAGGGGAGGGGTGCGGTGTGTGTGACAATACCTTATGAACCTTGGAAAACTGGAAAGGGGATGGGCCAGTGACAACCCTGTAGTGAGCAAATCAGGGCAAAGGGTCCTACCCTCGAGATCCTCTCGCTACCCGTCTTGCCTGTCAGCGTGTTGCTGTACTCCCTACCTACTGTTCTCACGTACTATACCCACACCCCTAACGGGTACCTGCCTGCGGCTCGCGATTTTTGACCAATCCAAGTCCAACTTGTTTGCCACAGCGCTCTCAGCTCCTAGATATATTCAAGCTCGACAGATGTAAGTCAGTACCTGTACATAGATAGATTAATAGGAAAGCTTGCCTAATATTTGTTACCTGCGTGGTTCTTTTCACAGCTCGTTCATCTTAAGTATGAACCTGAAGTATCTTAGTAAAAGGTTGCTGTCAAGTATTGCCAGCTTCTTACGCTAGGAGGCTATTGGCGATAAGTCTTGTAGGTACTTCATTACCCAGTACTAGATACAGTAGCACAGTAGATGTACGCACCGTTTTTCTTTTGCGTGTAGTTACTTGCCTGCACTGCCTTAAGTACGTACGCTAGCAGGTAGTAGGTGCACGCTAAAGGGGACACACTTCGGTAGGTTAGTGCTCTCCCCACGCGACAGCGGAGAACGCAGGCATTCTATATATTCTTAACAGATGGTCTAGAAGCTTAGATCATCGTATTGCGAGACTGGTTGCAGACGGGCGTCAATCTATTGGGATGATGATATTCCTGCGAAACGAATCAGAGAGTGACACAGACTACAAGTGATCCCTCTACTGGTGCATTTGGTTGCCATTGCCATTGTTTTTTTTTCTTTCGACGCAAGGGAACATCGAATGCTACACCACAGAACCGCTCCAGAACTTTCAGAAGCTGGGGTTGGTTCCGATAGGCACGCTTCTAGAAAAACTCAATTGGCTTTAAACATTGCGCCGGCACTGCACCGGCCTGCCAACAGACGCTCGACACGGTCGAACCATTTCCCATCTAAGACTAGGCAAACCAGTGAATTGCCTGGCCATCTCGCGACTACCGAAGCGAGGTAATTCGGCTTCAGCTAGGAAAGCTAATCGTGTGTGCATACATACACCTTCGAGTTGTCTGCTGAGACACGTATAACGCCAACTAGCACGAGGTCAGCGTTGAGACGAATACTTATCTGAGAATACCATGGGTATACTGGAAATTCGGAGCATTAGTTTCATTCTGTTCGCTCTTCTCGATCCTTTTCGCTGGACCCGTCGATGCATATGAGGGAAGAGGCTGTTAAGAGGTAACCGCACGAATCGAAGTGAAGATGCCCAGTTTAGTGAGGACGAACTCATTCATCGATATCGACTTCACCTTACGCCGCCAGTTCAGCAAGACTAGCTTTCGTCCGTTCCAGCGAGAGATTATCCAGGCTGCCCTGGATGGCCATGATGTGTGAGTATCTCTCAAAACTGCAGCCTCTTCGTTTTAGCCACTTTAAGGGTATATGAAGATTCTAGCTGGGCCAGACTTATGTCTCACGAGCCCTCCGCGCTTCCGAAACACTCATATGGATCACGACATCAACTGACTCAAAATGCCGTAGTTTTGTGCAAGCGGCAACATCGTTTGGAAAGAGTCTGTGCTTTCAGCTCCCCGCGGTGGTTGATCATGGAAGTTAGTATCTCTAGATGGGAGTCTAATAGTCCACAAGACTAACTTCGATAGTCACAATTGTCGTCTCACCTTTGCTGAGTTTGATGATGAATCAGGTGGAGGCTTTGCGAGCTGCCGGTATCAACGCCAACTCGTTCAACAGTAACACGCCTCTCCCAGAAAGAGATGCCCTCCTCAACGACCTGAAGACTGGACACCCGCGCACCCGACTTCTCTACGTTACCCCTGAGCTATGTGCAACGGACCGCTTTCGGAATCGGCTACAAATTGTCTATGAGCAACTGGAACTGGCCCGTATTGTCATTGATGAGGCGCACTGTATTTCAGAGTGGGGCCATGACTTTCGAAAGGACTTCAAGCGATTATCCTGGTTTAGAGAATCGTTCCCAGAAGTGCCCATTATGTGTCTTACAGCTACGGCTAACGACCAGGTACGGCAAGATGTTTTACATACTCTAGGTCTTGATGCAGAGCCAGATCGACTCAAGTCGTTCACGATGACAGCGTGCCGTCCCAATCTTCACTTTGAGATCCGCTTTACTCGTGATGAGGATGACCGTCGGCTGGAGGATTTTCTGAAATGGATTCGAAGCGTGTATGAGCGCAGAGCACAAGAACCGCGGAAGGCGGAATTGGCTGCCCTCGGAGAGCGGCCAGATAATGTCCCCGGCATCATCTACACAATATCTCGCGATGAATGTGAGAATATTGCCGCCCAGCTCCGCCAGGAAGGCATTGGTGCGCAACCATTCCACGCCAAGCTACCCAAGGAAGTCAAAGAACAGACTCTAGCCAAATGGGTATCGAATGAACCCGGTTTCGACGTTATTGTAGCGACAACCGCATTCGGGATGGGTATTGACAAGGACAACGTGCGCTTCGTCGTCCACTGGAGGCTTCCTAAGTCCTTCGAAGGCTATTATCAGGAAGCGGGCAGAGCCGGGCGCGATGGCAACGCCTCCTACTGTTTTCTGTACTACAGCCGCGAAGACAGAGATCGGGTCTGCAATCTAATCCTGCGCGACCGCGACTCTAAGAACTCGAACTGGGCGGCGAGGGCCGCAAGCGTAGCAGCACTGTCTGAGTATTGCGAGAACGTCACGACTTGTCGTCACAAGCTGATTTGCGATTACTTTGGCGAAAGCGACACCCCGGCGTGCGACTATGCATGCGACTATCACAAGGATGCCGCAGACCTCCAACGTCGACTACAGCGTGGCCTGGCAAGCGAGGAGTGGGTCAGCACGCAGCGTGAGGAAGGTCTCTTGGAGGCAGACTGGGATGAGTGAAACCTAATGACAGTGCCTCTGCGCAGTACGGAGGACACCATCTATCTACTAGAAGACACGTCCGAATCATGGCCAGTCACGAGCATGCTGGTTTCTGCTACTCGACATGCATGTGTTACGGATCTTTTCAAATTGGGCAAGTCGCTAAAAACCACGAGATGCAGGTGATGCTTAAAACGAAGCATCTGCCAATCGGCCGCCTTGAAATTGACCCCGCAATATGCTACGAGCTCCCAAACCAAAGCTTCGTCTCCAATAGCTCCGACCTCTTGCGAGTTTAGCGGCTTCCATGTTCTGACCGTTGTTTCATCCGCCTGGCCAAGTTGTTTCATTCCCGGACTCCATCATAAGCCTGATTCGCCTCTGCCTCGCAATACTGTGTACTTGAGGTGAAACATCTACTTCACACACTTCACCCGCAACGATCCAGATGTCGTCGGACCCCGCACCCGCCAACCCGGAGGTCCCTTCACCTCCACCGGCGTCTAGTCCCGAGGAGGACCGGAGATCATCGAAGACAGCTTCACCACTCCTCGACCACGGCGCCTCTGGCTCAACGATGGCCTCGGTGGGGAGCTCATCATGTCCGCACCCACCATCTCTTCCCTCCTCGACCTCCAAAGCCCCGCCGTCGGTGTCTGGCTCGCGAACCACGGCGACTTCACCACCAACCACGGTCAGCCATGGGCCAGGACCCGCTCCGCTCCATGCGGCAGGCCCACGACCCGCCGGCGCGAGTATTGCCACGATGTCTCTCAATCCCGACCTCCCATCTCATGACTCGCAGCTGCACGTAGCCGAGGCACGGGCGGCGCTCGTAGCGTCGATGTCGAACATGCTCGACAGCGAGCTGCAATCGCGCGCGTCTCTCTTGCATGCGAACGCCGCCGTGCTATCGCGGCAGGAACAGGACGTGGCGAAAGCGACCGAGGCGCTGCGCAAAGAGAATGATAAGCTCGCCAAGGTGGCCAAGGACGCCGGCCGCAAGATCAAGGAGCTCGGCAACGTCCAGAACTGGGCCGAAGTGCTCGAGAGGGACTTCCTGGTGTTGGAGGAAACTATGAGGCTCGTAAGGGACGGTGGCGCGGAGAGTAGTGATGACGGGACTAGCGGTAGTGATTACTCGGGAAGCTCCTGGTCAGGCAGCGAAAGTGAGCGAGAGGGCGATGGGGAAAGGGACGGCGCCAAGCTGGGAAGCCAAGAAGCGAGGCACGAGGATAGGTTAGGCGAGTTGCATGAGCGAAATAGAGATAAGGAAGAGAAGGGCGCTGCTCCTTCTAAGAAAGAAAAGGGGAAAGAGCTAGATGGCAGCGGCGACAGTTCTGCCGTAGGCCGGGAAAGCACGCCGTCTGATATGTGGAACGCTGGCTCGGCCTCGAATCTACTGAGTTGCACGAACGCCACTGTTGCCCTTGATGAGGCGATCCTGGAAAGTCTGACGGAGGCTTTGGCGACGGATCTGCATATAGGGCACACGTCAACGAAGCAGAATACAACGTAACGCACGACACACCCCGCCGATAGGATTACATTCTTCGAAACCACAGATGAAACTTACAGTTGGTGTGTTCGGCTTGTTTCTTGAGATATACCTGACGAGCAGACTCAGCTAGCTACACCTTGTTTATCATGGGGCTGCCAAGCCAGGGGATCATGGGTAGAAGGAGGCGTTATTACGAGGTATTCAGGTGGTTAGCGAGTCTATGATTTTTAATGAATGACTACAGCAATGACACTAAGGAGACATGGTATATCCGTTTGAAATTGTTATTTTTATTTTTATTTTTTTCAATCCTTAGCCTATGTGTGATTGAGGTAGAGAGGACAATCACCATGCGTCTGTCGTGTGCATGATGACCGCTTTATATTGATTGATTAGTATAACTCTCTCCTCACACCCCTTTGAAGTCTTCCATACGTCTCTACCAAGCTAGATTATGCCAATCCACCACCGCGGTCAATGTAGAACGCGACTACAGAAGACCAGGCAGCATGACGAACCGCTTCTTCTTATACTTGTCGCCGAACTGCTTGCGGTAGGCCTTCTCCTTACCCCAGCCCCAGGTATACATGAAGTACGAGCCAATAGTGATAAAGACAACGAGTGTCGGCGACCGCGTAACAAGGATAATGCCGATCCACGCAATGATCTCAAACATGTAGTTCGGGCACGTCACGAGGCTGAAGCCAAGGCCATTAGGGATCTTGCGCGCCGTCTCGCCGGGCTTGCGCAGCGTCGAGAGGTACCAGTGGACGTTAGCATTACACAGCTCGCCGAAGACGTACAGCGCGAGCCCCACAACATCAAGGGGCGAGGACAGGAAGGCATCCCCGCGCGCGGCGGGGGAGAAGGGCGCGTAGACCTCGAGGGCGCCCAGCACGCCGGCGAAGACCCAGTAGAAGAAGGAGTTGCGCACGATGAAGGCCGCGGGCATCGTGTTGGCGCTGAACTTGTGCACGAAGAGCACCTCGAGCTCGCGCTTGACGAAGTGCGCCATGATCATGAGGAAGGCGGCGCGCTGCACCGAGGTCAGCGCGCCCGAGGAGGACGCCGCGGGCGACGGGGGCGGCACGAGGGTCTTGACGTAGGGGTATATGGCCGGGTACAGGTGGTTGCGGACGGCGACGAAGAAGGGGTGGAAGATGAGCGGGCCGAAGTATTCGCAGAGGTAGACGAGTTTCCATGAGATTTGCGGGCCTGTAATTTGTGTTCAAGACATCATTCGTTAGTTATTATGTTCCACGCCGCCGTCATGGGAAGGGTCATAGGGCGAGTAAAGGGCGAGTAGAAGCGTACCAAGGTCCTTGATTATGAGCTCGCCGTGCTTCATGACGGGCTCCTGCTCGCGGATCACGGCATTGCGGTCCTTGAGGGTCTTCTTGGAGACCGGGTCGAAGATGCCGATGCGGTTGAAGTCGGGCGTCCTGGTGGCTCGGGCGATCTCCTTCTTCGTGAACTCAACTGTCGCGTCAGCCGGGAGCGAGAGGGTGGCCGGCAGGTCCCTCAGGCCTTTCCGAGACCGATTGGTGAGTTTGAGCGTGAATGCCATCTTTCTTTTCTTTCTTGCCTGCTTGCTTTCTGTCTTCTTATTTTCCTTTGGCTTTGATCAACTCTTGTGTTTCGTTCTTGATCTTTCTTTTCTCGTCCAATATTAGCCCCCCAAGTGATCAAATAAATTCATTGGTAGAAAAGGTTATGAAGAGGAAGCGTAAGCCCAATAGATATCCTCGTGTACACTGGTTGCAAGATCAGACTTTCGGGAGTCCGCGGCCACGGCTTGGCCCTTTTTGGGGAATTTGTTGAGCACAAAGTTCTAAATAAACTCCCCGCCATTCTGCCATTCTTGACCAGGGTCTGCTAGGGGCCAGGGGTACTTCCAGTCTGGACGTCATTGGTCCATACTGCTTGAGACTGCCCCACCTGCCCCGGCTGTCCCTGAGCTTAACCAAGGGTATATGCCCACAGCAGCTCAGAAACACCCAATGGGCAGTCCATATAGTAATTGACAGAAAGACTGAGTATATCTTGCCAGGCAACGGGGTAATAGGCCCTAACCTCGTTGGTATAAACAAATACTAAGCGACACCCGTGCACTGGGCTTCCCTCAGCTACTTTCCTGCGCCTAGTCCCTGATTCTCCACGCTCAGCGACTGCTTTTTCAAGCTTGTCAAGATCCTCGTCATTGCTTAGCTGGAGGCGTTGGTGTATATGTCGCGCATTAGCACTGTCAAACTGAACTTGAAGGCCGTGAGCTAATAGAAACTGGAGTTGAGGAACTTCAGAACGGTAACTGTCATCCCTCCAAGGCCGATCCCGCCACGACCACACCGGCAACTTGGGCACCTCCTCAGGCGCGCTTTCCGGCTTTATTTGGAGATCGTTTTCGATTATAAATGTGATTATAAATGTTTGAAAATCATGGAGTCTTCTGTTACGGAGCTTTTTCAACCCTAGAATTGCTGCTCTTCTGATTCTGATGGCTTGGCATCCCCATAGAAGATATCCTGAGGTATAGGTGCTTCTTGCTGCATCGTGGTTTAGTTTCATACCGCGACTGGGAGCAGCGACCATCACTCTCTCTATTATCAACACCTCTTCGAATTGCTGGAAAAGAAGATCAAAAAATTCTCTACTGATGTCCCACTGGCGAACGGCAGCTAATAGCACCTCCTCTATAGCAGCCGCTGGTCCTTTAGTCCATTGGCTGATGATGTCAAGAGCTTCTTTGCCGTATTTAAAAGCAGCAGCGGCCAGCACGTCCGCAATAATTGCTGACTTATCGGCTCGTTGCAGAGCAACATGAAGGCATCCTCTGTCTTGACCACAGTAGCGGATGGCGGCTAACAGCACACCTTCGGAGAGTGGCAAATCTTGAGCTCGCTGCAGGATGATAGCAAGGAGTATTTCGTCTCTGCCTATGATGCGAATGGCGCGCATCAGTTCTGCCTCGTTGAGAGTGAATTCTTCGATCTTTGTAAGAATAAAACTTAGGATTTCGTTACCGCAGGCAAAGCCCAAGTGATAATCGCAGCCATTACCAAGCGCTTCGTGATTGGGATATCGGCTCGTGAGTGAATAACATCAAGCATTTCTTTGCCGGTCCACCCTCTTTCCGCAGCTTTTACAGCTAGACTCTCATTAATTACTGTCTTTCCTGTAAGCGAAAGAATAAGATCGAGGATTCTTTCCGATTGAGTTGTGTTTCTGGCAGCCGCCAGAACCACTTCCTCGGTAATCGCCGATCTCTCTACTCGTTGGAGAACGATAGCGAGGACTTTTTTGCTGCAGGTCTGGTTTCGGACAACAGATTGGATAAATCCCTCAGTAATTTCGGTATTCGCCGCTTGTGGAAGAATGATTTCGAGGATTTCTTTGCCTTGACGATCATTTTCAGCAGCTGTCTGAAGGACCGTCTCGGTAACATCCAGTTTTCCAACTTTTTGAGCAAATATATCAAATATTTCTCTGCCCTTCAGCCGATTTCCGGCGCCAGCTAACATGACATCCTCGGTCACGGTGATATCTGTACCCGGCCGCTCAAATGCACACTTCAGGCTATCCGTATACCCGTGGATGGCTAGCTTTTCCAAAACCTTTTCATCCAACTGCTTCAGATCCATCTGAAATTCCCGTAACGAACTGTACATAGGCTTTGGCCCGCTTGGCACTTCATAGCGACAAATAAGTGAGATGACTTCGGAAATAACAGTGGACATTGGTTTTTCATAGGAGACTCTTAAGCAATTGTCTTCTTCTGAGCAAAGTCCAAGAAGTGCGTAAATGTGGTCATGTTCTCTTGTTGCCTGGGCCTCTTGAAAGTACTGTAGTAGTGTACGAAGATCTCTAGGCGATCTACCCTCTTTTAACCTGATCTGTGAGCCGGGCATCAGATCGAGTACAGCTTGATGGTGTGGATCAAGGCGGATCTTCAATATCGAGGGTGCCTGACAGAATATTTTCGAGGATATGGCGTGCTTCCCGCAATAAATCAGTGCTGCTCGTGCATTTCCCACTTCCTGCAAGATCCATATCCTGCGGAACCACGGATGACTGAATACTTGTTCAAGACCAAGACGTGTGGGATTATTCTGATCTTGGCTACCACTATATTGAATATCGCCCCGATCTAAGTCTTGGATTTCTCCGACTTTGCGTTTCGTGTCCCTGCAGGGCTTTTGCAACCTCTTTAACAATGACATAGCGAGGGTCATTTCGTCTGTAGGTGGCCCAAGCCATACGAGAACGCGCTGAGCTCCCCGATATATCTTGGCCATCTGCTGAACTTGGTGATTACGCTCAGTTGCGTCATCTTCGTCTTGGTTGATGCAAATGGCATCAATCCAAAGTATGCGGTCTACAACTAGGTCCCTCAAGTTCAGAAGGAGTCGAAAGAGGTTGTAGCCTATAGACAGTTTTCCAATTTTCTCGCCGTGTATTTCGATAAAGAATATGCCATGCGTTACCGGGCCCCAGGTATAAGAAACGGCTTCATAGTCTATCATTTCCCCGGGTGCAAGTGATGCATGGACAAGCTCACATTGCAATTGCTGTCCTACACCAGGGAAAAGTCTGATCAGACGAAAACTAGGCTCATTCAGATCGAGCGGTGCGTATGTGTATGCTTCCATGGCGAATCCTCATCCTGTCGCAGAAGAGTACAGCGCTGTGGCCAAAGCACGCAGAGAAAAGGGACCATGTGAGTATAGAAAAGAGGCAATCATAGGAAATGAAAATTCAATGAGCGAGATGCTAGGGAAGCCGTTAGCTACCTAAGGCAGGGTGGCATACTTCGGCGCGTACCAGTGGCAGCCTTCCCTCTGTTCAGCCCAAGGCAGAATTCCCTTTTGTTAATATCCTACACTGCCGAATTGCAGCGTCGTATCATCACACCCCGGGCACTTGGCTACTTGGAGTTACTATATATACGAAGATATCCTGAGTTCTTACCTATGTACCTATTTATTATATCTTATGTATGTAGTCTTATCTGGGACGTTCTCAAGATAGAAACTTTCTGTCCGTGGCATTCTTAAACGATGTTGTCTAACTCTTAATACTTACCTAAGGTATCAATACTAGGTCATCAACCCGCGCTTCTCGCAAAGGCTATTATGGCCAGCGAAGTGATTTCCAGCAAAGCTGGTAACTAAAATTCCCAAAGACTATTGAGAACAAAGCCAGTAAACTCGCTAAAGAACCAGTGCATTATTGTTAAAGATAGGTATGCGTAGTCTGTCTGGTAGTGTAGGTAGGTACGTATGGGCAGGCAGGATCTACCCAAACCACCAACCATATGCATATAAAAGGAATAACAATTAATCAAGCTTTAGTATCCATCCCACTATCATCACCTACGACAAGGTTCAACCTACAACCTTACCTTTACCACCTTAATCCAGCATTCGCACCGAGTACCCCAAAATGTATATAAGCCGACGCTGCCCAAGTCAAAGTTAGCCCTTCAATGGATTTGCCTCAGAATACTCAATAGTAGGAATTCGAAGAGTTACATTTGTCGGAGCATGCCGCCGCCCAATACACCCGAGGAGGGCTTAGTGCTAACAGCCACCACTACGACGCTCGCCCTCCGGCCTCTCGTCCAAGGCGCCTCCGTCTTGCCCGCCGTTGATCTTAAGGCACTTGAATACGAGGGCGACGTCGACGAGAACCTGATATGCCCGATCTGCCGCTTACCACTGGTGTCGCCGACCATCACGAACTGTGACCATGTCTTCTGCCAAGCATGTATCGTTCAGGCTCACCGCCTCAACCCCGTGTGTCCCGTCGATCGTTCGCCGCTGAAGCTGGCCGCCGACAGTCGAACTGCTCCTAAGATCATCCACAACCAGCTCGATAATCTTCTCGTTCGATGCCCAAATAGGGCACGCGGTTGCCATCTTGTAGTAGCTAGGTCGCTTGTGGAAAACCACGTCACTCGCTACTGTGACAAGACTCATGTGCCATGCCCACATCCCTCTTGCGACAAGACAGTGGCCCGTAAAGATTCTGGAAAAGGATGTCTACATTATGATGTGAAATGCGAGTACTGCGATCATGTATACGAGAAAGCCGACTTGGAAGCGCATCAGGACAACCAGTGTACAAACAGGAAGAAGTGCTGTGAGCTATGCGAAACCGAATTTGTGCGTCACAAGCAAGACGAGCACTTGAAGGAGTGCCGAGAAGTAGAAACGCCATGCAAGTTTGCACAGCTTGGCTGCAAGACTCTAGTAAGACGCAAAGAACTTGACGAGCACGCGCGATGCTGTGAATATAGAGTGGTTGGGCCTGTTGGGGAGCAGCTTGCAGAGCTTCGAGCAGGGTTCAAGGCTCTTCAGGAGAAAGACCAGTTAAAGGAGCGGCGTATCAAGTTCCTCGAAAACAAGGGGTTCTCCATGCCCACAGCAAATTCCTCGGAAGGAATAACGGATATCAGCTTGTCGGAGAACGCAGCATCTCCCGATCCAGCCCCCTACGAATCCCGGGACCAGTATTTCTTATCGCTGTTCGAGACGATGGAAGCCAAAGTCGAACGTCTCTCTTCAGCCCTCAGCGAAGTCGAGGGTCGTCATTCCGTGATGCTGTTCAACGAAACTCTACCAATCAAAGACCAACTAACTGAGATTCGTAGTACACTTGGGGTCCTCGGAATGCATGTGCGCTGGTTAATGAATTTTAGGCTGCAGGAAAGAGGAAGAGTTGGGACAACATCACCTAACATAAGTGGCTCTTTAATTGAATCTCAAGACAGCAATAACGACCCAACCCTCTCTCGGCGTCTTAGCGATAGCCCTCGAGAACACCCATCACGATTATAGCGATGGAGGAAGGATTTCGCACTCTAACCATCTAATAAGTAATAATCGTATAAACCTGATAATTAGAAAGTCTCTTGTCATCTGGACTGTTGATTTTGGATAACGGCATCGCTCTTCAAGGTCATACCAATGACGATGGCATTTCCCAATTGGCCTAACGATTGGCTCACTATAAGACAGAATATCCGACTGGATGAAGTACCATTTACTGCTGTACCTCTTTCCCATTATCGGAAAGTCACCCGAGTTTCTCGCAAGGTGTGTATCGCCTGGTGCATCCTTCGCAACCTCGATTTCGTCTGCTTTGAGCTAAACACTACTAAGGTAGACGCGAGGGCTCCGTAAACACCTCATCAATACTGTGCGTTCCTCTTTTTGAACAAAGGTGATTTTCCTAACAAGGTCGCTGTTACTAGGGAGTCGACACCGGTGCCAGTGAGACATATCCACGTGTGCCGTCAGCCTTCATATTTCAGAGGAGATAGCTATTCATGACGGCTCGCACCAATGTGCCATTGGATCGGTATTCTGTTCGCGGAACAGGTCATTCTAACTAGGCGTTTTGGCCTACTATCTGGAACTACAGCTCTTGCAACAGAAGAAACCAGTGGATCGCCGAGGCTACAATAGGAAGATTGTCCATCAGAGATTGAAGTATCCGCAAAAGGCTGGTTACATCTAACTGAGATAAGGAATCTCAAATACTCGCAGAGGATATTGAAATCCGCTTCCCGGCCAAATAATTTCTGAGGATTTTAACGTTAGGTTCCACCCAGAGGATTGATGTACACCTGAAGCACTGCTGTGCCGATAGTAGTCTTCAGATTGCTGGAGAGTTCCACGGCTAACCGAGGTTCGATCGGATACAGAGCGAGGGCATTTATGGGAAACATGTTCGTTATTACGGTTTCTCCTCTTCACCCCAATGGACTATATCCGTTCCGGCGAAACTGTTCTCTGATGCAAATGAAACTGGGGGCTGTGGTCTGTTTTGGATAGATTGCTTTGAAACTCCTTATTGGGACACCTAACCGAAGTTATGATTGATATCCATTGATTATACGAAGGGACTACATGGTAATTAGCTATGGGGGTATAGTCCAACCATCTTCCAAAGTATACAGTCACACGTGCTGATGCCACCTAATGCATTCGGTTTGAGCAAGGCTCAATATCATGAAGCCTGGTTCTCAAGTTATCAAAGTTCGTGATTAGTACTTGATTGACATGAAATGAATGAGGACGTTGTCATATTGGGTCATTTAAGAGCAGAGGGCTCAATGGCACGATTAGTAACGAAATCCAGCGCTTAATATGCCGATGATGTTGGTCTATGGCGGTAGATTGCTAATGTCTTTTCTACAGTGATATTCGCATATGTTGAAAGCTTCTTTCGACATGTCGCTTCCTATGTGTCCCACGTATATGTATGTCGTGTCTAAACTACATACTGTCGAGGCATCTGGGTGGACGGAAGTAGTGACCTGGTGTTCGAGTCGAACCGACGTTTCCAAGGTCATACGGGATACAAATGTCATCTTTTCGAGGGATCGTAAGCACTCTGGCTTTGGCATAATCCAAATGCTAGATTAATGCTGCCACTAAGCACATCCAAAGTGACGGGCTACCGCTATATACGAAGCAGCCTATAGCCTCAATAATGCGAGCGAGATCCAATGACCGCCCGTATCTACTGGAACCACTCCGTTTCCTGCGGATCTATCAAGGGGCCCTGCCACGGCAAAAACTTCGGCTTACAGCCCTTCCCCAAACGCCGCGGCATCCACGCGTACTCCCCCAGCACCGTCTCGCTACACCCATCGCCGCCCCTCACATACAGTATAGCCGCATCAGGGGCCTCGCCCACAAGCTCCGACTCCCCTGGCTCATCGATAATGAAGCAGCCCCATCTATACAAGACGTCGAAACTCTTGAATCGCTTCCCGAAAAGTAACTGCCAACTCCCCGTATCAGAGCCGTAGAGCGCCTCCTCGCAGAGGAGAATGTCGTATAAAAGCTCCATGGTTAGTCCGGACTCAGGTAGTTCGACCTGGAAATACGCCACGGGACTCTGCGTGTCCCCCTCGAAGCTCTTGACGACGTCGAGACGCCTCGTGCGCGGGGCTATACCGAACGTCGGGCTCAGTCCGCGCCACGAGGCTCCGGGCCGCAGGAATACGTCCCGCGAGGGTTGACCGGCGGCGGCGGCGGCCCACGGCAGCCGCCGGAACGGCAGCGTGGCGTCGCCGTCGAGCGTCAGGAACCAGAAGCGCGCGCGCTCGAGCGAGGTGAAGCAGTCGGATGAGTCGAAGAGGCCCTTGAATTTGCGCTGCAGGAGCGGGTTGATCGCCGCTCTACCGACTTCTGAGGGATAACGCTGCGGGTCTGTTGACCCTGATTGGGTATATGATGATGAAGAGGATGATGATGATGTTGAAGCACCGCGTAACACAACGTCTTGAATCACGTCCCGAAACCTCCTGTTCACGCGCTGCGCGAGGAGTGTGGACTGTAGATCGATTGCGCCCAGGAAGCGCAGGATCAGGATTAGGGTCTCGGTTGGTAGATCCTGTAGTAGTGCCATGACTTATGCTGTCTTCATTCGAAGACGGGTATCACAGCCGAAGGGATGTATTTGTGGCGCCTGTTATTTTATCTATCTACTAGGAACCGTAGATTTCAATTGGTCTTATTGATGTCAAGAGTAAGGCGTAAGATGTAAGGCGTGAGTGAAGTCATGCCCAGTGGAGCCGAAAGGTGGGGAGACAACGAAGTCAGGTATCACTTACATATATCATCAACCGGCTAATCTCCTGTTTATTGCCAGGTGTTGTCACGGTTTAACTCAGACGATACAGTAAGAGGAAACTTATGTAATGGAATGGTGAGCCCGCAATTCCTAGTACCGGTGATGGGTTTCCATTTCACAATCCGCCATCATTGGTGCAGACGCAAGCGCCCAAGAAATAAGCTGGATATATATATCTGTCTCGACATCGACAGCAGAGGATATGCAACGCTTGATGAACTAAAGAAGCTTGAGCAGTGCAGAATTGGTTCAGCAATGCTTAACACAAATCGACCAGTATGATGAATATTTAAAGGCCATGTTGGCTGACTATCGCACCTCGCGCACTGGAACAGGCTACCTCTCCTGACAGTATGAACGTGGTTGATAGAGTTATTTAAATTGAATTGGGTATTGATTGAAACAGATGCTAATCAAAGTATCCTATGTGTTAAATTTGAGCAAGGGAGAGACGCGAACTGAAGTATCTAATACTGATAGTATTTCAAGCTACGAAATTGAGTCACGGCGTCACAGAGATAGGGAGACAAAAAGGTCATATACCCTAAGACCTCTTCAAGCCCAACTATCCCGGTCCTTTGTGAAACCCGTCTTCGGGTTCACCATGTTCCCCCTAATCTCGAATATAAATGAGTAAAAAAATTAGAGTCAGCTAGAGGCCACAAAGATGGCGATAAAATGCAAACAAATAAAAAAGCCAGTCCAGTCGGGACAACGCCGTGTGCCAACTTGCGTATCGACACAAAAACGAACAATACAACCAATATACACAGAGAGAAGGACATGGAGATCCTTGTTTCTAGGTCTCATGGTGGCCTAGTAGGAAAGATCCTCATACTCCTTCTGATAAAGTTCCCCATCACTGCAGAAAGTGCGTCAGATTCACCTGGCAGCACCGAAGGCACTGATACGAGCACCCGAGGCTCGATGAAGCAAGCTGTGCTTGCTCATAACAGTAGGTTCCTGAGGAACTCCCTCGCCCTCACTTCCGTCGGCCAAGTCATCTTCATCATCCTCTACTATTTTGGTGGGAATTTCGCTCGAAACATTCCATTGCTGGCTTGTTCGTTCTGGAGTTGTCATTGTCGAGGCATACGACATGGAAGTGCTACTGCGGTTTGGAATCAAATCCGGGGTGGGAGGAACGCTGGAGAATCGTCCAGAAGGATGGAGAAGGCTGTCGTCACCACCTTCAGAGGCGGAAGCCGAGTTCTCATGGCCATCCTCACTGTGGGTGGCTGAGATGTTACTGGTACGGCGTGAAGCCCTGGGTCGCTCACTATCAGCATCGTGAGCGAGCTGCAGACCCTCAACGGCAGCCTGACACTGCTCAGCAATATTTCTAATAATGTGAGCGATAGCATCAGTCTTGTCCTTAAGGTGACGGTCTGCTACGTCTTTGAAGCTGGCAGCGGAGACACGCTTGGTCTGAGCCCGGCTGGGAGTTGCAAGGCGACCTGAAGAAGCATTAATATCAATCCCAACCCAAGGCAGCTGCGAACACTTACCATTAGACTCAGTCTCTTCATTCTCCTCCTCATCTTCGTCGAAGCCTTCTCCAAGTTCACTCATCAAGTCGTCAGGAGTTGTGAGAGATCGAACTAGATGTTCCATATGATGAGACTGTCCTCCGATCAGGCTACGTAAGTGCAGCACCACGCGTCGGGCTTCGTCTCGCTGTCGGACCATGGTCGCATTTGTCTGTTGCAGTGCGGCCAGCTCCTTCTTATTGCGCTTCCGCTCACGCTCGAGTTCTTCTGCGATTTCTTGCTGCAACACGAGTGCTTCGAGAGCGTCATCACGCTGCTTCTCAGTACCGGTCAAGCGAACAGAAAGACGAGCGTTATCATCCTTCTGCTGATCAACCAGACTTACCAGTCTGCGGTTCTCTCGTTTGTGGGATTCAATCTTCGTCTTGAGATCTTGCGTCTCCTTAGTGAGCTGCTCGGCAAACGCTTCAAATTTGAGGAACTATAGATGAGTCAGTAAAAGTGAACAGGTTACAGGATAATCGAGACTGACCTGTTGCTTCCAGTTTTCAAGCTCTTCAACGAGGTAGTTGTTTCTCTTGGTAACCTTGGCAAGCTCGGTATCCATGCGACCCTTTAGGTTAATGAAATCTTGCCAAGCTTCCATAGCATCTCGTGAGTATTGGTTGCGTTCCCTGACAATTTCGTTCAAATGTCTCATTGACACCTTTGTCATTAACGGCTTCTTTACAGAGCCACCGAAAACAGCCTTCAACCCAGTATTGCGTCCCTGCATACAATTAGTAAATCCCGCATATAAGGGCTTTGATCGGGAAAAGGAGAGACTACGAAGAATAACATACCATCTTTTCACACACATGGTCCATAACAGCCATAACGGCGTCTTGATTCCACCATTCAGGATCTTGAATCGACTCAACCTCGCCGCGCATAACAATAATTTGCCCAGCAGGAACAAGCTTTCCACCTCCATAAGCCGATCGCAGGTGATGCGGAACACCAGAAGGAGTAACATCGCCGTTTAGTGCCTGAGTCAGTCGAGTAACGAACTTGTTTCGCTGACCTGGGCTCAGGGCAGTGGGCGGGCTTGATGTAAGCACGAAGTTGCGATCGAGATCAACGACAAGAGCATCGGTCGGTGCAGTAAAAAGCGTCCGGCATTCAGCTGTTATACCTAGGATGTACGGGCCAGGTTCTTGGACGAGATCCGTTGCGTGACGAGCATGGACAACGGGCACATACAAGCCACTCCACTCGTAAACTCGAACACAGAAGCGAACAGTCTCGGCCGCAGCAGTCAGCATGGCGGGGTAGTGACTGACGAAGATGATACGCCTTGTAGGAGACATTGCTGCTTCGACCACACCCACAATGTTGGGGATCGACAAGCAACTCCAGAGCGGCCACATGGCAAAATTCTGGAAGCCAGTAGGCGACGAGGGAAATTGGTAACATAGAGCATAATCCTTCATATCAATGCGTACCAAGTCGTTCAGTCGAGGAGCAGGGAAGCTGAGAATCCGGGAAACCTCTTCAGCATGAAAGAGGTTGGTTGCCTTATTCCAATGAATCCACATTCCTCGCAGATAATCTCCAAGCAGATTATATAGGGGATACCGGGAGAGGAAAGATAGGCAGTAAGGGATCCAGTAGGTCTCGTCTGGGTTGTCGTAGAAGTCAGTCTCGGTGCGTTTACGTAGGTCTCGAATCGTCTCGGCTCGCTTTTCGTCGGCGCGTGACCATACACGCAAGCAAATTCCGTAAAGCGTGTGTGATGAGTCTTGTTGGAGGACGAAAGCGTGGTGGACGCAGTGAGGTTGGCTACGGCCAGTACAGATTTCGACATCGTGAGGGAAGCATGCCTATATATAAGTCAACATGGTGAAGCTAGCAGGAAACGTTGGCATTCAACATACGCGCATAGCAGCGTGCAGAGCCCTGGCGATATCGTTATCCTGTTCGAGTCTCGGACTGCTACCAAGAATCTCCGGCAGCCAGAACTGGCCAACGGCACCCTTCATGTGGCCGATCTTGCCCTGAGCCGGAGCCGGAGCTTTGACCCATTGCGAGGGCTCGCGGCCGACGCCGCATACCATGTAGGCATGAGTGAGGGTCTTGGGAGTCCGCTGCTGCGGCTTGCCATTGAGAGTGCCTGGAATGGGCTGGGTGATACGTGAGTGAAGAGACGACGTCCTGCTGGGTATGATGAGGTTGTTGTCGCCTTGATCACGGGTGCCAGGTCGACCTTCGCGGTCGCGGGTGCCCGGCCGCGTGAAGGAAGAATGGGTATTCAGTGAAGGTGCCATGGTCGTCGCGGTTTTTGGAAATTCAGTTTCCCGGGTGAGGTAAAAGCCACTTCACACGGAAACTGTGAAGTCTTGGTCGGCGCCAGCCGTAGGACGAAGAGAAGACGTGGGTCGGAGTAAATTAGTCGTGACGGAATGAGATATCGAATATTACAACGGGTTGGTTATGGCCGCCTTTTTCTTCTTCTTTTTTCTTCTTCTTACCTCAGGCCGAACGTGAACGCGAGAAGGCAAGGGACATGACCGGGCTTAACCAGACGAGCTATTGTCGTTCACAATAACCCGCAGGGAAGAAGCTTCAGACTCGCTGTAGCTCCCTTGAAAGACCCGGGGGGAAGTCAGAAGGGAGGAGAAAGGGGTGGGCGAGGGATGTGGTGTGAGAGGGAGAGGTAAATACTGAGTAGTAGGTAGGATAACGATGGAACAGGTACCCCAGGCTATAGGGGACGCTAAGCAGAAAGCGATGGTGAAGGGAAAGATGACTACACGGGTACTACTACGCTATTGTACGGCAAAGATGTTCGATAAGGGAGTGTGCGCCGAGTCCAAGGTAACGCGGGAGAATGGCAAGGATTATGGAGACCAATGTCTACGCTGTAGTGTAGTGTTGGCACAGAATGAGAAACGAGCGCGGGTGGATGAAGCTGTCTTTGCTGCTAGTGATGGTATGGCCACATACCTGAGGAGGGCAGGTATGAGTACGAGCGTAGGTGTAATAAGTGTCACGATCTACACTGTGAAAAAAATTGAAGAGGGTTCCAAGTTGAGAGGAGCGCGATAGCTACCTCTGCGAGGTTGATCTACACACAGTAAGTGCCTAAGTACATAGTGTACTCCAACGGAGACCTCTCCAGGGAGGGGACGATAGACACGAGGAGAAGACATTGCCCTCAAGGGAGCAAGGGCTGGAAGACAGGGGGTTGCACCGGGGGAGAGGCTGCAACATGCTCCGTGCTCGAGCTAGCGTCGCATGGAAATGGAGCGGCGCCCTGATGGGCGAGATGGGAATTGGGTGCAGATGTATCCGGTACTCCGGTAGTCTCGACAGAGCGTGCGATCCTGTTATCGTCATTGGGCTCTTTCGCAGCAGTTGATGCAGGAGCTGCAGGACATATCACTAACGCAATATGCCCCAACTCCACCTGATCCCAAGTCACCACCAGACTTCGACCACTGAGGCTCAGGTACTGACGACCCGGCAACGCTAATGCAGGGCGCACTGGGAGATCCCTGCGCACGAGAAATTTCGGAAAGCCCCATCGATCCCCTAGCCCCGGCCAATCAATCAACTGCCTGTTAGATTGCACCCCACTACTCGCAAGCTCTCTGATATCTGGTTTCCGGGATAGGCAAGGGAAAGGGGGTCGGCCCAAATGCTTGAGCGACACTAAGAAATTCCGAGGTCACGGCGACGAACAATTACTTTGGTGCGAGATCTTTAAGCTCGCCCACCACTGCTTGTCTGGAGCAACGGACCTTGTGACAATTATACATACCTCGCTTGGCGAGTGTGGTGTACTAAGTAGTGTAGTGTAACGCAGTGCTACGCCTTGCCCTTTTCTGCACTACGCAACCTGTCGAAATGATAGAACGGAAGAAGCCGGTAAATCTATAATACACTTAGTAATATCACGTCAACTTGAGAGACATTGATAACTTTACCGACATAGCTGTAGAGGCATAAACTTTCAACGGGCATGCGTGAAGAAAGTAGTGATTGATTATCTAGGTTTCAGTATTCGTTAGACTCTCTAGTCAATACAATACTCAACTGTTTAAAACAGCAGTTGAGGGACTGATGTCACTTACAGAATTGCGACACATGCCACATCCTTGCTAAGGCAACTGTTTAGGAACGAGATGACTGGCTGAGACTCAGCTCTTCAAGCATGACCATACAGCCAGTCGGGTTACTTGTCGGTCGCCACCATCAGCATCTTCTTTTCATCATTATATAGTACAGTAGGTGTGCTTACCCGTACGCAGAATGTCCACATGGTCATATCAGGAGACACATTTGTGCAACGACATGTTTGGGAAATGTGTCGTCAGTCACCTGTGAGTAGGTATCCTAATAACCCAAAAGCAAACTCGAGGGTTAGCAGAACGACCACGGGTTACTACAGCTTCAAGTAGAGTAAGTAGTACACTGGTTTCAAGTGTAAGAAACCGGCCGTGACGCAGAAAAAGAGAGGATATCTCGCTAGTTGTAATGCGTTATTCCGCGCGTCATTGCTGCGTCCACATGTTTCCACATGCCCTAAAAGTGAGCTATCCCTTGTCGCTGTCAGTGTTTCTGCCCCTCACTATGCATCTGATGCATTAGCCATATGCTGGATCGCGCCTTGTCAAACTGCTAACTGACCTTTATGGCTGGCCGCGTATGTTTCTAACCTAGTCTAATGCTTCAATAAGCTTATTGTCTAGACAAACAACCCTTGGCTTCATGTCCAACAAACCATAAAGTTGATATAGCATCAAATAAACATGAAAAAGGGGTTAGGTAGATGAACAGTGAATATTCCCATTCGGTAGAGTTGTAGATATCGTGTAAGTGAAGCGTATGCACGCGCAACCAAACTAATACGAGAATGATCTACGTAGGAAAGACTACATCTAGAATGATCATATCATAACGTGCTGATACAACTAATAGGACTATTAAATCCGTGCACTCGCTAACTCCCCACCAGAATCTACCATAACCTACCATGTTCAAGCAAAAGAAAAGCCACAGATAAGAACAATGAAAAATATAAAAAAATAATTTTAAGTAAACTAATTAATTGAAGTCTTTAGAAATAAAATTTCCCAATTTTTAAAAAATGTTTTGGTGATAATACTGCGGCATAAACTCTAGGCATTCAGAAATAGCGTAGTATTACCGGTAATTATAGTGGGGTTCGCCGCTTAACTGCTAAGTACTAATGTTTAGAGCTTATAATTCCAGGATAACATTTTTTTAAAAAAATTAAAAAAACTCTATGTGATTATTTACGCAAAAAAAAATCAGAAAATGATTTCTTTTTAATTTTAAAAGTAGTTGGTTGTGGCTTTATCGACTGGTTAATATGGTGAGTTTTGGTGGGAAACTGGCGAGTGCACGGATTCAATTGGGCAGTGGGTGTAGTACGGGGTTAAGGTAGAAAGTATATAGCACCTCTTAAAGTCCTTCGTTCTTCTCGCTGTGATATATGACAACCAACGTTTTGATAAGTCAGTGCACACTATATCCCTTCGACGCAGCTACCACTAGAGTTGCGGCGATATAGCTACTTAGGATTTGGTATGCTTTCACTCCAACCGCTCCCGAGTGCCTGGATATATCTGAACCCACCCGCCCGCTTCGTTGACATATTAGGTACGAAACTATCGGGACCATTGCTCGTCCTCAGCCTACTCAATGGTTCGGTATAGCTGTAGTAGACATAGTATATTATCGACTGATACATATGAACAAACAAGCAAATCCCTACCACGCTTTGACAAACCCGGGTAAGCACTTGAACCAGACTAAGCGAAAATATGCGAGTGAGCGACAAGCATAACCAAACGACTAAGGAGCGGCGTTTTAATAAATCATGTGTTATCACGGCGGACATCTTGGGTTTGTCACAGGAATTACCCCTCATTCTCGGCCGTTCCGCTAAGTGCAGACGTGACCTACAGTCTCAGCTCTATGTAGGTACCCAGCCGCAGCGACAGCTGTAACTGTGTAACGAGGTAGCAGGGCCCAAGGGGGAGGGCTGCTTTGTAGCGCCGACGGAGGCGGCATGGCGTAGACCGAGCAGAAGAAATACGTAATCATGAATAACCGCGAAAAAAGGTACACCAAAAGAGAAAAGAAAACGTAGATATCTAAGAATGATTTACAGGTGAGCCCCGGGGAAAGAAATCCATGTAATACCACCCAGGCCAAAACGTCCGCTGATCGAGTTTCAACACCTCGCTATCATGAACAACATGGAAGAAGTCGAATCAGTAGAAAGTGACGATCAAACAAACACCCATCGCCTATATCTGCTCACCAATTACTCGCCATTGCCTTACCATGTATGCATTTATTCCCGTATTTGCAAATTAAAAGCGCATGTGCTTGTCCGTCATATGTTCGCTGTTCTCCCCCCTTTTATTTTTTCCTCTTTCCCTGAGGAGCCTGCGCTGTCAAGTCCTCGGGTCAGTGCTTTGGTGATAATGTTACGTACGGTTACATTGAATGCTCTGGCGGAACAAATCAATTGAGCAATCCATGGATCCTTCCGCGAGAGCTCTGAGCGGCAGCACACTGACCCCTCACCACGTGACGACTTCGCTTTGCGCCTTTGGCTTGAGGTAGGTATGTACCCCAGGCCATCCTTGAAACCAAGCCATGATGATGCAAGGCACAACCCGGCACAAGACCCGGCGCATACCCTGGGCTGGGAGCTTGTCGGTCCAGATCTTTTTTGGCTCAGGCTCCAGTGCAGTGCAGGTCAGGTCAAGTTGAGGAATAATGGTGTTTACGCAGTACCATGCAAAGGTCCAATTCACACTACAGCTAGCCAGCTAATCAAGGTGATCTCGTCATATCGCATCCAGGTACTCTTCCCAAGACAGACAGACTACTTTCTGATCTGTCTACGAGAAGCGTCTCGATCATATCATCTATCCGCCAACAGTCACACAATACTGGTGCAACTGTATGCTCAGAACCTAACGGAGTCCTCATGTCATCAGGATCTCCCACATCGCCACTAAGACCACGCCTGACTTTCGCACCATCGATCCTAGTCGCCATAGTATCGAGGCGGCGTGGTTAACAGGCGCTACTAATGCACGATAAAGCCCACGACGAGTCTCCGGTCCAAGCTGAAAATCACGGGCCGGCGTTTTTGAGAAGTGGGTGCGTGGGCTCGATCTCGGAGCTAGACGGTCGGAGCGCGCGATTGAAGTAGTAAGAGGCAAGAGGTCGGCGACCGCGAAGTCTGTTTCCCCGATCTGTTTCCTTTGAACTGGGCTGAGCTACTGGCTAGTTTACCTTTCCGTCGGGCTGGTTGACGCCAACGGTGGTAGTGTATCTTGCTTCATTGCTTCAAACCCCTCCAAAGAGCTAAAAGGCCGAAAAAGCCGATAGGAATCATCTTCCCGCCAGTTGGCCTTGATATTGCATGAGTATCAGGCCATGCTCGCTGTAGAGGCTTCAATAGCAGTTTTTCTGTCGATTGCTAGTATTTTAGACTAAATATCTAAGCTATCATGAGCTGTTTAGGGCTTCAACGAGGCTCCTTGAGCCAGGATGAACTGAGCCGTAAAGGACGGGTTGCTCCGCCTAACTACATCGTGGAACACCATTAAGACCACTCCAGCAATATCGGTTGCAAAAAGTGCTACTCGTACTTAGTAAGCTAAGTGCGAAGAAATTCCGTGAAGCCAATAGGGACTTATTCCGAGTTAGGCAGTTGAGAACAAGGAGACGAATTGAAAGACGAAGTATATATTGTAGACAGTTTGTAATAAGTATACAGCGAGGCCGGCACCCAGTAGGAAGTTGCAAGCCTCTATGAGAATCAGTTAGCTGGAATATGTCTGTTCGTCTATAGAGCTGAAGGACAATTATACAGGCGCTGAAGGTTTCCAGAAAAGCGCTTGGGAGTATATATTAGGAGGTAGAAACGCTAACCGCTATGATTGATATCCAAGCTTTCCAGAGTCACGCGAAAGAATCAACCATCATCCCAACTCCTATCAAATTGTAGCTCTGCGTCTTGCTGATTGCCCGACAATGTTTTCTTCTTGGCCTACTGATGACGTCTCCTCGTCTTGCAAAAGCCCTGCCCCGGCCTGAACTCTCTCCTAGAAGTTCTCACCGGGAGGGACCAATTCTTGGAGTTGACTTTCGAGACACTATCTCTCGTCCTGAATTTGTGCTTCGGGCATGAATCTCCGCGGCCCATCTGGTACATTTAAACGCCATAGCTGTGTTGTCAGTGTCCGTCTTAACGTCTTTTCCTCGGGAGATAAGCCCCAGGTAAGATCGTCGCCCTCGACTACATGATATGCGCAGTCGCACGTCATTCCTCTGGTGCCGCAGAAATAGCAAAATTCGGAGCCGCACCTGCAACTGTAATATCAGAGTCAGCGGCCATTAGCCTAGTTGAACTGTCATCATTTGGGATAATTGTAACTTACGTTATGTGGCTGCAGCCCTCATCTCGGGTAATTACTTGGCCACAACTATGACATTGGACCCAGCCGTTGTCGTAAGCGAAGTAAAGAAACTCCATCAACCTTTCGTCTTCGCCTTGTTCTACTGTGCAGCGGCCCTCGTGGGCGGCCCGTCTACAAATGTCACAAGTATTCATACCGCATTTGCGGCAGGTCCCGACGCCTCTAAAGATTTTCCTTGGGGGAATGAAAGCGCCACAGTCCCTGTGATGACAGTAAAGGGGGTTCACACAGCCAAATTCCTCCTCCTTTTCCTGATATAGCTCAACCAGCGAGGGAGGTAGAATCAAGACATAATTTTGTAGCGACAGATCCCAGCAACAGCGCGCTGGGAACTGGGAGACTCCACGCCGGAAAAGCTCTGTAAGGCATCCGATACAATATGTGTGGCCGCATGATAATCTGAAGTATAGGAACGGATCCGCGCGAAGGCAGACGACGCAGGCTGTGCCTGGTAATGTTTCAGTTTCAGGAAGAATAGTACCGTTCCGCCGATTTGGCCAATTGTAAAAACTGCCGTTTGCGATGGGTGGGTAGACTGTGGCCATTATCGCATTGTCGACTGTCTGTAGTACCAGAGTCAACAACGGCCGAATTGATCGATAATTCTTCTTTAGTATCAAATAGATACATAAACACAATTTGATGAATCGGTAATAGGTACTCTTTCTTCGATATCGAACTGATTTGTGATTCCGAGAAGCCGTGGTTTGATAGCTGCCGGATAAGGCCGCCAAGGGGCCAATTCGTTATTCCCCCTGGCGATGGGATTGTCAATAATTGAATACAGGAAGCTGTAGGTTTTAAGGTGATCGTGTATAGGGAAAACAATAGATCGAAGAACTATCAAGATAGATTTTGCAATTGTAGATAGGAATCGTGATTACAGGCTCTTGTTAGCCCGTCATACTATAGGGAAGCGTGTTGCTGTCAAGAAAGCAAGGAAAAGAGCATTGGGTTCATGGTGTTAACTCGGCCGCAATACCCGTACCACTAAGACAACTATAAAAGTATGAACGGCAGACTATAAGGAACGGGTACCATTGGACTTGCTTTAGAAGCACCGATGGCAGGGAATACTTAGATGCAAAGACACATCGTGGTTGCCTCAAGTTTGTTCAGTTCGGACATTTCTAACATCGTCTTTCTCCGCCTCGTATTTTTAGATCCCTTGTGCTTCGATATTTAACAGTTCTCTTGTATCCAATCCCACATTTGGATCACTTGTCGACGATTCAATGGTGCTAGGTTACGGATCGACTGTGATGCGCGCTGTGCAAAGGCTATCTCAAACACCGGAAACTCAGTCGGGAACCTGGTATTATTCACACCATCCTTGAGGATATATCGTTGCTTCCACATTTCTACAAGTGCCTGGCAGGGATGTTTCGATACCGAATCGCTAGTAAGCGCTGCCTCAAGCAGTTCCATCCATGCTGAAACAGAAACGACTTCGAACGGGACGTTTCCTGGTTCCGTTGATAGCCATTCAAGCATCTGGCTCCATGACGGTGCTCGGTGAGAGTTGAGAATATGGTACACGGGAATATCAGAACACGTAGTCTCTGCAGAGCCATCTCTATCGCCACGAGGTAAAGCAATTTCGAGGACTGCTGTTGCAGCAGTATCGACAGGTAACCAATTGAGGGACTCGCCCGGGAGGTCAGGTAGGCGAGAAGTCAGCTTCACCGTCGAGAGCAGTAATGGATATACTTCACTGGCGTTCCAGACACCAGATTTGTTCCCGCAAAGTTGCCCGACACGGATGATTGAAATCCAGGGTTTCGCAACCGAGCCTGTCAATTCTCCTTTCGATGTTTTGGTATGTGCTGTAGCGCATATTTGCTCTGCGACCCATTTCGACCTCGAATATCCCAGGGATGACGCATCTCTGGGCTCCGATGAGACCTTTTCGGGTACTATGCCAGACACCGTATTGCAGACCGCGGCAGTCGAGCTGATAAAGAAGAACTCGGCTTCGCTGGCACGCGCTAATTCAATAAGATCTCGTGTACTTGCGAGTTGACTTTCGAATGACTTGAGTCCGACATTGAAATTAACATTCCACGCCGAGTGAATGATATGAGTGGCTTCGGCGGTGATACACGATCGGTCTTCGTCCGATAGGCCAAGGTTCGCGGCACCAAAGTCACAAACTATACAAAGAACCTTGTGGTGGGCTGCCCCTTGATCCTCCAGCTCTTTGCCTGTACGCAGTTTTCGTTTAATGAGAGCTTTGGACACACGCTCTTTCGCTGCGAGAAGCGACTGTCCGCGTAGAAGACAATATACCTTGGTTACTCGAAAGTCATCAATGAGCTCATTTAGGACATGAGCACCCAATCCTCCTGTAGCTCCTGTCAAAACCACTACGGTACCTCGCCTTTTTGGAGTTTTTGACTCAGAGATATCTATTGTTGAGTATTTTTCAACGAGTCGTCGCATTAGTTCCAATTGTTCCTCCTCGTCGTGACCTGAAAAACTGCTTCCCTGGCGAATTCGCTTCAAAGTATTTGCTAGTGCAATGATAGTTCCATCATTGTATAACAGATTCGGAGGTAGTGATTCCAGTTTAGAGGGAAAGAGTGTGGCTTGTATCTGCTTCAAGATCCGTATACAGGAAATCGAATCAACGCCTTGCGAATAGATGTCTTTGGCTGGGCCGACCGGTCGGCCTAGGATTTCGTTGAATACTTCGGAAATGTATTGTACCAACTCATCGTCTGAAATGTTGTGCTTTTTGGGTGCTAGAACCGGCCTAGCATAAACCTGGTTTATGGTATCGACATACCGGCTCTCAGCCTGGCGTCGAAGGATAGTCCCTTTACTGCTTTTCGGCAATGGCTCCGCCCCTTCATTCATTCGAATTATGGCTATTGATACTCGTGATAATCGAAAGTGCTGTGGTGATAGAGAATTCGTTTTCTCTATGTCAGGCCAAACTCTCTCTAGATATTCGTTGTCTGATAGATCCTTCGAATGAGTGAACAGTAAAACTCCAGGATAGTCTTTACCGGTTCCGAATACAAGAACATCCTGGATCATGCTATTTGAAGCTCGGAGCTCATCTTCGATTGGCAGAGGGTCAAATTTCTTGCCATTGGATAGTATAGTAAGGGCATCTGCCCGCCCGTGATACCGCCAGGCGTTAGGGATCAGGGGATGCGCTTCGAACAAGTCTGCCGTCGCGTAAGATCTATCTTCGCGGTTTATTTTCAGGCGAAGAGGCCAACCGCACTTCACTACCAACTCTGAAAGACCGTCTTCTCGGGGTTCGAAGGCTATTAGATTGGGGTCGTTTATTGCTCTTAGATACTGCCAATCGCTGTCCTTGCTGTAGTCGCGATGGGAAGACATTAGAAACCCGCATTCGACGCTGCCCATACGTGAGAGTAGCTTGATACCTGACTTGACGAGGCGATCTCCTATTGCTGATGGGAGAGGAGCGCCTCCTACTCCCACAAGATCCATCGACTGTAGTATCTCTAATCCACCGCCCCCCTCAACCTCAGTCAACATTTGCAGTACGTAAGGTACAGAGGAGAAGTATTTGACACATGTCTTGTTGCTTCTTTTGCGAGCAGTGTGGATGCATAATACAAGACTATCACCTGTTATTGGCATCGCACCTTCGGGGAAGAACCATATCAAAGCTCCGCTTGTCCAAGCTCGGAATGCGTCAGCCAGACCGCCGTGGTAGAAAGGTGTTGCAGTGAATGTGGCTTTCGGGTTAGGGTCAGTGAAAGCTGGCAAGCAACCTACAGCACCCCATTCTGTCTGAATAATGGGCTTTGGTAGGCCGGATGAGGTACCAGACGTATGCTGGAGAAATGCAATACTCGACGCAGACTGCCTCGTGGTTCTTGTCGCTGTTGTATGGGGTTTCCCTGCTTGCTTCTCGTAATAGACAGGGACTCCAATGACACGAATATTCCCCTGAATCTGTGATAAGTAGTCTTTGTGAGCATCATCCACCAATATCACTCGAATGCCGGCCCCTCGACAAAGATGTTCTACGGCGTGGAGCTCTAATTGCGGACTGTAGACAGTCAGTACCGTGACTAGATACTTATTATATACAACGACTACAGGTCTTACGCCAGAAAGAATGCATTTAGGCCCAGACACGCGAGGCCTAGCCAAGAGAGGACGAGATCAAGACTGCTGTAGCAGAATAACCCGACGGTGGACGAAAGCAATTCGTCGCTATCTTCCGGGAGCAGCTGCCTGAGTTCTAACGCTGCAATTCGTGATAATTCATCAAGCTCTAAGAAGCTGATCAAATCGGGTTCTACTTCATAACGTCAACTATCATCGACGGCGAAGCGTCCCGGACACATACCTTTCCCGGGCAGCTTGTTTTGTGGACTGGCAAACCCCAAGGCAGGTGAGTCCGGATTCTCTCTTGCCTGACAGTCTACTAGTTCTAAAACCGTGTGAAAGCATCGAGAAAGCGTTGTATCACGCTTTCTCAAGATGGCAGCTTCGCCGAGAGTACACGTGAAATAGTTAGGGCTTGCTTCGCACATCGTGATATCGGAGGCAATGTCTCTGACTCTGAAACATTCGCTGAATCAAGGTAGGGTTTGACGGTAAATTTTATCTTTAACTAGTCAATTCAAGTACAGCGTGTCTATCTGGCTAGTGCTGCATTCATGAGATCATTGACTTCAACGATAGCTTTAACAGGGAGATAACTGTTGAGAGTTCGCTTAAAGATTGCACTCGGACCCGAGAACCTTTCACCGTACCAGCAGACATTACATGTTACACGAATTGAGAGATTGGACGGCATAAAGTATAATAATATTAAACGAGTGCAATGATTCATGATCGACCTGTATTACCGGTTGGATATAAATGATCTGTACTACAACCAGCATGCATCTACGACGTCACCACTCTCGGTCAGACCTGACGGTGTTTTCCGAGCCTAAAATGTGAAAAGAGACATGTCTCAATGGCGTGTTCCGATGGCTTCGTTCCGATGGCTCGTTCCGATGGCTTGGCGGTCCTAATCGCCAATACTACGTGAACTTGTGGTACGAGGCATCCCACATTCACGGAGCATTCTAGACTAAGGCAAGGCATCTCTCAAAACCTCGTGATATTAGCTCTTCAGGTTCATGCTCTTCCACTGCAGAATCTGTACTGCGTAAATCAATCACAAGATGGCCGTGGACAGCGATACAGTTAAATGTTTCAGTTTGGTATTTCTAAGTCTTCTTGTTTCGCCTATATCCCTCGTCGTTCTATGTCTCTCTACGATAAAGAATCTCATCAATCCAAGCTCCGAGTTTCAAGATGCTACTAGAAATAAAACTCCACGAAGAACGATTCTCGTCACAGGTGTTTCGATGGCAAAAGGCCTGACACTGGCTCGCGCATTCTATCTCTGTGGACATCGCGTCATAGGCGCTGATTTAGAAGATCGTCTCATCCCATGTTCGGGCCGGTTTTCGAAGAGTTTGTCGGCTTTCTACAGACTGCCGAATCCATCTAGCTCGGATCTCAAAAAGGTGTACATCGACACCCTAGTGCAGATTATCAAGCACGAAGGGGTTGATATTTGGGTGTCCTGTTCGGGTCTTCACCGCGCAATAGAGGATGCGGAGGCCAAGGAGGCGATCGAAGACCAGACAATGTGCAAATGTATACAATTTGACGTGGATACCACTTCACTGCTTCATGAGAAGAATACGTTCATGCGCGCTTGTCTGGAAAGAGGGCTCCCCGTGCCAGATACACATGAAATCACATCCGGAGACCAGGTCATGCAGTTCCTCGCCTCCTCAGAACTCCTGCGCCCACGCAGAAAATACATCCTGAAACCTCTCAATTTATACAGAGGGGACATGACTCTTCTGCCACTGCCTTCCGAAATCATGACCAAAGAGTACGTGTCTCGGCTTTCTATCTCACCTTCAACGCCCTGGATTCTGCAACAGTTCATCCAGGGAGGCGAGGAATACTGCACCCACGCACTCGTAGTGCGCGGAAAGTTGAAGTGCTTGGTAGCATGTCCGGGTTCTGATCTTATAATGCACTACACACCACTCCCGCAAGATGATGTGCTATGGCACGACTTGCGCGACTTCAATATAAGATTCCTAGAGCGTTTTCCTGCGTCAGAGAGGATGACAGGGCATCTCAGTTTCGACTTCATGGTTACGAAAGGAACGAAGGGCGGGCCAGAAAAGGCCATCTATGCGATTGAGTGCAACCCTCGTGCGCACACTGCTGTGGTCCTCTTTGCACAACAAGGCCCGGAGATGAGGGACATGATTCGGGCATATTTGTCTGCAGTTGAGGACCCTCAAGTCTCTTCGAATATAGACGCCAAGGTTGTCTGTGGGCCGAAGTCAGGCTGCGAGGAGACATTGGTGACGCCTCCTAGAGTCTGTTCATCTCGGTATTGGATCGGGAATGATATCATTTCGCTATTATTTCATCCAATCTTACGTTTGATCACAGGGTCGGCGGGCTTCGGAGACGTCTCAGCATCGGGTCTGAGGTTCCTGGGACATATGCTTACTTGGAAGGAAGCAAGCTTTGAATTCTGGGATCCGTTGCCAGCCCTAATGCTTTATCATGTATACATGCCTCTGACTATACTGGCGGCTTGGTGGCAAGGAAAGCGCTGGATCAGGGTTAACGTCAGTACCACGAAGCTACTCGTTTGTTGATGTGAATATGTTCTTGGCGTGGAGGGCTTTTCAGGACGTTAATTTCGTCGAGGAAGTGATAGCAGCTTTCTCCCAGTCAATAGTTGGTGGTGGAAATATGCTTCTCGTTTTATAGGTCTCTTTCGTAGCATTTCTTAGCCTGACTAAGTACCAATCCTTGTCGCGAGTCGTTCGCCCCGAGCTTTTGTGAGTTCCTTACAGAATGGCATTCTTAGCTTCATGGTTGTGCATAGAAGTCAGAGAATTGAGAATCTCAAGATCATCCATTTGATCTAGTAAATGCTGACATAAGTGACCATATTAGACTGTAGTTTGAAACCAATTTCACGAGCTTCAGCGGCCTTCGACATAGGCCACAAGCTCCTGCTTAAGAGTTTAACCCTTCTCCTCAAAACCTAGTTGTCGATGTTCGAATAATCAATGACCAAACCCGCAATAATCGTATGCACCGTCCGCGCTTGTTACATGGCTGGGACACTAATCATGCTTTGTACACCTTTCTATGCCTGAGCCTTGATTCCATCACCTAAACTGCTGACAGCGGCGCGTGGTGGATCAGCATCGTGTCCACTCACAAGAGTGTTTCGAGGAGCCTTATCAATGCTTCCATCTTGAGCATTGATCGATCTTTTGACGCCCGCCGTCTTCAAAGCGTTACTAACACCTATGTCCTCTGCAGCCAAATCTGAATAACCGGTATCGCTGCTATCTACATACGCCTCAATTCCCGCACCCTCACGGGGGAACGTCTTGGCTAGCAACTTGTGCTTGCGTAGGGTGTCTTTCAGTTCCTGGAGATGTGCATCATTGATGAAGGCACACGATCCCAAGGGACTTGGGACGGCTAGACGTAGGAGCCCGTCTCGGGTCTTCAAGATGGCCGCAGTTCCTTTATCGAGAACTTGCTCGTCGAATTGAGGGTGATCGATCGATAGACCGGCTCTCGAGAATAGATTGAGGAGACGCTGGTGGTCATCATCTGGTAGTAGTCCTCTTTGGTTGGCGAGCGTGGCAGAGTACGCCATATCGATAGAGATTGCGTGGCCGTGGCGTAGAGGCGTCTCAGGGACTAGCTCATGGAGAGGCGACCATCTACGTCCGGGAAAGGGTCAGACGCGTGCGAATTATGCAGATATGTTGCGACGTATACTTACGTATGACCATAAGCAATAACCCTATCAAGTCCAATTTCATGAAGGTTAGGGGATTCCAGTTTCAACATTTCGTAGATACCTTCGCGATTGATCTTATCCAAGTTATTAGCCGTACTACTTCTAGTTGGGTTGGGGATGGAATACAAAATCTGCGGCCTTGCGAACAATTGCTGAAGATCCCTCAATACGGCCAAATTTGGTTTCGATGAGCTGTTCACAGTATTTATCGAGCAGATCGAAGACTTCCAAATGAGCACAGGAAGAGATCTTGATCAGCTCTGCGAAACCGTTGCGAACTTGGGAAATAGGAAGCGTTCGCAAAAAGCTGAAGTCGAGCAAGGTGTGTAGAGGGGCATGATAAGCTCCTAGGCGGTTTTTATAGTGGCCATAATTAACTGCCACCTTGATGCTGACGCTGGCGTCAATAAGGCCAATAACCGTAGTAGGGATCCTGATGAAGTTCGTGTTTCGACGATAGGCAGCGCAAGCAAACCTGATGATAAACATAAGCCTCTATATAGGTTCGAATAGATGTAGTAATCACCCGGCGACGTCAGTGACTAGCCCCCCTCCAACAACAAGTACGGGTTCCTGTCATTGATCGTGAGAATTTAAAAAGGCGAGATAGCGGTAAAGGGGTAAAGCCCTTACCTTTCGAATGATACCAAAGTCCGTCATCGAATCGCAAATACTTAGGAACGTATCGATAGTCTTCGCTTTCTCTCCAATGGAGGTCTGGTGGACCTTAAAATCCAAGTTGAAGTGTTTGAAGTATTCTTCCATCTTTCGACCGTATAGAGCGTAGACATTCTTATCCATTACGGCAAGAACTCTGCCCCATTTGTGATAACACCTAGCTAGGTGATGATTGGCGATGTCAAAGACACCATCCACAAAGGTGAAGTCGTACTCAATCTTCTCATAACCCTCGACATGAAAGCCGGCTTCGGTTTCGCGGACAGATGCTTTGAGATCCGACATAGCGCTAGCTTGGAAATCCAGAAGAGCCTCAACTTTGGTTATCCGCGCACAATCGATTGCAGTAATCCTCAACCGGCCAGACAAAGCAGAGATGGTATTCACCTTGTCAGGGATGAACAAAGTTTATGTCGTGCCGGTTCGCTGCCATAAAAAGTGATAGGAATCGCGGAATGTATGCCGTCATGACCTCTTCGTCAATATCGCGCATGTCTTCTTTGGTATGAGCCGAGGAATGGCATCGGGGAGGCGTCCTGCATCAAACTCAATGCGATTTGAATTGGACCGCCATATTGTCGCGATCGGAAGATGTTCCTGGCCAATCGATATGAACATGAAGTCGTCGGTTTGGCTGTCTGTCACGTCGTACAAGTGAGAGATGTTGTCAAATGCGGATCTAGCCGTCCAATGAAGTGATCATCGACTGCTTGACACGTGAATATGCATCGGTTTTCGTATGAGACATGCCGACATCTAATGACTATGGATTTTCTGATCCCAATCCTTTTGCATGACGCTAGCAAGGAACAATGATGCTGAAAAGCAATTTAAGATTTTCTAGCGGGATGGTCAGCAACGCGTGGCTCCTATGATGACATAGGGCCTTCTAGTGTCCAAGTAAAACGTCTCCGGAAGGCGATATCTTAAACACCATACGAGACGTGTTCTAAAGGCGGTCAAAATTTATCCACACAAGCCATCTCCCTTTGTCGGCGAAGACCAGGTTCGAGTCACTCTCAGTCCCACTGTATAAGCTTCTTTAGCCATGGAAGTTGCACGGCCAGAGACCTTCCAAGGCGTGGCTTATCAGCCGCAAGAAGATGTATATGTCAGTACGACCACAGATTCTTTGATGATGGACTATACTTCTAACAACGTAGTCTATAGTTTGATGATGGCCGCGAGCTTGAACTCCTACAATTCATCCTCAATCATCCCAATGTGGACCAGCTCAAGGGAAGCCCGCAAAAGGTTCTCGATGCAATTGACGAGTTTGGCCGTACTCGCAAGTATCTGATGAATGTCGGCGAGTATAAGTCTAAGACCGTCGTAGATCTGATCAAAGCTCGGAAGCCCCAAGTGATGGTCGAGCTGGGCGGGTACGTTGGCTACTCAGCTATCGCCTTCGCCGCGGCCTTACGGGAAGGTGGAGGTACCGTCTATTACAGCTTGGAAAAGAACCCGGAGTTCTGCAAGATTATCGCGAATCTTGTTGATCTTGCAGGACTAGGGGATATGGTCAGGGTCATCGTTGGTTCGAGTTCCGATTCGCTAAGACGCCTGCATGCAGATGGCAATCTAATGCAAATTGATCTGCTATTTCTCGATCACTACAAACCACTATACACAGATGACTTAAAGGTCTGCGAAGAACTCGGAATGATCAAGGTCGGCACTGTCCTCGCTGCAGACAATGGTGAGCCATGATATGACCCTGCTGGCCCTCATTCGCTCATACATAAGTTCCAGTTATCAAGCCGGGAAACCCGCCGTATCTTGAATATGTTAGAAGTTCGGTTGGGAAAAAGAAGAGAGACTTCGCGGTGGTAACAGATTCCAGACCGAGAGGCAACCCAGACTTGCTGTACGAAAGTCGACTTGTGGAGGGCTGGGAACCTAGTGGTGTAGCTGTACGTCATGACTCATCTGATTCTTATCTTAGGTTAACATCGAGTAGGACGCGATTGAAGTGACAAGGTGCGTAGGTATACATTCGGGTGCAACAGACAGCGAGCATCCAGGATCAATAGCTGTCTTAGATCCTATGGTCCAGGACATGGCTGAAAGCGACATGAGGCTAAGCGCTTAAAGGAAGGGGTTTGACTTTCTCGGAGCATTTGCAGCATGGGTACATAAGCTGTCGTTGTTAATGGAGCGGGGGCCATACTAAGAAGTAGAGTGTTCTTCCAATGCTTGCTGGAGATTTTCTGAACGACCTCTACGCTGTATCGATCAACTGTGCCTCGCACCGCACTTGAGTGATAACGCAAACCTCACTTTCTCTAACTTTGTGTCCCCCTCTATCTGATCATTCGTTTATTGGATCGAAGACGCACATCGACAGCGACAGAATAGCCCGCATCGACCATGCTGAGCTAGATAATGAGGCCGTCCATAGCGTAACAGTAATGGTGTCTATTATTTTCATCACATGGTCTCGATCGAAGATTGGTGGATTAAGGTAGATGAGTAATCGCGTTGCCAAGATATCCTTGGAGCCTCAAGGTGGACTGCGGTGGCACGATTTTCGTCCCGAGCAGCTTGTATCCCAGATGGTTGGATATAGATGAATATCTCGGACCTCTCAATCATTGGTTAAATAGTATTTATATCCTCAGGCCAACGTGCGACATTCTGCAATCCTGAGTGGACATTGGTGAATCCGACTCCCCTTTGCAATAAGTGGCTCAGATATAAAAAGGCTAATGTAAGTAAAATGTGAGTGATGGTTCTTGGCTGTCCACGACATCTATGCATGTATGAACACATTGCGATGGACTATAAGGATATTGTCGCCGCGACACATCAACGATAGTGGACAGAATAAACGAACCGGGAAACTGGGAGATGTCGGATATCTTCAAAAACACGTGGATTCGGAGATGATGCTCCAAGCGACGTCCATAAATGTGATCGGTACGTCTATAGGTTGGCCACCTAGCATCTTGTGACGTTGGGCGCGATCCACCACGACCTTGGAAAGCTCATTCCCCATTTGCCTGTCAAGTGTTTCAACTCATCTTTCTTGCCAGGAACGACATTCACAAAGATCCGATCACCACCGCTCATACAGGGCTCCGAATGAACGGCACCCTTCTCCTGCCCAATATGGAAAAATGCTGTAACACATGTGAATTAGTCATTATCATCATTTGGGTGACATGTATGTGAATCCGGGGCAAAGGGGGTTTCCAACTGCTTACCGCACTTGCCTGATGCAGCCTGCATCGTGCCCATTGGTTCTAGATCCGTGAGAAGCTGTTCTCTAACCGCATCGGATGTAGCAGCGCATGCAATGCAGCGAATGGAAGTGCAATCATGATCTATCGCTAAAGTCTTCCTCGCAAACCGCTGCGCCTTGCGCGCTTCAGTTTGATGCTCGGCAGGGATAAACATAGTCGAGGGCCCCAGCAGTGTGGTGCAGAGCTTCCAGTCGGTCTGCAGGTCCATGGCCCTATTGCTATTGCTGTCGTTGTCGTCCTCGCGCGGAATAGTTCTGAGGGCTCCGCCGCGGGCGCTGAAAAACATGTCATCGGTGTGCCACCGCGGCCTGTCAAATTCATGCGTTGCTTTCGTGGCGCGAATTGTTAGCCAGTAGTGATCAAGCTTATGCTCACTCAGGACTTGGTTGACGAATTTCAAAAATGGCGTCAGGCGGGGGAGTAGAGAGCCCGACAGCGCTGCACCAGTCCACTCGTAGAAATTCGGTGGCAAGTCGTCGCCCTCTACGAGAAGGGGGCCGCAATAGCTCCAGAAAGCATTGCGTGTAACACCTAGATCTGTATCTAGGGCTGACGACGAGTTCTCCTGGGGGCTATACTCAAGAAATTCGAAGCTCGAGCTTGCTGGGACTCGTTCTTCCCTCATGGCTCGTTGATTGATGACGCAGATCTTCCGTGGTACCCGTGGTCTCCGTGGTGCCAGCAGCAGCGCTGCTTTTAGCGATCCCGAGTGCCGGCTCCGAGAAGCATGCGCGTTGATATCCCAGGTTTACACTAAATGCCACTGTTGCCTGGAAGCATCGTGACGAGGACGCCGACGACCAGTTTCGTCACCTGACAGAAAACCAGACAACCCTGGTAGACTGTGAAAACAAGCGCCAGTAGTGTATCTTTGGGTGCTTGGCATACGACCTTTCTGCGTGTACGTTCGCCCAGTGACTCAGAGAGCCTTGCTTTCTCGGTCAGCCGGTCTTTGGTGGATGCAGTGCAGCTGAAGTGCCGCGACTAGACCAGTAAGTCTCCAGTACGGAGTAGTTGATGCTATAAATAGCGCTCGCCAAATGGAAAAACCACACTACATGATAGTGGTTGGAGGTGCTGTACTGCTAGTGTACGATCGTTTGGGTGTTATGCAGTACATACTCGACCATTATTGACATATGCATCAAGTATGCCTAGCATTTCGAGATGAAACATGTAGGTATTTCTTAATATTTGAAGTCAGGCCGGCGCATACATAATTGGTGAGAGATGAAGTTCGCTTGTTTCGATCCCTGACTACAGTGAGCGAAGCGAGATTGAAAAGTCGTACGACGAGAAGTAAAAAATACACTAACCTACAGTAGGCTAGAGTACCGATTTGCCGAGACAGTGCGGGTAGATCGACTCTACTAATCCTGGATAGGTTTAGCGCCGATATCTGACCTTAGGTACCTACCGTACTGTAGATGCCGAGTGAGTTAACAGTACTATGACTTAATGCATGGTGTACGTTGGTAAAGTTGATCAGCCAGATGCGTATCGTACTCTTACTGCCCCTTACTACAGCCATGAATTGAGCATAGCTCTTGGGGGCTTTGTTAAGAATACAAGAATGCGTGCGGCCTACACGACAGTAATGTAGCTGCTGGTAATAATTACCTCGCACTCCTACGGAATTAATCAGGTTGAACTCTGCCGTTTCAAACGATTGCGTATAGCAAATTGCTACCGTTATATTCGATTGTCTATTAAGCCAGTATGTTTGCCGAGGCTGACTGGCTCTTCCAGCTTTACAATATCAGATCTCTGGTTCCAGCACATGTCATGAGAAGATCTGTGAACGAGACTTGGGAAGTAACATGACTTAGCAAACAACTGGATGTCATGACAGCGGTTCAATTTATTCACAGACCACAGCCACGGGTAGGTACTCACTTGTCTTAGGTATAGTCGACACTGGTTGCCCAGGTTTCCCAATTATACTGTTAGATCCTTATTGTAACTTCGATTCACGCGTCTCTGTTGACCAAGTACCTGACCTGTGACCCGATCACCTCCTAGAGCTTTCTCTCTTCCTAGGTAGTCTAGACTTGTCAAAGGCTACTTCGCTTTCGTCACTTTTACAACCCGTGTAGTTTAGTTTCTTGAATTCGGGGATCAATGCGACCTCGTCCCTGTCTAGCCTCTGCCGACCTATAGGAGTCACTCAACTTCTCAAGCGACATCTCAGAACACTTATACGCAAGTCAATGTCCACGGCAGGGATTCACGAATTGCCCACCGGGGCAAACACGACCGAGCATTCCACCAAGACTGACAGCCCGCATCACAATGCACAACACAACAAGGAACCCGCTTTAATACCCGCCTCAAACGACCGAGAGCTATCACATCTCACCGGCACAGAAGACACTACATATGACTCGCAGCACAGACAGGGTGCGCGGCCCCGCAGCAAAAGAAAAAGAGTGGCATCGTTTCTCTCGGCGGCTTTCAAAAGCCTGCGAGGGGCGATCCTGAACTACGTGGCACCTGCGCGCGATGGGACAACGTTTTTCGTGAAAGAAGACCATAAAGACACACTCGCTAACCTAATGTACAATGAACCCGGCCCCTGGCACACGTACGGGAGATTGGATTCCGACAACGAAGACGACAGATATATCCGGCATTGCCCTAAGAAGAAGACCCGGGGAGAGAGGTTCAAAGCACGTCGAGATCAGCTCGCTACTACGCACGAGGATTCACCTGCATCCCGGGGAGCAGAAACTACAAGCACTCCGCTACGGGCGGGTGTGTCGGGAGAGATAGGGCCGAGGAGTCACACGTCCAACCCAGAGCGCATATGACAAGTCGGTTAGTTTGATTGTTCCTTGATTGCCTTGGAAAGAAGCTATTACCTGGAGCTACTCACTAACAAGAAACTGTAGGAGCTATCAAACCTGAACGCCAGAGAATACATGTAGCTCCTTACTTGACACACAAAGATATCCCAAGTCGGCTATTTCGATCCTCAGCGTTCTTAAGGACTGAGATTCACATCTGTGATGCTGCCATAATGAGAAGAAGCTCAATGCTTTTCATGTTGTAATTCCATGTTACCCTAGCACAGGTCTTGTAACCATCGACATGTCGACAGCGTTCAGTGGTTCGTATACTAGTGCACCGGCTGGGATTTATTCCCATATTATACAGCTAGATGTTTTAATTCCATTGGAGGGGTGCTAGTGTGTTGAAAGCACAGAACGCTTGCACGCAGCGAACAGGACTTCACATCATTAGTTCGCGCCTTGTCTCGATCGTTTCATGTAGATAGAGTGAGTTCATTATTCCGCTCCTTGTTAACGCCAGGTCAGTGAACATCTACAGCATCGACGTGTGAAGAGCCTAGACAGAAGAGGACGGTACAAGACAGAATAAAGTCACTCAACATAAGCATCGTCACATATCAGTATTCAATGTTCAACGATGTATGGTACATAACATCCAACCAGAAACAAGAACAATCATCATACACTGAAGTGAACCCCACGGGCCGGCCAGTGCACATTTTAGGGCCCTAGCCTTCCCCAAGCAGGCCGCGCCTGGACTTCCCGAAGCCTTCGGGCCTGGAATTCTCACGAAATAACTTGGGGGATTAAGTGATCTTGAGAAACAAATGTTGAATTCATGCAAATCAAGCGTATGAACTGCGTATGACGATGTTGCCACGTCCCGTCTTTTCGTAGACCCTCCTGGATCCTACTTTTATATCCCCCCTCAAGCCAAGCCACCTTCGGCTGACTAAAACAAAACAACTTCGACACTCACATGTCAGGAGATAGCCTCAGTATTGCATAAACATAGTCATCACGGGCCATAGCAGAAAAGAACAGACCTCCCACTCGGGAGTACACTTCGAGGTCGTGGTCTAACCTCTTGAACCCCCTTGAACCCGCTGGACTCTAAACCTTCCTTCCCTGTGACTTGAAAACATACGATGAGGGAATGATTTTAAAGTCGAACTCGGGGCTGGGGGACGACAAATATTATATTGTCGCTCGTCTTCCGACCCGGGATGGTTTATAATAAACTTCACTAAGAGAAGCTTAAAAGGTGCTCTGCCCAAACTAGGTTATCTCACTCCTGTGACCTAGGCTTTATGCCTACAATTATATCTGCTCCATGACCGAGCGTGCGCTCGTTTAAGTTGGGGGAGCGTCCGAGTGCAAAAAGTCTCAGTCTCCAGAGTTCCGTATCTCAAAGGCTTGTGTGTCACCAGTACCTCACTATTTCGCCTCAGGCTTACGACAAGATCACATGTGTTTAACGCTGACGAGTGTCAAGAAAGAACGCAGTATATTATCATATCGAGCGGCAGGAAGGCTATTTCGAATCCAGCTGTCCGCCTATCTTATCATCGTGTCTGCCATTCCCCTTGGCAAATGGCTAATTCATATCGCGAGATAAATAGCCAGAGATGGGAATAGGTGCTAATACGATGCTCGGTGCCCTGTCTCACGACAGCGTCGTGCTACTTCTCTGATAATATTATCATGTTCCATCTTCGCTGTCCCAATGCTCATCCACATAAAGGCACCTGATAAAGCCGACATGGGCCCGTAGTCAAATGCTACCGAGGCGTATGACGCGGCCCGGAAGCTCCAGAAGTAGCTGGCCGAGAAACGTCCGCGCCATCAGTAAGCGGCCATTGAGGAGGCGTCTCCGTACTCCTTCCACCTCCGGTCGCAGTTAGAGGTCTAGGCACCCACGCCGGAAGCGGCGGTAGTGGACGGTCAGGCGGTGGTGACGCAGGGGGAGGAAAAGGTGCTCGTCGAGGACGGGTAAAGGCAGTTCTGGCCGCGGAGTCCTGTCTTGAAAGAATTCCCATCGTCGTCGTAGTCGGCGGCTTGGTGTTGCCCTGGGTTTGCTCTTCGCGTCTTGCCATATCACCCATTTCCATTGCTGACGATTCGTTTTCCTCTTCCTCCTTCATGTTCTCTTGCCGGTTCTTCCAGAGGCGATAGAGAAAGTATAACGCTGTTAGGAGGGCGACGCAAGATACGATGGGTACGATGATCTTGACAGCGAGGTGATTGTGAGGCTTCTTTTTGTGTCTGTGTCGATGAATATTGCTTCCATTGGCTGAGAATTTGTTGAGTTCATTGCTGTGGTCGACTGTGAAGTTTGCCTGTAAGAATGGGTCGAAGGCAGCAGACACTGCCGCCTTGTCTGACCGTTCTATGACCCCATTGTCCCTTCTTGGACGTGTTTGCAGTGTGGTGAACGGATTGGTGCTGCCACTGCACAATTGAGCGCCCCTATAATTGCAACAGTCCACAATCTCGCTGTCGCTACCCTCTGAAACGTGACACTGCTGCTGTGTGACCATTTTCTCTATATCCGTGCTATTGTAGAAATAGCAGCCGAGAGGATGAATTTTTCCTTCCGAGCATACGTACTATAACGCATGATATTAGCTGTTATCATTCTTGAGCGCACTCATTAGTTTTTGAAGGGCGATGTATAAGCGTGAGGCATGTTCCCAGCCGAACAGAGTTCTTGCACTGTTTATACGACTAGCACAGGGGAAGGTTACTCTGATAAGCACTTACTAATTGATCTTCTGGCGTGCAAGACAGCGGCAGCTTAGCATTTGATGCTATTTTGGCTTTGATCTTACTCTTTCCGGTCGGAGAGGACGAGATCTATAGCTCGGTCTCAAAACCTTTCCCGACAGAATATTAAAGAGAGAAACTGCAGAGAGAACGATTCGCTTCGTAGGTTTGGGAAGACGATATACAAGGGTATTAGTGAAGGGGGCTCCTCACTTAGTGGACAATCTTAACCTTGCCGAAGCAACTCTGATTTGCGACATTACCTTATTGTGTGGTTAGTGAATGTTCTCATGGAGCTACGCTTGCCACACTTGTAAGCGAGCTCAGGACGTTTGACTATTCTCCAGTGACTGATAGTAAAGTGAATATCTTGTGGTTAATATACAGTGTAGAGTTCCAGGCATATCTGTCCCGGTTTCTTTCCGGAGGCAGAGAGCTAGGCCCTATTCTTACTATGTTTTTATCTACGGCTAGAATTTCATGGTACTCCTCAAGATATTTGCATCGGTGTGTTGAGTAATATGGCATATCTGGCAGAGCAAGAGACATGATTTGTATATTCCAGGAGAGATTGCCAGTGCGTGTCATTCTACGCTCTTGAAACGCAACGACATATCCAGGATTTTTTCAATCTCCATGCATCGCGATTAGAAGGATGTTATACGCATTTCTAATTGTTGTGTTAGGAGTAATAATAGCAATTACGGGAACTGCTGCACTCTACATTGCACTTCATCTCTACCGATCTCAACGTCTGTGTGGCACTATGGCTTCATGTGACAAGAAGGGTGTGTGAAGGTAATGCAGTCGCAGAAAGCACATTTATTTAATGCGCAATACCTTAACACATCATTAAATGCGGTCAAAGAAGTTTGTGCAGTAGAGCCTGAGGAAGGTGGACTGTGGACATGTTGTTGGCCTCCCACAGTGCGTCACAAGCCAAATATCACGGGGTCGATGAGTCCTTCCCGTTGGCTAACAGGAAGGAATAGGAAGGATCCAACAAGCGACAAGCTCGGAAGCTTACCTAAGTAGCGCCTACTATATTATTCTTTTAGCTGCATCTCTAGTAAAGTGAGCAATGAACTCTACAATTAAATCTGCAGTTACTGCACTTAGAGCCTCTTGAACCCAAAGCATCCAATGAAGGCCTCCAATCCTCATAACATCCACTCCATATTCTATTCTGTTGGCCAAGTTTGCTGACCACTTGCAGAACGACAAGCGCAACACAAGGGGGGTCCACGAGCCAATGACTCAGAGCCGGCCCGTCTACTGAACCAACACCACCGGGCCACAATGTGTCATCCGCAAAGCTGTCGGAACACCGCCGCAACCAATGAGCACCCATTGTCGTCTCCCAAAACGGACTAGGTACTCTCGCCAGTGTCCCGCTTCCAGCGCCTGCAAGTCACTCCGTGAGGCTGCCAAAGCCTGCTTGTGAGCAGACAATCTGTTGGCTCCCTCTTTCGCCTCCCACCTACAAGTCGCTAGGTATGTAGTAAGACGGTGTGAGATTGGTCGCAAATACATTATAGGTATGCGACGCTGACCTTCGACCCGGGTCTACTGCCCATTGGTAAGCGGGAGCCGCCGTGTGTGATATCATAGTGGTAAGAACGAATCGGGCGTTCTTCCTACGACCTGGAGATTGATATACAAGGCTTGCGACACTACTGCGTCGTCCTCCGTTACCCATTGTGTGAGTAAGTCAGAGAATGAGGGGGATTTGTATAAGATCAGGCTGAGTCTCACCCCGCGTGGTATTGATTTCAGACTCCTATTCCTTTGTTAATCGTACTTTCGTTTGACATTTCACCTGGCTATCGTGTAATACTGCATCTTTGAAACCCAGCGGGATTTATTACCTAGGTATTTATCTGTTATCGTTGTGAGAGGAGCAGGCATTTCCAAATTGACGAATCGCCATTATGCCATATCCCAAACCGCAGCACAGGTCCCTTTCAGCCGGCACCTCACTGCTGAGCGAGCCTCAAACTCAATTCCAGCACCATCTACGGGTCTCAACATCATCTTCGTCATCATCATCTTCGTCATCATCATCTTCTTCAACATCCCGACCTGCGGTATCATTGTCGTCCCACGCTAAAAAGGAGAGCGCTCATGCCCACGATACCCATGGGCTTTCGAGCTCTTCTCAGCCACGGGAGGTGGGCTCCCTATCACGGTCAAGCCGGTCACAGAGGAAGGACACCGCGCGCATTAGCCGGGCATTCACCACAGAGCAGCGACTCTTTCCACCACTGAGAACCAGGGACATCCTAAGTAGTCCTCGACTTCAACAGGTCACCGGGCTTTTACCGAGCAAGGTTGACCTCTGGGCCGATAGAGAGCTTCCCCCGGACGAGCTATATAGGCTAGCATGGGCCATGACATTACCTGAACCGTTTCCTATGAAGCGACCACGGGGGGAGATTCGAACCCCAATTGCCTCTAACGTAAAGAAGACATAAAACACAATAATTTACGGAAGAAAATCTCGACTCAGAAACTCATTGGTAATAACAGCGATCAGAAAAGAAGGTTCTCCAGACAAGGAGAAAAGAGAAAAAAAAAACGAACTTGCAACTCATTTATTCTATTCAATAACAAGAGGTCAATTTCCTTCATCAACCAGTCCTCAGTACGCCAAAATAACGATGCTACATGATATCATATGCCTGACCGAATGAGATGATATGGATAGGGAAAAGGCTATATACACAAAAGGGCGCGATTTTATCACGGATGGAAGAAACTTTTGGACAACGTCGAATTAGGGAGAGGGAGGCTAGTGTACCATCGACTTGCCAATCTCACTCGCCCAATCTTTCGCTCTCTCAAAGCCGTTCGTCTGGAACTGATAGTCAAGAAGGGCTTGACGCACCTCCTCAGGTGAATTCAGCACGAAAGGTCCATACTGCACAACTTTCTGATCAAGGATCTGTCCCGCAACGAGCACAAACCGGGCGTTCGAGGTTGCATTTTCGGGCACTTCCACATTCACAACGTCTCCCTCAGCCTCGAACACGCAGTTATGGTATTGCTCGACGGTACGCTTGGCGTCACCGGACCCGAATACAGCGGAACCCTCAAGCTGGTATGAGAATGCGTTCCAGCCCGCCGGTAAAGGCTGCGTAAGTTGCCCACCGGGCTTAATTTCAACGTCCAATATCCAGACTGGCGTGTAAGCGAGGTCCTTGACGCTGTCGACGCCTCCCGACTGTCCTGAGATGACCTTGACGTGCACTTTATCGTTAATGTCCACTTGAGGGATCTCCTTGGCGCGTAGATCTCGGTACCGGGGTTCACACTTCTTGAGATTAGATGGTAGATCCACCCATAGCTGCAGGCCCACATTGGCGCTTCCATCCGGATTCTGTCGTGGCATTTCAGCGTGCATGATGCCCCGTCCAGCCGTCATGAATTGCAAGTCGCCGGCCTCGATGGTACCAGCATTTCCGGCGAAGTCTTCATGGTCGACGGCACCAGTCAGCAAGTAGGTTATACTGAGATTCTCCGAGCGTCAGCGCATGTCTATTCTATAGGATATAATTTTTAGACCGTGAAAGGCTTACGTTTCTTGTCCGCGATGGGGATGGTCAGGAAAGCCGGCACCTGGTTTGATGCTGAAGTGATCGAGCATTAGGAACGGCGAAAAGTTGCGCAATTGCGGTGTCCCAATGGACCGACGAACTCGAGCGCCGGCGCCCTCGGATTGCTCGACAGCAAGAAAAACCTTGCGGATTGCACGTGGGACAGACATCTCGGTTGCGATGAGCCGTTCAGATGGATTGTAGAACTGAGATTTGGATGTGCTCGTAGCGGAAGACTCGATATCACTAGTACCAGATTTCAACACAATGGTGTTCTTCAGGGCGTTCAATTGTTTGGTGACTATGTTAATACTAGCGGTTGCTAAGTCGACGACCTGTTCCCGGTAGACAAATACAGACAAGGCAGCAACAAAGATGGAGATGGAAAGCGAAAGGAAGCGCATTGGGAAGCTGTGGACGGATGCGACGGGAGAATTATATACAGAAAGGTAGGGTAGTGGCGATGCTGCAGGGACAAAGCAGATCTAGATACTTGGGAAGTGAAGCCAATAGCTATAGTCAGCGCACTAGCCAGTTAGCTAGGCAGAGTAATAGGCGGGAGGTATTAATGGACTGCATGTAAGTGGATTGTCATTGCTTCTCTAATGTGATACAGATGTAAGCATGTTTTAGAATATGCAGTTTCTATGGCGAGAGAATATGGGAGCGAGTGATGCGAACTGTCGCGAAGATTCCTGAGGTGACTGTTGATTTGATATGTTGAGTTGAGATTGGCGATTTGCGATCAAGGACAAATCAACCGGGGAGCTCTCGAGACCCCACCATCCCACCTCTAGCGCGCCCAGCGTTGCCCACCGCAGCCGAGCTGGCTGCACGGCGAGGTACGTACCGAGCCTTACCAACCCCTTACATCAGCATGCCGCCCACTAAAGAGCGCTGTAAGCCGACTGCAGTGCAATATATCGCCGTTATGAGTGGGCAAATCGCCGCATAGGCCAGGCTAGCGCCTTGCTGAAGTCAGTGCTGACTGATAGCCTCAGGTTCCCAAAGCCAGGTGCTCCACAGGCTGAATCTGGCCAGGCGAGCATAGGCAAATATACAAAGAACCTCGGTATTCCCTCTCTCTCTTTACTTCCTACACATTTTGCCTCGTCATACTAGCCAACATATGCGAAGTGCCGGTCGGCATTATCAAAGACCCAACATATATGTCCTATTCTCACGCGAGGCTATACGAGAAATGTCAACGGTGGTTAATTGATTGCCACTGTTCATTTCCACACTCACAGCCCGACTCTATTTGACAGGACAGAGCCGACGCCTTTTTTGACCTACCGTTTATGGCGACGTCCGACGACACCACTTTTAAACGAATGTACAGGCATGCTAATCTACTGCAGTAAGTCGATGCCTAGTTCAGTGCTCATTCCCCTCACAAACATTCCACCAAGCATTTACGACTGATCTGCAATTCTGTCTATCAACCGGGCTCATCTTCATTGCTACCTGCCAAGAGAGGATGTAAGGCTCCAGGAACAAACAAGTCTAGACTTCTGTCCGAGCTCGATGACTCTCTCATCCGGAATCCCGGTCCCATGGGAGGACATGAGAAGCTTCACTGCAAGGCCACAAATCATGTTTAACGGGCAAGAGGATGTCTCTATTTTGTAGTCTAGGGTCGCATGCAGACAGCCACGTTGCGCGGACTATCCACGTCTAGGGCGCTCCCACGGCGATTTTAACCGTCTCCGGCACCAAGCGGCCTTCCGTAAACGCCACATCCCGAGCGGACTGTAACACCGTTGCGCCACCTATGCTACAACATCCGCCTAGGAATTCATCATCTCCTTAGCAGGTACGGTCGCAAACTTTGACATGGCTTCTTGAAACACTTCCTTAGTAACCGGACGAGCACCACCATCGGTCAGCTCCGACATCAGCTTAAAGTAGTTGATGTAATACGCCGGCGTGAACGTGTTGAAGAAAACAGACTCCTCTTCCGCAGGATTCGAAAAGGTGTGCGGAGCACGCGTCGGCACGACTACGTAGTCCCCTTCTTTGGCATCTATGTGCTTTCCGTCGGGTATGTGGAATCGGATCGTGCCCTTGGTCACCAGAAACGTTTCATCGTGCACTATAACAGGCCAGTGTCAACAGCTGTGCTTATTTCCTCGTCCGGGGACGCGCGGCATGGTTTTTGCCGAAGGAGACCAATTCCTGTTCATTGGAAGCATTGTCAGAGACAACTGGGTATGCGCTTACTCTCATGCCAATGGGCTGGTGGTCCGGATGTATTCGCTGGAACTGTGAATTCAGCAGCCCCAATGCGGTTATCTATACGGAATTGTGAGCTTACTACGTCATTCTCGTCCCTTTATTCTATCGCTGCACACTCTATATACAGGAGAAATGCACGAATTGAGGCAAAGCTGGGGACCGTAAGCCAGATGTACACTTACCGGTACGAGACCCATCTTCCATTATTCGACACGTAACTGGGCCTATTTTGAGAACTTCGCCAGTCTTGGCCTGGACGACATTGACCTCCCGGCGGGGCATCTTCATGCTTTTAAACACGTTCTCCTCCTCCATGATAACTATAATTGTATGTTCGATTGGGCGTGAGAGCAAAAGATGCGATCGTAGGCGAAGTTTTATTTATTTCTATCAGATCAACCAGGACGGGATATGGATACGAGAAAGGGCCTTCCAAGAACTCCTATTTCCCACTCAACATGAAGGGCAGCCTCGTCCTTTATACGGCCATTTGCCATCTCTACGGGTAGCTCTCGCTCTGCATACACCGTATCAAGGGGTTCACGGCATAGCTTGCTGGTAATAGCATCGGCTCTGCTTATTCTCGGACGAGCCGCCGGTGATATCAGCGCTTAGTCTTTATTTACAACGAATGATCGGGGGTCGGAACTAAGCGAGACCCGAGGCCCGCCCAAGGACCTGTTTGCTTCCCATTTGACTTTATACTAGGTATCGCACAACAAGCACGGCCAATTTGGCCGGCTGCTATAGAGTCCTCTGGAATCACGGTGTCCTCAGTGCGGCCGCCTGATTATCCCGTGAGAGATGTATCACTGCTAGTACACAGCCTCCAAGACTAAATATCACCTTGGCTCATTCATGAGCTATCCAATTATCCAATATCTCTGTCAGAAAGCTAGCTTTACCTTTTAAAGTTTTCATGATATCAAACAGATCACCGTTACATCTTGATCAACAGATCGCGAAGTCATCTTTGTAAGTACCAATGGGAATTTCGAATTGTCTCTATCCACTACGAAGTTACCACGAACAAAATATGTTTAGGATACTACAATGACGCAAGAATTACTCGAGTTCAGTCAGTGCAGTCGACAATTGATCCTAGTTATTACTATGTACAAAGGCATGACTTAGGACTTCGCGATCATAACGGATGAGGGCATATTTTCCTGCCACAGGTGCCCGCTGTCATTAAACCGGGTTATACTTCAACTCAACTAAGAGTGAGGGACGAATTGCCGCTAGGTCCATTCGCGCCGTTGGTATAACCTTCCGTCGCAAGAATCACTATACGTTGTAAGTCAGCGAGGGAGCTATATGAATAAGGCAGTTTGAAATCGCAACTTACTGTAGTTGTGACCTCCGAGACCCATGCCGAATGACTTCCAAGCATCGAAGTGTTTCTGAGTAGTGATGGTCCCGCCAACTCTGGACTCGTTGCGAACAGACTGTAAGACAGGGTCAGAATAAGTTCTTTTGAGACTTCTGAACTTATGTAAGTGCTTCTCGACTGCGCCCTTCAGAATCACTCACCCAGTACTGCTGGAAGGTCGCCGTGCCGACAATAGATGGCTTGTTAACTCGGGTGCTGGTGTATACCGCATAGGTCCCTTCACCGTCTATTGTGAAGTTACCCTTCGCAGTCCATGGCTCGTTGGGTGCAAGATCTCCATGGGAGTCCATGATATAGTACTCGATCAAGGGGTTCGTGGTCCACCCGTAGATGGAGAGGTAGCCGGGACCCTTGGGCGAGTAAGTGCCGGTGTACTTCACAGATCTATCATGCCACATTAGTATCGAAGCTTTAACAGTACCGTAATTTTTCCGATTGTAGAACTAACCGGGCACCACCTGGGTTCCAGCCCTTGCCGCAGACGAACCCGCCATTGTTGCCAGACCAGGTCGCCGTGTAAGAGCCTCCGTTGCCATTCCTGCAGTTCCAGTTGCCCGTTCCCTCAGACCAGAACGACCAGTAATAACCCTGTCTAGACTCTAGAGTTGCTGTCGAGTCTTCTCCGTGGAAACGCTCTCCAAGCTGGGGAAGGGAGAAAACTCCCGGGAGCAGGGCGACAGCTGCGAGGACGAAAGATGACAACATGTTGAGCAAATTCCTTGACGAACGGCTGAGTTTCATCCCACTCCCCATCGATGGGCAGGCACTGCATTTTTATAAGTTGCGCCAGAGTAGAAACATTTCCTGGTTGTTTCTACATCGCGGATCATCACAATGTTTAGGCTAAACGCCTCGTGGTCCTTCCGGGGGCTAGTCTCGGTTAAGACTCTATGAGCTTGATTAGACGTTACAACCCTCATTAACAGTGGCCAATGACATAGGTTATTTATACTCCTGGTATCTTGTTTAGGCATATTCATTGATATTGGGACCGCCAAGCTTTGTACGCACCGTATGTGCCCATCTGGGGTCAACTACCGGACGATCGGAATACATCTGGGGTGCATGACTGCCTGCCGGCTAACCGTAAAGCTTTGGGCTCCAATAGCTTACGTTAATGATATTGGATACCCTCAGAGCACGCATTGAAAAGTGTATCCGGAAGAAAAGTCCGCAAGACTCTAGCCACGTTGAGGACTAATTCAGGCTGATCAGATATGTGCACAATCTGGACACGGACAGGTTCATATCTGTGTACACATCTGATACGATCACATTGTCTGCATAACTCTTGTATAATACACTGATAGCTTCGGTATTGACTATCGATAAACTCATTCTCCGATATTGAGGCTAGCCGTGGGCCGACGAAAGCGTTGGTATGCGGTACGCTCAGATCGGCTGTGGCGAAGATCTTTGGTTTATAAAAGAAATGCTTTCACTAGAAGAGCAGCACTCATCATCCATTCTCACTTCCTATTAGGCGAATTCCCACTCGTTAGGAGCCTAGAGAGGGCCTGAAAAACGTAATAAAGGGTTCATAACTGATTTCTTTCACTATTCGACCAAGCTCTCTGAACATAACTAGCCTCCAAAAGCTTGCACCTCCCTGAGGGGGAAATAGTATAAATAAATTTGCACTACCAGACGGATGAACAGTCTATCAACAATGAACCCGTTGAAGAAAACTAAAAGGCCTAATAAAGTTATAATTAATGGAGACCCCGTAAAAGAGGAAGAGCACGACGTTCGACAGTCTAGACTACACAAAATCTGAATAACACGCTAACCAGCTGTTCTTGCTTAACTCTATGGCATCAGCTCAGAAAAGGAAGACCAGACGGGACATAGTGAAGTATTTGAGAAGACGGACATAGAAGAATGTCCTCAGCATTGTGAGTCCTATATGATTAAGCAGCATATTATAGGCTATGTTTATAAATAAACTGCTTATAATGCAGGGTCTGGGGCCGGCTAGCTTACTTTTCTCACTAATAGTATCAGCCATGAGTGGAATTAAACAAGTTGTACCTGTACTCGAGCACGACAGCTCTACCAAACCATGGAGACGCCGATTAGCCACTGGATCCGCAAGTGAACCGAGAGATCATAGAGCAGACATTAATATTTTCTTGGTTTCTTACATCGGCATACTAGTCGGAGTGTATATCTTTAGGAGCCTAACCCTTTGACGGGATATGATCATGCGCTCCAAACCACGTTCTCTATTCTAGTCCTGTATAACACGAAACGGTTATATAGGCTTCTCTCTTTCCCTCTTACCAGCTAGTCAGCCACTATCTGACCACCCTTCCCCTCGCCGTCAACATTCCAATCGTACCCCTGTATCCCTCGGTGTCTATTATGCGAGCCAAAGCCCAGTGATTGCTAGCCTCGATCCCATTACCATCTAAGAGGCTCTAAACCTCCATTCTAGGACATGCACGTAGTCCACAGGGGCATCTGGCGCGTACTCAGCACTAAATATTTAAAGGAGAGTGATTTTTTATTATCCAGTCTATGCCGTTACCAACCGTAGTCCTAATGAATGAATCATTGAATGCAGAACAAGTATGAAGGAATGTCCCTAAATGCTAGGTCCAGCCCGATTTTCCCGAATTTTCAGAAGCAAACAGTATTAATACTCCAAAGCTGATGCAAGCATATATAAGAAGCAAACCCCTGACGTAATGCGTAAGCCCCTATTTTACCACCAGGTGACGCTGATTCCGTTGGGCACGTGGACGCCGTCGAAGGTAAAGTCCTGGGGCACCTTGTTGACGTCGAACTCGCCGACGGCAACAGACTCCCAGTGCAGGGTCGTGCCCGCAGGGCAAGGGAACGAGTCGACGGTGGGCGTGAAGTCGCTACGCTTGAAGTCGTAGTTGCCGGTGGCGGGGTTGAAGACGATGCGCGCGATCTGGGTGTTGCGCAGGTTGCCCTGGGTCAGCGTCGCGAGGTCCGCGAAGCCGTTCTTGAAGATGTCGAGGGCCTTGGTGCCCTCGACGTCGTCGGTGGCCTTGGCGTGGAACACGAGCCCGCAGGTCCTTCCGGCCGCCGCGGCAGGGATGGGGATGTCGTAGAGTGTGGATGTTTCGAAGGTGCCTTGGCGGATCGTGGAGGTCAATGTGCTTGCCACGTTCAAGTTCGTCTTGATGTCATGGAGCTTGATGATGCTAGGGAGAGCGTAGCCTGATGTGGCCGCTGGGGCAGCAACGGAGAGAGTTGCGGGAAGGAGAGCAAGGGCAGTAGTGGTGAACTTCATTTTGACTGAGGGTGTGAAGGGATAGAGTGATAGTGGCTAAGGAGATGTGACTTGGATCTGTGGAGTTATTATAATTTGGTGATCTTGTTCTGTGGTGGTTCGTGATGTAGCTGGAATAGAATCACTCCCAGATCTCCGGGAAGCCTCCCTTTTTATACACTTCATGACCCGTCCTGAATCTCATCATCACGCACTGGATGAGGCTACGTCCTACCCAGGACATTACCAAGTTCGAATCTATTTTCGCCACGACACCGACATCGCATTGTTAGCTAGTGAGATGCACCGCCGACCTGAGATGCTGAGATGAGCTCTTGAATAACAGATTCCTTCCATTGGCGGGTCAAGAGCAGTGAGAGCTGACGCCGGATACTCGCCGATATAGTGCCAACACCTAGCAGAGCAGTGCCACCACACACAAGCCGCCTCTAGTTCGTGATGTAGTCTCTTTTGACCCCGATTATGTCACAACATGTTGTCGGGCGACGGTGGGCTGACTGGAAAGCCTTCCTCACTTAATACCGTCACCGATATCTCATACGTCGCTATGTTCGCTAATCAGCTAGACTATTGGCCGCCTTGGTATTTGTATGAGCTTCACATCAAACTAATTACCTGCAGTGACACCTCTCCAGGATAGAAAGTTCGGTCAGAAAACAAGAAGTAGGTCCAGCCTGCTCCTAAGATGATGAGCGGGCAAAAAATCGGCTGAGAGATGACTGCGCTACGTACCAATGACTTCAGATGTGTCGTGAGCATTAGGTGTTCATCCCGACAGCAGTGAGATCGATCGTAAGTAGAAATGTGATCGCTTCATATTCATGCATATACGGTTTCTGGTCTCGAGCAGTCTCCCTATGTGGTATTGTGAAAAGCTGCCCACCACCCCGAATGGCGGTCCTCAGTACATTCATAATTCAAATCTTATTACGTGAATAATTGTAAAGATCAGAACAAAATAAGCTAATAGCTGGGCTTCCAGTTCTGCGCATCCTTCTCGGAGTAACTCGAGCCCGGGAAGTGAGATACACACGTGTTCAGCCGCCAAGACGGAAAATGCGTATTCGATGACCTCCATAACCAACAGGACCCATTTTGGCTTCCCAGAATAGATCCTCCGTAAGGCTGAGCGAGGAGTAATGCGCCGCTCTTTCTAGAGTCCATAGCCTATGTCACTACTGCCCCGCGGAGAACTGCAGCAATCTCAGCAATGGCTGATGCAAGTACCGGAACGTTACATTCTCGCCATTGGCCCAAGATCGAATGATCCTTTTCCTCCAGCTCATCGTGCATGATGGGATGCATTTCCTGGGGAACCCCCTGTACAGAGAATCTTGGGTAGACATCTAGATCTATTTTCGGCCAGCTCCGGATACTCTGTACCTAAGCCGGCTACTTGCTTAAAAACTGCAAATATTATTCAATGCGGTCGCCGAACCATGAACGCCTCTGCCAATGCCTCCATCGAGAACCTCGTATCGTTACATCTTGGCTAATCTTCTACCAATCATCGTGATAACTTTCGAGACTTGTGACTTCTAAGGTCGCCTCTAGCTTGGAATGGTAGGAATGAGATCTCGTGCATTGTACTCACCTCCAGCTAGGACCATTATTTAGTCTATAACACGAGCTGGGGGTGAATGCTTCAGCTTAGAAGTAGCATAAGCCAAAGTAGACCCCGTGACCTGTCAGCAGGCTCTAAGCCAGCATCTTCGAAGGGGCCTCACTGGCATTTCGCCGGTATTGTCCAGAGGCAGCCTCCCGTGCTCAAATCTAAAAACTAAATGGTATTAATCTTATATACTCCTGTATGAATGTCCTATGTCCTATGTACCTAAAGTGAGGGACTCCCAAACGCCTATCCAACCAATCGAATGGTCTTTACAAAGAGGCCAGTAAGGTTATGTAAGATGCACACTAGCGCCAATGCCTTTCCCATGATACCAAAGCGACTCCTTCCAATTTCCTAGCCGAGCATCAACGGAAGCACGGGCGTCTAGCTCCAGTTTCCCACCGATAGCCCTCCGGACAGCGTCGTATCCGACGGAGCCGATTGACCAGGCAACGGGCAGTCTAGGGGTCTGAGATATTCCAGGAGGCGCAGAGAACGGGAGGTCGTAAAGGATCCGGCCTATTGGCTCAGTATGATTGTATAGGGCAGTAGCATTAACAAAGTCTAGATACAATGTATTGAATTGCATAGGGGATACGAGGGTGAATGTTGCAGTCGATGACAGGAAGTGGAAAGTCGCATCTCTGATGAAATGAGAGTTTCCGTCAGGTGAGTCGCCGGGGAGACTCAGCCGAGGAACAGCAAATGTCGCATTGAACTGTGAGAGCGCTTTACAGAGAAGGGGTTGGCCAGGGATACTGTTCAGGTGCGGTTTCACGGTAATGCTCGTATTGAAATTGGAGATGTATTGAGAAATGAGGTCTCTTCCAATCTTCCGGCCATGTGGACCTTGTTTGGCGGGGTTCCAAGATGCCGTAACGAGTAAGTTGGTATTATTGCCTGCGCGAATATCCAAGTTTCGAACAGTGCCGTCTCCTAAGACTGTGTTGTTGGCAACGAGATGGATATTGGCAAATGGGACATAAGCCGTATAAGGAGTAGGATTGGTAACATTAACCAATGCCTGCAGAGTTAGTGAGTCTGGGGAACTGTCCACGACCCTCAAGGATCCGATCTTGGGGCTGATAGCGCCAATCGCCCCAGTAGGCAGGGCTACCGACCTGTTAGCATGCGGGCATGTAATATAGGTCATAAAGCGACATAAGAATAGTGGCCGGCCGAGACTAGAAATTCTCGAAACGACTCATTGAAGAGGCGACTAACAGGATCAGAGTAGCGAGGACGAACGTTTTACAGGAATCTTTCCCTCCGCAGGAACCTCCTTTAGCACGAGCTCTCCCAGCGATGTCTCGACTTTTACATCGACAAGAGCTTGAACATCGAGCGAAATAGGTTTGTTTCCAAAAAGGAGCGCCTGCACAACATCGGCGAAAACATCGCCATCGGTAATGTTGAGAGGGGCTTCGATGATGCGAGATTGGATCTTGAGACTTGGTCCGTCACTCCCTTCTCCATTAACCCTTGTTGAATTGGCATGCTGCCACTTCCGTAGATTAAGCTCTCCCATTTTCTTAGTTTTATATATAACGTCGGCAGTGGCTCGCACATTCGTTACATTAATTCCGAAGTTCATATCGGCGGGAAGGCTTGCAGTGACCAGAATGTTCCCTGACACCTTAGGGCTTGCGTCCGGATCATCCGGATCAGCGAAAGGGTCGGGCAAAGTAAAATGAACGTCGGTCAAAGAAAATTCCCTAATGAGGCCGTCCAGTGTCCTTCCGGGGAAGGGAACTGGGACGGTAACGCTAGCTAGAATGTCTGCGATCCACTTGGGAGTTTCGCCATCCGGGTGCTTGCTGCCGCGGACGAATAAAGTCGCCGGTTCACCATGCATATACTGCTTTAGGAACATGTCCAGTGGTGAAGAGGAAGAATCCGGACAGGCCCGTGTTAAGGATTCGGGTAGCTCATGAATGACACCGTAAACTCCCGCGGAAACATCCGTCCGTGGCTCCACGTGAATCTCTCCGGTGGTCGCTTCGGCTACAATGATAAAGGGGTCGGTATCTGCGCAACCCGCGACCATGATCTCGAATGCGAGCTCGGGGATGTCGAGCTGGACTGGATACTCGTTAAATGCTGACAGAGATATATCAACAAGCATAGACCCCTTGAAGGGGCCGTCTTCAACGTTGAAACGCGTAATGTTGTACTTTGGTATAGCAGGAATCTTATTTGCTGTTCGATTATTAGTCTTTGCTTGATACAAACATGGCGCCAACTACATGGCCCTTCGCAGACTAGAAGAACACTTTCTCTCCGAAATAGAGGGCAGAAAAGGAGCGGTAGAGGGATTGACCTTCGAAAACCAATGTTTCAGAGACCGTATGTGTCCCGAGAGGTATTAAACCCGTCTTGAGACTCAAATCAGTCTTTCCGTTGAGACGCAACTTATCAAGCCTGCCATCTAGCCAATCATTCGCAATCGTACGCATTCCTTCCACGCTGCCGGGACGTACATCGGCAATGAAATCGAACTGTGTTGTTACTCCATCTCTCAAGCTAACTACTAAAGGCGGAATGGTGGCGGAGCCGAGTAGGATGTTGTCGTAATCGGGTACGTAGACGTCAATCTTGGCCTGTTCACTCCCCAGTTGGTTTGCAACCCAGGTTGAGGCTCTGCCGATTCTTCGCACATGGTCATTTCCCACCCTCGAGCCGTCAAGCCTGAAGTTGGCCTGTATACGCGCACGAACTCCGTCGGGGGTGATGGAATCGATGGATAAACTTGTGGGCTCGATAACAGCCGCTTGTTGGGCATACTCTTGCACAGCATCGGGTACAATGAAGGCGAGTACGATGATGGCAATAGCGACACAGCCTAATATTCCCATGGCAACGAACGAAGGCCATCTTCGTGATTTCTTCTTGGTATCGTGGGTCGAGGGCGAATGACTATGGTGGGATCGCACCGAAGCGCTATCTCTATCCGGCTCGACAGCCTCGCCATTGTATCCTGATGTTGCCGAGTCGCTGGAAAGGAGTGGCGTCGACTCAGTAGACTCGTGAGGGGTTCGATCGGTGGTTTTGCCTTTCTTCGCCGATGACAGCAAAGGAGAGGCTTCGTCTTGCGACATGGTCGATGAGAGTGGCAGCAGCAAGACTGATAAGCTACAGCCGCGTAATCATGATTCGGGAAGAGGAACTCTTAAAACACTTTTATCTTCCAAACCCGTACTTCACAAGAGTTAGGAATAACAGTTAAGTCGACAGGTTTATGAAGTAACGGTCAAGGATAATCGGAATACGAGCACGCTGAGTTGGAATTGATTGCCGACCGGACGATGGAAGACTTGGCAGTAGCTCGATGGTATGAGAAGGCATGTAGGTAGATAAGATGCACGTCGTCATCGCCGCAGTCTCATCAACGTGGGACCATTAGCGCCTCAGCGCTTCTTGAGTCACCAGCCTTACCGCATTAGGACTAACGTTTTCCGGGGAAGCGAGCGCCCAGGTACTAAGTACACGCCCTCCGATGATACACAACTGTGGGCGGCTGGCGATCAGTACCTGAGTCTTCGCCGATCTTCGCAGCAACAAGTCTCATTTTGCAGCTATCATGAACTGGTGTTAACCACCCAAGTAATAAATATTTGTTCGCAGTCCATGAGTCACTGCTTTCTAATTGTGACCACTGAATTTTTCTTCAGGAATAAAGAGCCATACTGGTTTTCTCATTTAGTCTAAAGCCAATTGATACTACTAGAATCACGTTTCATGAAACCTCAACATTATTTTCACTTAGATCTTCCTCGGCTTAGTCGTCTTGGAAATCCAGAACTACCATCCCAATAAGGGTTCCCAGCTACCCGACTTATCGCGCTTCAACGAGATCTTACTACTCGGAGCCTCTGTTATTAAAGTCAATATGCGGCCCTCGATCCACCGCATCACCCGGAATACGCTGCAACATGCTTCTTCAAGGAGTTATTTTAACCCAACCTCAAACCCTCGTCATTTAATGACAATTGGTGATCTCAGCCCAGCTGAGTTCTCGAAATTGGTTCTAAATGCAGCTGCTCGCAAAAAGGACGTCAAGTCAGGCCATATACCCAAGGCAATCAAGAACAAATTGCGCAACCAGACTGTTGCTATGATGTTCAGCAAACGAAGCACCCGTACTCGTGTATCAACTGAGGCGGCCGTAGCTCTAATGGGAGGACACCCCATGTTTTTGGGCAAGGACGACATTCAGTTGGGTGTAAGTGTCACCAACAAATGTTCTATTGTCAGAGCTAAAAAGTTTAGGTAAACGAATCACTTCATGATACCTCTAAGATCATTTCGTCAATGACGTCTTGCATGGTAGCCCGCGTCGGCCCTCACGATGATGTTGCGGGTTTGGCAAAGCACTCTAGCGTCCCGGTCATCAACGCACTTTCAAACGACTTCCACCCTCTACAAACTATTGCCGACTTTTTAACCATCCATGAAGCATTCTCACAGCAAGGAGTGAACTCGACTGGTGTTGTTCCGGATGGACTGAAGGTAGCCTGGGTGGGGGATGCCAACAACGTCTTATTCGACTTAGCTATTGGGTGTGTTAAGCTGGGTGTAGATATTGCAGTGGCGACACCCCCAGACTACCGCATCCCGGAAAATATGATGGCTTTCATCAAAGAGCAAGCGAAGACAGCGACATCTCCAGGCACTATTAGTGAATACTTCGTTCCTGAAGAGGCCGTCAAGGATGCAGACGTCATTGTGACTGACACCTGGGTGTCCATGGGTCAGGAGGAGGAGGCTAAAAAACGACTGAAGGCTTTTGCTGGGTTTCAGGTCACGGATGAGCTAGCTAAGAGGGGGGGAGCTAAGGCCGACTGGAAATTTATGCACTGCCTTCCTCGTCACCCTGAGGAGGTAAGTGACGAGGTCATATATGGCCCACGGTCGCTCGTATTTCAGGAAGGAGAGAATCGTCTATGGGCAGCTATTGGTACGTAATCGCTCTACTTCGGTTCCGTCGATATTATTAACATAAAACAGCTGCTCTAGAAGGGTTCGTTACCAAAAAGGGCAAATTTGTCTAAAAGGTTGGCCTGTCAGTAATGTGATGTCCAAACTGACTTCAGAACGGCGAAGATCAGGTTTCTCAGGTGAAAAGCTTGTAATCCTTCAGCTGTCTCACAGCTACGCATATTAGGGGCACTGGATAACAACACGGTCGAGATCCCAAAATGTCGATAACGAGGAACCAAGCAGTTGAGCAGCTAGGCTGTTAGGGTCTCCAAAAGATAAGGCTGCTTAATAATATAGGGTTTGTGAGCTTTTTTTTCTATCAAGACTGATATATCCCACACTTCGAAGTTCGCACCACGTGACCTGTCTATATTTTTGTTATCATGAAAATCAAGGACAAATCCAAGCCGGTAATGAACGCCAACTATCCCCAGGACTCGTAGTCGGAATTGTATTAACCAGGAGGTAACTGGCTAGCATCAACGATTTCATCTGCCTCCTTCTGAATAGTCTCCTCATCAGGTCCATACAAAGGCGAACGGGGGAGGGCCATTAGACCAGTGCGAGTAGACTCAAGAATTCCGAAGGGTGCAACCAATTTCAAAAATGAATCGATTCTGACAGGCTTTGCGGAACTGGAATGGTGTTAGTGTTTAGAATTATGAGTAAGAAGCTGAATAGTGCTTACACCTCAACAATACAGCTGGTGGTGCTAATGTCGAGAACCTTGCCACCGAATTGGTGGGCGAAGTATGTGATTGACTTCAGATGTTCATGCTTATGCCGCAAGGCTTGGCTAGCAATCATCTTACTTGGGTGGAAGTCTTGAGAAATTTCTCCCAAGGTCCTCTCGCTGGTTTCAGCATCCACCTCGGCGGTCATCTCGCGGTGGTGTGCCAGAAGTTCTTCGAAGTATTCTGGCCCAAGTATGTTTATTTTGGCAAGGAGCAGTTCGCGCTGGACGAGAGCCGCGTTTGTATAGTCTAAGACGGCCCACACCGGGACTAAGTCCTCCAGCTGCCGGCGAGCCTGTTCGACCACGCCATCTTGGCCAGTGAGAACGATAGTCATGCGAGATAAGTCCTCGACTTCGGTGTTGCAGACAACTAACGAGTCGATGTTGAAGCCGCGGGCGGCCAATATACCGGAAACTCGCGACAACACACCGGGCTCGTTTTGAACTAGACAGTTGAGCACATGGCGCTTTGGTGGGGTCATGGAAGGAGCCGGCATTTCATAGAGAATGTTCGACACGGCTGCCTGAGCTGACCAGGTCGGCGGCGCGTCGTTGACAGGAAGCGGAGCTTGACGACGGCGAAGGGCTTTGTAGGCAATGGCCGAGGTCGAGCTGGTACTCGAGCTCCATCGAGTAGCGGTTTGCGGACCGGCACGCAGAGCGGCGGCGGCAGCTCGAAAGGCATTGCCTTGGATGAAGGAGCGAGACGCCATCTTCCCGATCATCAATGGGGACTGGAAGGTCCTCCGATCAGAACTTGGCGACCCTCGAGAACTACAGTTTGGATGGTGTATCCAACTGCTGGCTTGACTCACGGCAGACGGAGGAAAAATCGGGTGGCTAATGAGCTTCGGCCGTGAACTTTGGAAGCTCAAGCTGCGAGTATCGGAGACCGGTTAGTAGAATATGACTCTAGGCCTTCTGATGTGCTTGTGAGCGAAAATGCATTAAACGGGGGGCAGGCCCACATCTGATGTCAAACGGCGGGAAGCTTGGAATGGGCGCTAACCTGAATTCGGCCCATTGTGTGAAGAAGTTAATCCATGCCAAGAACATTATTTTTCTTAGGGGATCTTCAATTGCACCCGCTTGTGATCTTCCTCGCAGCCGTAGCACCTTCTCCAACACCAAACAGCTTTCTTGCATTCTGCAAGCTCCGCATTAGATTAATTTCTTCCGAACCTTCTGACATAGCAGCTTTCTTTCATACATGGGCGCTCTAGTTCTATCGATCTTAGCCTGACCAACGCAATCATGGACGACACGGAACGACGGACCACGAAACGGTCGCGTTTTGACCAGACGGAGCCCGAGCCTCGTCGTTCGAGATTCGATCGCAGATCCCGTTCCCCAGCCGCCCGCAAACCAGATTCCGCACGCGACCGTAGTCCTCTGAACAGAGGCGCTGACAGCGCAACACCAGAGACCAAGAAGAGTCCTGTAGATGCTGCCGCAGCTGCTGGTTTGTCTCATTTGTTTGTTCACGCTTGGGAGTCCACGTGCTAACTGCGCATTACAGCTGCCGCCGCCGCCAAGATTAACGCACAATTGCAGGCGAGAAAGGGCATTCAGCATGTCGATGTTCCGCCAATCCGTTCTTCCTCCTCTAACTCGGGCGGCGCGGGCGATGCGAATTCCGGGAAACCGGGGAGTCTCAATCGTGAAGTCTATGTGTCCGATGGCGACTACATCAAGGACATCGAAGTCAATGATTTGCGCAACCGATACCTGCTGACAAAAGGATCTACGCAAAAGATGGTAAATAATGCCCTTGGTCAATTTCTACTGATCCATTTCAGAGTGCTAGCCCTTCCACTGGGCCGTTTCTTGCTCCAGTCTCACCCCTAGTCGTCGTGTACGGACAGTGTAGCTTACATTGAAGCATACTAGCTCGCACACGACTCCCCTCTTTGGCATCTGCTGACCTCCGCTGCGTGATCTAGATTAAGGAAGAAACCGGAGCTGGTACGAGTAACCTCCTAGATTTTCTGTTGATTTATTGATAGAACTATCGTTGACTTTGAAAGATGTCACAACCCGCGGCGAATATTACCCCGACAAAAGCATGGCCACCCCAGCAGTAAGTGCCTACGTTTATGTCCTTCACGAAGGCTCCAGAGTTAACAAGTCGACAGGCGCCGCCTCTATACCTCCACGTCACGAGCACATCGAAGGCTGGCCTGGATGCAGCAGTGCAGAAAATCGAGGAATTGATGAAGCAAGAGTTGCCGAATCTGGTGGATGAACGCCGATTCCGCCGCCGTGATCAAGAGCAGGTTGAGCGTGACGAATTTGGACGCGTAAGTATACATTGTCAAAATCAGGATCGCGTGCTTGTAACGTCGCTCAACACTAATGTCACTTCAGCGCAAATGGCCCGAAGCCAAGATACCTATCAGCCTCGAGCCTGTCCAAGGCTTTAACTTACGAGCGCAGATTGTTGGCCATGGAGGTGCTTATGTAAAACACATCCAGCAAGAAACCGGTTGTCGCGTGCAGATTAAAGGTCGAGGTTCAGGCTATCTCGAGGCTTCAACAAATCGTGAGAGCGATGATGACATGTACCTTCACGTCGCGTAAGTGTAGCCCGTTTTGCACTCTTCCCACTTCTCGAACCTAGTCCCGGACCTAACAGCATGACAGCGGCCCCGATCCCAAGATGGTTGATAAGGCCAAAGAACTTTGCGAGGATCTTGTTGGTAAAGTGAAGGAAGAATATGAAGAGTTCAAGACACGTCCACCAAGGCAACACTATGGTGGTCATGGGGGTGGTGGCGGAGGCTATGGTGACCGATACGGTGATCGATATGGTGGCGGTGATAGATACGAGAGATCTGGAAATCGTTCTGGTTCATATGGTGGTCATGGCGGTTACAACAACTCGCCTGCTCCGCCTGGCAACGTGGCTTCACCAGTACCTGGCGGTGCTAGCAATTCTCCTGGAGCAAACAATGACTATGCAGCTCAATATGCACAGTACTATGGCGGCCAGGACCCCTATGCCGCCTACGGTGGTTATGCAGCGTAAGTTCCATGTCCCCAAGCCTTCGCATTACACGCTGACGAACAATGGTTTAGCTACATGCAATACTACCAGCAGTATTACGCAGCTGCCCAAGCAGCTCAGCAAGGCTCACCCGCACCTGGAGCTGGAGCTTCAGCCTCTCCTCCGCCTCCGCCTCCTCCGACAGAAGCACCTCCACCACCGCCCCCGGGAGGAGCTGCTCCGCCGCCACCGCCGCCTCCTCCGTCGGGTCCCTCTTATGGAGCTGTAAGTTTGTAGATCTCAGGAGAATTTCATGATCGTGAACCGTGGTACTGATTACCGCATCAGGTGCCACCTCCCCCCGGGCTCTAAATTGAGTACTTTCGACTGTTGACATGGACAACAAAACCGCTGGCTGGGCCGATGCTCATCATCATCATGTGTATCATTTTACGAAACAGCTAAAATGGTTCGATGCTTAAGGACTGGGGAAATTTCGTTCATTTCGACATGGTATCCTCATATTGTTCTTGCGGTCATTTGCTATTAGTAGTTATAGGTGCGGTTCTTAAGCATAAACCAAAAGGCTGCATGCCTACGCAAAAGCCAGTTTTTGTAATTCCGGGACTGTCGAGGCAATCGTGGTGGTATGTACAAAGGAAGTGCTTTAGCTTCTTATTTGCGTGCCTAACCTTACGCTAGTATCGATAGCAAGAGAAAAGAGACGGGTGCCAGAGCCACTTCAAGCTTACTCGTCCTGTTGATAAGATAAGGCCTCTGGATAACCCCATGTGAAGCACCTAATAGCTCCAAGCTCCATTGTACTCACGACAACCACCCATCTACACCAGTACGACTACAAATCTCATCACTGTGCGATAGTTCATGTATGATGTATGATTCGATGCCAAGCGAAAACTCTTAGAAGACACGCTTACTCAGTACGTGCCCATTCCTTCCGCCATGAGTCATCAGCGGTACCCTTCCATTGATCCCAAAGAACCGCATTCTGTATCACTCAAAGTCTTACGGTAATAAGATTGTCCACTTCCACTGCTTAATGACTTGATCTAATTGTCCCTCCTAACAGCCTGTCGCGGCCGTCCCTTGCTATACAACAACCTCTACCCGCCCCGCTGTCTAATCCACCAGACGATGTCACTCCGATTCCAGGTTCACTCGCCTATAGCGCGAGCAGCGGCACCAACCCAGAGCCATTCCTCTTAACACCGATTCTGAATCTGCCACCCTCCTTCGGAACTGCCTACGTTGGGGAGACGTTTAGTTGCACACTATGCGCCAACCATGATATACCAATAAACGCAACTGAGATAGAATCGGGCATGATTGCGCCTAGTAATATACCTGCGCAGCAAGCCAGGAAAAAGTTCATCCGTGATGTTCGCATCGAGGCAGAAATGAAGACTCCTAGCTCGACTACGCCGCAGAAAATAATCTTGCAGCCTACGGATCAATCAGCCACTGACAAGGGAAGCGATGAAGGGAAGCAAGGCAGTGGCAAGGACCTCGAACCCGGCCAGTCGTTACAGAAGATTGTTAACTACGATCTCAACGAAGAGGGAAACCATGTCCTCGTGGTAACGATCAGCTATTACGAAGCCACAGAGACAAGCGGACGGGTGCGTACGTTCCGCAAGTTATATCAGTTTATCTGCAAGGGGTCGTTGATCGTGCGGACGAAGGTCGGATCGCTCCCTCCTCCGGGATCTTCGAATAGCCCTGAAGACGTTGGTCGACGCTGGGTCATGGAGGCACAACTTGAGAACTGTAGTGAAGATATCATGCAACTCCAGAGCGTGCGATTACAGCTTGAGGCTGGTCTTCGGTATCAGGACTGTAACTGGGAGGCTAGCGGAGGGGCCAAACCCGTGCTTCACCCTGGTGAGGTCGAACAATGTTGCTTCGTCGTCGAGGAAGAACGACGAGATGCTGCCATTGAAGATCGTGACAGGAGGATCGTCTTCGGCGTACTAGATATAGGCTGGCGAAATGAAATGGGCAGCAAGGGCTTCTTGTCTACGGGCAAGCTTGGGACACGCGTTGCTGCTAGATAGGACTACGTGCCGACCATAGTCCCTCGACCCCAGGCAAAGTCATGAATAGTGAGGTAAGTGAGGAACATTTGAACAAGTGCTCGAGCATTGATACCCCATAGTAAATAGAATTTCGACAAGCACTTTGATACATGCAGATCTCTCGAGTAGGGCCACTCTTCTTTTTGTTTCCCACAGTGGTTTGATACGTACCTTGAAATAAGCATGCTGAACATCGTCAACTCAGACTATGCTATATAATCCTATGCATCTCCTAGTGATGTGCACCTGTACAGATGAAGGTCCCGGCGAGGCGACGAGCCAAAGACCAGAAATTCCAAGCTGCTAACCAAGATATTGGTACTTCCTATGTCCCACTCGTTGTGAGGAGTCTTTGTTCTGACACGGTGCGCATAGAAAGTTGAATCTCAACAAGACTCAACTCTCGATGTAAACAGTGAGCTGAATATCTCAGAGGATCCAAGCCAGTTCCAGGCTCACAGTGCCGACTGAGTTCATCCAAGCTTTCCAGTTAGAGTGCACCGCATGCTGACGGTTGACAGTCAAAGTGCTCGGATACGAGGGCGTTTTGCAAATTCTTCATTCTCCCCAGGACTGGACCGGTTCACCGCAATTTACGCATTTACAAGAGAACAGAGCATATCTCCCTAAATGGACACATGAACTACGTGCCGATACTCACCGATGACTAAGTATGAATGAGAACCTTGTTGCAATAAAAATACTATACTCTCTAGTCATGATACTTAAAACACGTCGCTCTAATATCTATTTCTCTCTCAACGCCTTATGTTGAACGCTCGGACCTTCAGCTTGTCGAAGGCACACTAGTATACAGTGGTCTAAGTCAAACAGATTATCCACCACCAGGCCTCGTGTATATTGTACAAGCACATTTCCACGACGGCGTCCGGGCCCATGCACGTAAGCCGCAGCCGTAAAGAAGCCAAGGGAGTACGCGGGTCCGGCCGTCGCCGGTCCCGCATTGACTACTGTACCAAAACTAGGGATCTATCTGATGCCCGCAAGGATATGGTGTTGAGCGGACGGTTTCGGGGAGAAACAAGCGGCGAAAATTTGAATCTCGCACTTTATCTCTTCTCTCTTCGTCTCGTCTCGTTTTCTTCGTTTCTTTCTTGTCTTCCTTTTTCTTTTGCATACGAACATAAGGACTACCCTGCTGAATAAGCTACCAACTAGTATTTGCAGGCTATGTACCCGGGTAGGTGAAACGTTTCATATAGCCTGAACACCTATAGATATACCCTACGTCATCCACATCCGCTCAGCCGCTAGTACCTGCGTAAGTGTAGTAAGAGACCGGGGCGCTCAGCTGGATATCTAGACCATCTACGTGATACAGTTGTTCGTTTTATCGGTGGATCGTTGAGGCCTGGCCGGCGGTGTGGCTGGTCGCGAGTTGAATTACCTACATACATGGAATGCAACCCGGCTCTGTTGGACTTGACAATATTGATTTATGCTAGTTAACTACCTACCTAAGAATCTGCTATGAACAGCCCAGATCACGGGAAATATGTGCTTGGTGGGAGAAGCACACATTGAAAGCTGACTAATACTCTTTATTTACAGCTTAGCCTAGGACTTATATCCTACCTATACGTAGAGCTTGTAATAAAAATTTAATAATTGAGCTTGAGTGAAATACGAGATCAAAGTTTTGAGTTGCAGGGTTTGTATCTATTTTTGAAGTTTCTGAGAATGTACTTCATGATGCGATTTCACGGACGTAACATATTGTTGTTTCACCCTGAAGGAACATAACGTGGTATTTTGTGCACAATATTAGGGTAAGGGAAATGGGCAGTGCTTAATTCATCTACGCATAGCCACCTTCGATACATTTATTGTAATGTAAAGGAAGGCATCAAAAGCTACCTGGGTCTTCTATTTGGTAAGGCGGAAAAGGGGGAAAGCTGGTCCAGAATAAGGGTGTGTGATTAGGGGCGTATACTTCAATATAGGTCTATTTTCATAGAGCACGCTTCTTGGGGTAGATCTAGAATAGGCGCGTTCTTAGTGTAATGGTACCCAAGATGCGGCAAGGAAGTAGTCAATAGTGTTGAGTCCAGACCCAGCATGTTTTACCAACGGGGCGGGTAGCACGATTCATGATAGGGCGCGGGTATTTTTAACACCCTAGAGCTATTTCGTCATTGGCAAGAACGCGCTTTGACGCGTGAGGAGCCTTGTTTTTTTTCTGTAGCTTTTTTTTTTCTGTGTGAAGTGTATAATATTTTTGTATTGGCCGGGTTTCCCTGTCTAGATAGGAGGGAGTAGGCAGGGTGAGTGGTATTAAGGACCCAGGAACCAGGCACGCAGGATCTTTAACAGAAGCAATAAGAGCGGTTCACCTGGAACGATAATTAGAGCTGGTTGACGTGTATAAACAGCGTGTCAATCGCGAAATCATTCTCGGTCCACTACGTCCCAACGCGAGTTTAAAGTGCTAGATGGGGTGGAAAAGGCGGAATAATAATTTAAGGCGACCACACCACTGGGCCGTTTGTAGGTCCCGGCGAGTACGTAGTAGCACTGACACTACCCAAAGGACCTATGACCTATGAGCTTTTGCCGAATATCGCTTGGTAATTAAAGTAACCGCAGGGAAGGGTCACAAAGAGACCCGGTTCAGCGGAAAGCAAACTGTTGATCGTGGACATCTTCGGTGACTTGTCAGTGCACCAAGTAGGCGTTATCACATCGCAGATGCTAGGAGACGAAAACCCCAGCGCTTATACTAGATTAGTACGTTGTATCAGCTGATTGTTTCGCAACGTTCAGTGGGCACATTTCTGTTTCGGCTGCGTATCTTAATTTAGGTTGTTGGATGACGTCGAAGGAGCAGGTGTGTGCTTTACTTAATCAGGTGGTAAGTATATCAGGTGAAGGAAATCATAGTCCGTCAATATAACCTACTCTTATTGATTTGTCTTGGCAGCTAGAATTATACAGCCAATTGACGATATCGGGGAATAGGGTGCTCGGATTGCTTAGAAAGTTGAAGTAGTTTTGATCAAAATTTGATGACCTGCAGTAGTCGGATTCCGCAATACCCTGTCGCCGAAAGGAGCCGGTTCATCGAGCCACGCGGCTCGGAAGAGAGCGGCATGGTAAACGTCGCTGAATATGCTCAAACATGTGGGACAGGAACAATGCCTGCAACATTCGAGAATTCCTACAGCCAACAACTCAATAACCTATGGGACTTTACCGCAATAGCAGCACTTACACGCGGAAAATCAAGGAGAGAATCCAGTAAGTCGTGCCTGCGTATCATTGGCTGCTCTTTGCATAGCTTGGCGCGCTGTAATCCTGCGATAGAAAGGGGGCGAAGAGAGACTCGCTACTGGATGCATGGCTTCTTGGATAAAGTATTTAGTTAGGTGTTGAAGAAAGTTCATGTGCATCATGGTTTGCTGCGTTTCCCACTTGGGCAACGCGTGCGGAATCCCCGCCTGTGAAACGTGAGGATTACTGATTTTGGCTGGGTATGTGCAGTGGTGTGGTCGTCTGCCTCGTGTGAATGGTCACCGTTATCGAGGCCGTCTTCGTGGAGTGGAATCGGTGGTTGCTCGGGTCAGGTACGGTGCATATCGCGTGCCTACATAATAAAGTGTATATAGTCCATACACGCCTAAATGCTACTTGGTATCGCTGATACGGCTGAATAGATTGGACTCCTCGCTGGCCGCATCCTTGCTTCGTATGGAGCACCTGTAGGGTCGGTCCCTTCGTAATGTGACGAAAAGGCATAGCAAAAAACCTTAGGAATAAAAAAAAAGTAGCTCAAGTTAGTGCGATGCTGCTTCGGTGACCTAAGCTGCCCACTATTGCGGTGTGCAACGCGTACTGCGCACTGCACACCTGCACGGTAGATACTGTGAAGCTAGTGTTGAGGAAAAGGAGACCGAACCACTCGGTCGCTTTGGGGAAGCTTCGCACAATTATTGCGCTACCCATTCCTCGCACTGCGAGTCGGTCGGTATACACGAGGCGACCCCACGACCCGCGGTCCGGACTGGCTGACGGCGGGCTTGTCTGAATTTGAACCCGTTACTGCTTCACCGCCAGCGCCAACAAACCCCGTCAACAGTGGAATGTGCAAGTGCGTCTGCGCGATGCCACATTGGCGCCCCAGTTGGATCCAATACGAACCGATATTCCCACCGGGAGGAAGGGGGATGGATCGATGACCCATGAAGAGGCGCATAGTGTAGGTGGGCTGCCCCTGGCTCGAGATCAGGAATCACACACTAACCCGGAGTGAATGGAAGAGGTCGTGGAAGAGCCCTTTTATTCTCAGCTTCCGATACTGAATAAATTCAGTCATAAAGGCGTGAGCCGATATCGATCGAAAAATTTCAGCTGCTGTTCGGGCACCGTTCCCTGTCTGCCACTTACATATATGTGACCATTCGTATAATTGAGAGACGATTTACCTCAAGCGCCCTTGACGGCGGCCGGCGTTTCAATCGTCCGCTTGAGGAATTAGTGTCGTGTGGATGTGAATACCTAACACACCTACTAAACTTGACAAGGGTGATAAATACCCTGTTGAATCCGCCCATGAAGTGGAGCGAGTGTGGGCGGGTGGTGGTGTTTGTTCCTATCCTTGCGTTTCATACAGTGAGCCGTAGCCGTGGAGGTGAATATACGGTATGTACCTAACCTGATTGCATGCAGCTGATGCTTCCGCCTACCTATTCACGGTGGGATAATTGAATCGTAAAGAGAGATTGTTGGGCTTGCATCTCCAGCAGTATACCTACCTATGCAGGTATGATTGACGGCTGGCTTGGGGTAAAGTACCTATTTAACTTGACAACAAGTCAACAGGGAATGACCCTAAAAGAGTATATCCCGGAGTGGAGAGTGGACAGGGACCCTGTGCTACGCACACAAAGGGATGGTGGGGGGAGAAGCGAAGCTTGGCAAGTTGGAAGCCTCAACTTAGCTCGAAGCGTAAGATCTGCAGGCTTACAGATATGGTTAGATGGAGTGCCTAGGTAGGTAAAAGGCGAGAATTCTCTACCTACCGCTGCCTACCCAGGGACTTAATACAATATGCGTATAGGTAGGGTAGCTTAGCTACCAAGGCTACTTATCTAGCAGGTAGGTTACTGGACATGCGTGGTAGCATGTTAAGTGAGGGGCAGTGAGGGTATTTCTCCAAGTTACTGCACCACCTGCCTCAGATAGTGCTATGCATGTGAAAGGACGCCTTTGGCGCTTGAGTTAGCCTGTCTACACTACTGTAAGGGCCAGCTGATAGGGGCCGACTTAGGTACACAAGCTACACTGCTTAGGACGGCAGATAGGTAGACTGATACAACTACCAATTACCCCTAGTATACGTGTTAAAGTCGTTGTGGTTTTGGCTCTTTATTAGCTACCTATGAAACGTCAAAATTTGACGCGTCTTGATGTACATACAGATTACATATTCACGCCATGCGCCACGACGACAGCTAAGTACTTCGACCAGGGGCCTTGCTTCCTACCTAACTCGGCTCTAGGGGCGTGCTCCTATTATGCATGAACCCCTCCCCCCAGTCTGTCCAAAAACCAACCATTGAAAATCCTCTATACCACTACCTACACACACTACTACGACTACCACCACCACCACCATCATACTACACTATTCTTTCGACCTCTACCCCCCGTGGTCTTTGCATTGGTCTTCAGTCTTGGGAGACCCGTCCTGTCGTTTTGCGTCTCTTGTGCATCTTGACAGCATTCGGCTTGTTTCCCCCCTATTTCTTTCCCCAGGTCGTCAGGTCGTGAGGAGGCGAGGAATAATTAACCTAACCTAGTTGCTTTCGAGAGGCACCTTTGTTCGTCGTCGTCTGAATTAGAACCCAACCCACTATCTACCTACCTACCTACCTACCTACCTAAGGCATCTACACTACGCCTCGCCCCGTTCCTCCGTCCTCCGTGTCCCCGTTCCACCTCGTCGTCCCCTCTCGAACGGCCGTGGTAGCAGCAAGCAGCCAGCAGTCAGCGGTAGCAGCGATAGTGGTTGGTATCATTGCCCCGTTGTCGTTCTCGTTCCGCACCCCCCATCCGATCGAATAAAACTGCCGCAGAACGTCCTGCAGTGCGACCGGCGCACTGCATGTCTATCTGAGTCGCAGCAGACCACACTGCAGTACACACCGTGCGTGTCCAACCATTGCGCATCGAAACACGACTATACCCGTACAATCCATGCACAAGCATTGGGGACAAAAGGGCCTGCTATAATTCGAGTGCATTGGTCACACATAAGCAAAACATTTGGCTCGCCCGTTCGCGTCGCCTCTTTTTTTTGCCCGGCGTGAAGCCAGAGAGCGGTATCTCCAAGCGAATCCCACTGTTATTGCCGGTTGCCTTTGTCCCGAAAAGAAGATAATACTGAGAGGCCCCGATCACCTATGCCTCTGACGGATAGACTCATCGTGTGGCATCGTGTTCTTATGACATCGCTCGGAAAGATCCAAGCTTGGTCATAATTCAACCTCGCCTTGATTCCGCTACACGATTCGTCCTCTGTGTTATCGACTCGTCGATATATTTTTTCGCCAGAGAAACTTCGACCCTGGCCAGTTTTGCCAGAGTGTTAGTCGGAATATTAGTGAATCCAGGTTCACTGCCGATACTAGTACCTTATACGTTCGCCATCAGTGAGCTCGTCGAAACGCGGAATTGGCTCGCCGTGTGAGTCGACATTGCGAATCTGATCGGGTCACATAAAGAGCTCACGGCTGCTGTCTCCTCTAATGCACGTCCACGGCTGGCGAGTCACGGGGTATCAGGAAGCTGCTGGTACAGTTAGAGTAACACTCTTTTGACGACTCCATTCTAAACTTACCCAGTTTGCCCATTAGTTCATCTCCTGCCCGTAGACTCATCACCGAAGCCTGCCGCAGAGCTACAATGCCATGGAGGGCTCCTCGGCACCACTAGCAGACTATTTCTGGATTGCGGGCATTGAGTCCGTATCCTATAACGATGGCCTCGTCCCCCCGACTCCTACTCAGCTGGACACCGCCATTGCTGAAGATGGCGAACCGGATGACCAGTCCGATCCTCAGGCGCCGTCACTTAGCCACAAGCGTACTGCTCGCCACTCCCGCCAGAATTCCGACAACAGACTTTCCAGAGCCTCTATCTCAAACTCGATCCGTACACTAGAAGAACTCGATGGAAATACAAGAAGTAATCGAAGTAGCGCTACTATTAGACCAAACCCGCCGCCAGGAAGTGTTGAAAACTCGGATGGATTTTTGATAGACTTCGACTTTGACAAAGCTCTGGTCAAGTTTGCCGCGGAACGAGAGAATTTCCTAGAAGACCTCAGTTTCTCAGCCGGCGCAAAAACGCAGAGTAGACCACCAATGGTCAATCCACGAGCTGAGCGAATCAAAGCCGACGAGAACGCTAATGCCAGATTAAGCCCTCTAAAAAGTATCAGAGGCAGCATTCGAGGCAGTATACGGCGAAAGATTAGCTTTAGAGACATGAACAGCTCAAGGAAGCAGCCGACTACTCCCAGACCCGGTATGGACCCATCTAAGGATTGTGTAGCAAGGCTTTCTGCCCAACCCAACTATGAGCTCAAGAAACATCCTGCATTCAGTACTGACTCTTGCAAATTAGCTTCGGTTCGGACAGCGAAACGGCTCAGCAACTACAACTCAGTTATTCCTCCCCCTCAACCCCTTAATCTCGACCCTGATATGCACCCCCTTAAACGGCGCTTCGAGCCCGAATTACTCGATAGGTATCCGCCTCGTGACGCTAGAGAGGATCCTGGCAGGAGGGGCAGATTTCCGGACTATGTGCCAATGTTCGCATTTCCTAATGACATTCAGATAGTATCATCCGACGAGCGTCCGAGGTCGACCTGGCATGGATTCACGATGACATCCGACGATAATTCTAAGATCTACGGTGTAACGGTCATCATATGGACGGCACTGACGACGGATGTTGCTGAGGAGGTTGAGAAGCGGTGCGAACAGTGGAGGCAGAGTCATATGAGTGAGGAAGAACGGGAACTTGCTGGTAGCTTGGGGGCAAGACTCGCCGCAGAACGGGCACATTTATCGCAACTTCTTGCTAAGCTTCCCACCATACCCTCTGGATCATCGGCTCGTGAGACACTTGATGAACAAATCAGCGCTGTCGAAGAGAAAATCAGTCTGATGGCCGAGATGCTTCGGCCCCTTAGGCACGGGGCCGCGTCAAAGATCGATGGGCTCACCGCAGGTGAAAGTGGACTCTGGACTCCTCGTGCGTACGGCATCCTTGGACGCGATGCTACCAGAGTAGGATTCTGGAAAGACTGGCTCCGAGCTGTCATCGTGCCTATGACCGACGGCGGCGTCCTACGAGTCCCCCCGAGCTCCCCCAGAGTAGGACGATGGCAGCCATTGGAACGTTACGTGGTCAATTTGTGTACGGAAGCGTTCAGTCCTCTCAGCTCCAAAACACAGGTTGAGATTGGTGTGCGGGAGCTTCGGCTCTATGCTCGAACCGAAGCGGTTAATGAGCTTCCCGGTTCCCGTAACACGGATCTGTACGCGCTCTTCAGGTCTCTATCCCTCGAAAATATTGTTACGCTGTTCGAGTATGCAATGTCCGAGTCCCGGATAATCCTGCTTTCTTCTCACACTGCGATGCTTCATTTGGCATCGCATGCGTTGGCCAATCTTCTATACCCCCTCACCTGGGCTAGCATTTTTATCCCAATACTGCCTGCTCGATTATTATCAGCTCTGGATGCTCCATGTCCGTACATTGTCGGCATTGAGCGGCGTTACGATAATATTGAACTGCCAGATGATGACTACGTTCTTGTTGATCTAGACAAAGACACTATTGATTCGACGTCCCAGCCAGTTCGTCTTCCCAAGCACATTCGACGTAAACTACTCTCGTTACTACAACTTGCTGCCCCCCATGCCATTCGATGTGGTGTCACATCCGGACCACCACCATATGCTATTGAATCCTTCCCGTATGACGCCTTCTCCGCCGAGAACGGCTCATTGTTTCATGAGAGGGCGCAACCAAGTACTTTTGCGAAATGGGTCGCCCAGAGCTCGACTTCGTTTGGTGAACCTGAGCCGAAGGAAACACTGAGGGTGCCCGTTTTCAACGCTTTTGCTAGTGCAAAGCCAGGAGCTGCCGATCGCCCAACTACCAGCAGGTCCAACAAGACCAGCCCTCCGTCTTCCGTATCCCCTGTTTCTATAAACTTCCCGCCCATGCCCTCGACACCCATATCAAAAAGCGACTCGGGTTTTGCTCTCTCAGCAACATTACGCGAGAAGAGATCGGGTCACTTTGATGAAAGGGGCCGTCGCAGCTCCTCCTTTGGACAAGCACCTTACCATCGGCCTCATGCCCCGTTTCTAAATGGACACCAGGCTAATTTATCCATTTCTGCTATATCCATTGACTCGCAGTCGTCTTACGGTGGATTCGGTGGCTATGCTCCATCGACTTACGCACAGTCTACTCTCGCTGCATCCACCATCATGCCGAACATGCTTGTGCAGCCGGTACGTAATACCGAGACTACGGTATGGGTTGAAGGCCATTGCTTCAATTTAACGAATGAAATTGGGGTGACTTGTACCATCTGTGATGAACGCTCTGAAGGGGACGGATGTTACAAATGTTCAGGATGTGGTGCCATTTCACATGGTCGCTGTCTCGGCTGCGTTAGCCTAGTGTGCCCAGTAGCATTTAATACTGACAAGATACGTGCCGCTTTTGTGCGCTGTCAGGCTAGCTTGCTTTACACATACAGAAAGCATCTAGGTCGGCCATCAAAAGAGCAGAAAAGCAATTCTCAGTTATATGCTTTTGATATGAATGGATTCATTAGGAGCTTACCTTACGATCAGCAAGAGTATGCGACAATGATGAAGGACACTCAAGGTATGCAACTAATCCTCGTTCTTCCTTGGTATAGAAACTGATCTATCTTAGCTTTTAATGAATTTATTCACTTGCGGGAGACACAGCCGCCGACAAATCCGGCAATTCGTCTTTTTGACGAGATCATCTTAGCCAAAAAGGCTCGCGGCAAACCAGGTCTCACTTCGGGGCTATCTCGTCTCTCTACTATCAGAGCATCACATGGTGTTTCAAATAGCATGCCTAGCAAGCCCAACAAGTTACCATCTTATCTTACGGATACTTCGGATCACCTTTGGCGCACTGCTTCTGTACCCATGCCAAATGCCAAATTTCCGGGCGAATATCGAGCTGTCATAACAAGGATTCCGGCGAAATTAGACCCTGCTCTGATGAAGGAGCCTCGTGCCATACAAGGTGTCCCGCGTCCTGAACAGCGCAAAAAGGGAGTCTTAAGAAAGCAAGTCCCTAGTATGATGGGAATACCAACTCTTTCTCTCCCAGTTCCTCCCACCAAAGAGTCATAACATCGAACCTGAATCAAGCAGGAACAGATAAGTAGGGAGCAAACCAGAGAAATAGGGGCCACTGTTATTTGCGACAAGAGCTTGAACTCGAACTTTAGCTCGACTTATCGGAGCCTTCAGCAGTGTCAATTGTGTATAATATAATCAAACTCAAAAAGTTTGGAGAGAAAAGTTACATAAAAGCTGATCAACATGATTTAACCTCTCAGCTCGACTCACCAGCTGGAACGCTCCCAAATAATAAAATTGCAACTTGTTATCGCATCAGAAACTTCGGGCCCTCGACCTAGAAGAAATTAGGAGGCAGTTGATGAGACAGAAACTTGATTTGTACGTTGCGAATTACAAACTCGACAATGCCGGTGTAAGAGCCTCGCGTTAGCCTTCGACGATCTCGTCGTCCACGAGAAGAGGGTGGGAGAGAAACAGACAATACTGGGCAGTTTGAATATGTAAGGGGCAAAAAATGTGTAGTACATCGGTATGGTATGGCATGGCACGGTGAAGACACGATAAGGCATTTGCATCGCATGGCATTACACAGCATAATTAGCATGGCTCTTGCGCAACACACACGGGTTGCATTTGCCGGAGAATCTGGACTTGATATTTCAATACCCCTTTTCCGCTCTCCTTTGCTGCAGGTGCATAGCAAAGGTTAATTTAATTCATTCAAGCTGATGCGAAATCACCTGATTAGTAGCACCGTAGTCATTGCTATGTACACAGAATTAAATCAATGATAGATTGGTTGATTTGAACCTTACCATAGGCCGGACGAACACATGCTTTTCGGAGGCCCCGATCGGAAGCGAAGACGGGAAAGGGTTCACGTAAGACGATGAGGCCGGCTGGCACGTTACACTTGTCTTTGACGTATGCAGAGTATCTCTCCATCTACCTGCTGACCAGGAGAGGGACGGTATCTTAGATGAGATTTTAACATTGATTTTAGTGTGCATGGTGAAGTAACTAACACCGTATACTTTGTTTCGCTCATTCCGGGCCACGGCAATGAAGCTGGTCATACGGGGTACTTGTTATTGATGCACGCATGTTGCACGGTTAGCTAGGTATACGCATATTGTTGAACCTGTCTCGCCTCTTTCGATTAAATCTCTAGCGTCACAAAAAACGCCAGGACCTAAGGCGGAAATCGATCATTATTGCTTAGAATCGGTATGAATAGTATAATATTCTTCAGCATAAGTCACTCCGTTCGTAGCCGCCAATTTTCACCCTTCAAGGACGGTGAAAGAGGGAGCCTACTGAATGATGAATGGTATTTTTTTCGAGACAACCTGAGACAACCTTAGATTTGATAGCTTGCTCCTGTCAAGCTATAGGCACACGGCCACCTCTAACTGTAGTTTGTATCGAGCTCTACTGTGAGACTCTGTAGTATCTGATTATGAATTCAGACTTCTCAATTTCGCTAGCAAAGCGCTCGCCGATCTAATCGAGCCTGATAATATGTTCCAGCTCCCTTCACCTCGCTCTCCTTTCTGCATTCTGTGTTGATAATGAACAGCATTCTGTGATTTTGATGGGTATCTCATGATAGGGGGTATGGATCCAGGAGATTAAAACATGAAGCCGTGCGGATGAACGTGGGTGTATGTAACCTTTTGTTCAGATAGCCGACACAGCGCTCGTCTCCTATGATCTTCGATGAAACTTGCCGTCTGGCAAAGTAGATGTCAATGAAACCACAATTTAATCCGTCCGGGACTTTCTGAGAGCCTATCCGCTTATGTAGCGGCGCTCATGCTCTGATTTGTTTTATGGCGATACCAATGTATCCTTTTCGAGACAATTCCCCCACAACGCTTCATACGCCGCGCTTCGAACTCGAACCCGACCCAGACGGTCCCCCACCACCATCATCGCCCCGCGGCTTCGGCGGCCGCGGCTGCTTCTCGTAGGCATTAGGACTCGGCCGTCTCCTCCGCTTATCGTCTCGCCTCCTCCCACTCCCCCTACCGCCTCCTCCTCCCTCACCATGGTCATGGTCGTGTGCATGCGCGCAATCCGGCGCGTGTTCTACATCCCTATCCCTATTCCTATCCCTCGCCCTGCGCTGCGCAAGCGCTCGCTCGCGCGCATCGTACGCGGCGTCGTCGGAATCCGAATCAGTGTCCGAGGAAGAAGAAGACGAATCGGACGACGACTCGTCCGAGGACTCGCCCACGGCTCTGGGTGCGTGGTATATGCAGCAGACTAGATGGGAATTCGCGGAGTTTTAGTAAGTGATGATGGAAAACCGCTTGATCCCTTGATCCCGCCGATAGGGAAAATGATGGGATGATGGGCGGATAGATGGATAGAACAAGCCATACCTTTCGAGCTCTTGCGTCCCAGCCCCTCGTTATCCACTACGCTCTCGGCCCATTGCACGCGGCGCGCCGAGGGCGTGTGCGCGCCCCTTAGACGCAGGATCGCGGGCGGCGGCGACAGCGCGGGCGCCGCGGTCTCTGTCTGTGTTGCCGAGCCTGACGGTGCTTCGACGGTGCGCGAGCGGGAGCTGCTCGCTTGTTGCTGCTGCTGCTGCTGCCTCTGAGTTCGCCGGTCGCCCGACATAGTTTTTCGCTAATGCAGGAAAAAGGAATTTGTATGTAAGCGAATGTGTGTGCAGTATGAATGTCTGTATTAGTCAGACTCCGGAAGCCAGCCCAGAAGAATGAATGTTCGCTTTGCCTTCCTAGTCTCTAGTTGAGAAGGATCTCCACGATGCAATATGATGATGGTAAGTTGGCGCTTTCAGTGGAGGTTGTTTCCGTGTCCCTCGTCTTATATTCTCGAGCGTGCCATTTAGGTCGGTCGACAAGGGGTGTGCTGTGCTGCGTAAAGCAGAGAGGTCGGATGCCTCCTTGAACACGACAGCTGCGGTGATGAGGGGCAATGTTTTTGATTGCGTTCAGAAGAAATGCCCCTCCTTTCGTCACTAACTGGTACCTAAGTACACAGAGAAAGGTAAACAAGAAATTGGAGATTATAGAAAAGCCACCTCCAGTTAATGTTTTTTCGACATACTACAGGTGGATGACGTAATTGCCCATCTAAACAAAGGATGCTTGAATAAAAAAAAATTCCGACCAGACATTCTTGTTCATGATCATGGATGAGGCCAGGCTTATAAATTAATTAAGTTGCGCCTCGCTTTATCGAATCTTATCAGCTGATATTTTTAGGCGGACTTAGCCGGCTTACCCTGGCGGTCGGGTCTCAGGGGTCCACGCCACGCTTCAGATCTTCCCCGTGCTTCAATCACCAATCCAGCAAGCCTTTGAAACGCCAATGGGCGGTCGTTTTGTGTTTAAACTTTTAGCTAATCTATGGTTTTATACAAGTTCACAGTGACTCATTATGTAGTATTGTACATGTTGATATTTTACAATGCAATCGCGACGTCTCTGACCGCCCGTCTTCTTACCAACTAGGTTGTGGTCCCAGCGCCTGAAGCTTCTCGCTCGCGCCTGAGTTGCTTCTCAAGCTTTTTCGCGCCTTTCATGCTCTTCCTCGGTCTTGATCTCCGCGACGCAGCTTTGACTTTCGGCTGATTCAGCAGCCAGCCATTCATGGGTCTACGGCAAGAAATGAATTTCCCTTCCGGGCTATACACGTCCACGATGGGCCAGTTTGGTTCGTCCTCTTTTTCCTGCTTCGCAGGCAGAGTGGGCGGCAGCTTCTGCTTCTCCGTGCCTTCAGCTATAGCCTCGAGCCGCTCCATGGCTGATAGATGGTCGGCAGTTCCTGTATGCTCATCTGGTATTTCTGTCTCCGGCTGACCTTTAGGCGCAAATAAGTGTTTTGTACGAACTTGAGCAGCTATCTCCACCCATCCGACCCCCTCAATTAGTATATCGGCTGAGAGTACTCGGTACGGAAGACGTTCCACATCCAGACCAACAGCACTCTTTCTTGTCAGCGGTCCTGTCCGCTCCTTAGTCACGTCCCACTTGAGTTCATAGGAGCCCGCAAGCTTGGTGACGTCTCCAGTCCCAAGCAAGGCAATGTTCTCGACATTCACCTCGCCTGTCTGGTTTTGTATACCGATGGCCTTCTCAGTCCTGCACACATGTGTTTTGAGAGGTGTAAAGTTATATGTCAGCATGGTGTCTTTCTGGTCTCGGGGGGTTATGCGAATGAACCCTCCTAAAAGTAGAGATTGCCCTGGCACTATCGGCAATTGTTCTGGAACAATACGAGATCGCATCAGTAGAGACAGGCGATGCTCATTTCTGACATGATGCTCTAGGCGAGCCCTCTCGAGGCCGGGTAAATCAATCAACTCGCCCCGCCCGTTTCCAAACGGCACGCGTATAGGTGACGCCGTTGTCCCCGGTAGGTCTGAGACCAGAGGCATCTCAGGGTATTGAGTCTCTTTAGGTGCAGGGGGTAGCAACGAGAATTCGTCCCAAGAACTATCTTCGACTGGATCGATGTTGTCGGAACGTTCGCTGCCTTGCGTCTCGTCGACTGGCAAAGCTCGGTATCCTTTGGCTTTTGCCACCATATCGACTGTAATCTGGTGTTTCGTAGGGCCCCAGTTCATCCGCCCTTTAGGAAATACGGCCTCAAACAGCTGGCTTTTCCCTACGTTGGCTTTACCCAACATCCAGCCGGCTCCGCCTCTTTTCCAAATAGCCTCTCTCAACTCTTTGGTCCACCATGTTCTTTTGGCACTAACGGCTCTTAGATTCCCGAGTCGGACGTTGTCTCCAACGCGTCCCAACGCATCTCGTAATACCTCCCGCAGATATGGGAAAAGCTTATCTACTTGAGGCTTCGTTGGCGCTAGTAGATCAGCCCGGGCTATTACGAAGCTCAATTCCATGTTTTGGTCATGATAGAATCTGGCTGACCTCGACCGGCGATTTTTTGACCGTAAGGGCATCGTGTCGAGTAACTTCGCTATCTTAGGTACCAATGACATTGGGAAATCGGCGGCATCGAGGACATGATAAACATGGTTGTATTTGTAGGGGGACTCAGCAAGCGTGTCGCGAATGGACTCGATGCTCGGGTGGTAGATGGACTCCCCAGTATGGTTATGCAGCAAGAAGTGGCACCTATCGCAGAGCGGCTTCCTTGGCGGAGCCTGTGGTTTCGAGTCGACAGGAGGGAGGCCGAGGGCCAGCGCGCGCACGTCAACCCCTTGCTTCTCTAGTTCTTCTGCGTCGAGCTGCCTCAGCGCATCTGCGTAGATCTGGTCTTCACGCCGGGGCGAGTAGCCAGATGGGCCGTCTAGGCCCAGATATCTCCTGACGGCGCCGCGACGCAAGTTAAAGTAGCCTGGCTGGTTGGGGTCGGCAGTCTGCGTCAGAGCACCACAACCTGTACATTGTCTCGGAAGAGTCCGCAGGGGGGCGGATCGAGCAGCAGCAGTAGCAGTAGCAGCTGAAGAATCCAACGGAGGAGCGACGGCTGATGAAGAATCAGCTTGCATATGCAATCTCCTCCTCGTTGCTGTCCATGGCGCACGTTGAAGCCGGCTCAGGGCTTGGGCACCTGGTCTCAGCGGAGAGTAGCTTAAAGTGCGGACTGATGGACAGAGATAGATGGGGAGTTCCAGCTTTGTCAGCTTCTCAGAGAGATTGAGCGCATTATTCAGCCATCTGCTTGCTGGGGCGCGGTGCATTTTCGTTCCTTCGAAGCAGATTCCAGGAGCACGTTTACAGTGGGAAGGAAGAAAAAAGAATGACCATCCCAAAAATTTTAGCGGCGATGACGCTGCGACGTTCCCCGGCTGCGAAACCCCTGTAATTGTACCTACCGGCCTAGAGATTTAGTGCACGCTACGCCACTAGTAGAGTCCCTTCCCTGCCTTTGCTGCGGGGCCGTTTGCACTAGACCCCCGTAGATGCCCAATCGATAACGCCTCTCAAGCCCTCCCACATCGTTGACGGTGCGCTGTAACTCGTCACACGTGGACTTTCATCATGCACAATGTTCCGATGCAATTACCTACTTAATCTTTAATAATACTTCCCTGACGCATAGGCGACAACCAAATAACGGCTATTTCGGTTGTAACTCTATATATATCCTCCCGGGCGCATTTCATATTGCTAGACCGTTGCGGTCTTCATCACCAACCTAGCCAACGGCAACAGAACGGCCATGACGGAGGGCGTATCGTCGGAAGACGCCGCGGCAGCTCGCGCGGCCGAGCAGGTTCGCCTGCGGAAACAACGCCGGGAAGCCAAGATCAAGGCTGGAGGTGCTTCGAGGCTAGATAGGATCACGGGCTTGGGCGGACGTCCAAAGGGTAAGAACATATACGTCCGTCTTGTACATCCAGCGTCTAATCACCACCATTAGAAGAGGCTCCGGCTCAACCGCCAAGTAGCGATTCCACACCGTCGACTCCTGCTGCCACTGCGGCGACGGCCAGTCCTTCGGCCTCGGACAACCATGCCGATCCGGAGGAGGTCGACATCTCCCAGCACTACTACACGCCGCAAACCACGGCGCGGCCGCCCCTGACCGACCCCGCCAACATGTCCGAAGCGCAGCTCCGCCAGATGATGCTCGGCTTCGACCAACCCTCACCAGCCGGCTCCGGCTCCGGCTCTTCCCCTATGCCTGGCATGGAAAGTATGGAGGGTATGGCGGGTGCGGATCAAGACCCGATGATGCAGATGCTCCAGAAGATGATGGCAGGCGGCATGCCCGGCGGAGCCGCCGACGGCAGCAACCCGTTCGCGGGGATGGGGCTCGACGGGCTCTTCAGCGGAGCGGGCGGGTCGAATCCTATGCAACAACAACAAGGCCCGCAGCAGCCTGAGCAGAATAAAACCGTGAACCTCTGGCGTATCCTTCATGCCATATTCGCCTTGGGGCTAGGCATCTATGTGGCGTTCTCTACAACGTTCACCGGCACCAAGATCGAGCGCGACACGGATAGCCTGCAGAGCACAGGCATGCTGGGCGCACAAAACCTAGACCAGGCGCGCGCATGGTTCTTTTATGTGTTTACGAGCGTCGAGACGGTGCTGCTGACGTCTAGGTATATGACGGAACGCAGCGCTGGCTTCACTCCGTCGGGCTGGACGTGGACTATCTCGGGCATGCTGCCGGATCCGATGAGGGGCTATGCGCGCCATGCCCTTCGGTACGCACAAATCTTTACCACGGTACGGAATGATGCGCTGTTATGTGTTTTTGTGATGGGTGTGTGCTGCTTATTGCGACCATGATGAGACCGGGGGTGAAACCCCCCTTTTGACCCTTTAAGAATATACCTAGTCTTCATACTACGCATTAACTCTCATGCCGCAGACTTATCAATTTATGTGATTAATGAATGCATGAGTGATAATTATATCTGAGTATCTTCCTCTTTTATATAGCAATTGTCAGAGTACGCCGTTCCGTTACACTTCGGCCAGCGATTTACAACCGATTTTCCCATAAAGCCTCCAATTGTACAATCTCCCAAATTCCACCTTAAATGACCACCGTATGTCTTACACACCAATGTATAGCTAATGTTACATAATTGACGATGTTCTTCATACCTACGCCGGGCTGATAATCAGGCCTTCCTTGATAGCATCGCGTTCCTTCTTACCGAAGGGGTCCTTCTTATCAAATGAAGCGGCCTTGCGCTCCGAAGACGGCCACGTCGTGATGTCGTAATCGTCACCGCCGATCTTAGGAGACCCCTGGTGAAAGTGCGAGTGCCCATGCCTCTTCGTATACTTCTTGAGCGCCGCCTTCCAGCCCCAAGGATCCTTATCGTCTTTCCGGGGCAGCTCGATGTCGCCGACGGCGTTGGCCATCAGCTCCTCGATGTCCTTTGGCCCGCGGAGAGTGACGCCCCGCTTGTTGGCGTACGTCAGGACGGCGTCCTCGTAGTAGTCGGGCTGGAACTTCAGCTTGCTCGTGTAGGGCTTCCGGTCGTCGTCGGAGAGAATATTTGACTCCCGCATTTGCGCCGTAAGAGACATGTACATAGCCATCGTGCAGCCCAGGCTGCGCACTTCGGTTGCGTCGCCTACGAGACCCAGGTTGTCTAGCTGTGCGAGCATCGCGAGGAACATGCGTCCCACGAGCTGCATGGCTTCGTTTACTTTGTCACCATCATCCACGCTGTCAATACAGGTCAGTTTTCGAAGTGAAACATGTGGAGCTAAGAAGTGGAAGTGAACTAGGGTTGACGATGAAAAGAAAGGGAAAAAGAAATAAATGAAAAGGAAAGCGGACGTTAAATGAGACAAAAGAAAAGAAATCCTACGTACTACGCAAGCGCTCCGCTGGCGTTATGCAGAAGCCAGTGAACAGTGCCTTCACAGACAGCCCATTGCTCGCGCCACTCGCCGCGCTGCTCCTTGGCGGCCTCCTCGAAGTCGAGAAATAGATTCTCCAGGACTTCTATGGTGCCGTAGCCCGCGTGGTCGTTGAACGTGTACATTCCGAACCTGTCCGGGTCCCGGACGAACATGTGGAGGAACTGGTTCGTGAACTTCTTGTAGCCCGCCCAGCTGATGACCCAGGGATGGTCGGGGTTCGCGGCGTAAGGCTTGAAGCATTTGCAGTGTTTCTTCCCGCAGGACGGTCCAAGTCTTTTGCCTTTTCCTTCATCACCCTCCTCCTCTTTGTCTTCTTCTCCCTCTTTCTCGCTCTGATCTTCATCATCCTTATCGGATGCATCTCCGGCGCTGTCGTCATCGTCCTCCTCCTCATCCTCTTCCTCGGAATCATCATCATCATCATCAACGTAGAAAGGCTGGCAGAGCGTTATGTACGAGTACGCTTTCTCCTCATCTTTCCACACCATGCGGTAGTCGGCCTCGGCATTGGCAGATGCGGACACGGCCGACCAGCGTTTGCTGCGAGGCGGCTTGTATTCAGGCTCGGCTGGCGCTGGTGCGGCCTTAGTCTTTTTATTGGCTCGGCCGCCGGAGCCCGTGGATTTGCGTTTCGGTGGCATTATTTGATTTATTTTGGAGCTACGTTGTTAAATTAAAATGCGACGTGAAACGGTCTTTTGAGTAGTGTGGAATCGAATGTATGTCTCGCTACTATTTTGTATGATGATATCACCAATATAGCAGATGGTTCGAGAAAGTGATAGGGGTTCAATGGTTTTCAGTGGCTGTCAGCACTGTACTGGTATGCTGAAGAACTAAATATGATACTGTGGTCGCGACAGTCGCGACCTGGCGCGTCTTCTAGGGTTCCGCTGACGTCATACCGTAGATCGTCGAAAACTGACAAGACACAAAGCACTTGGATTTGTCTGCCTAGCTATGTGCTAATTAGCTTGATATGTATGCGCTGAGCATGTGTGCAGTAAAGGATAACGTCGTCGGGCCTTGACACTACTGCTCACCTCCAACTAATCACCTAAACATACTTTCCCCAGCAAATCGAATCGTCCAAGGTGTTGTGTTAGACAGCTATATAGACTATACAACGCAGCAAAGTAAAACGAGAGAGCTCTAGAAGCAATGGCAAAAGCAATGGAGCCTGCTTATCCCAAAGCATGCGAGACGTAGTCTAATATATGCTTTCTTTCGCTCTTAGCTTCAAGAAGTTATTTATTAAAGGTATTTACAAGTACTACCACGTGGTGACCTAGCTCAGTGATGACTAAGTCAGGTTGCAGTGCGTCGCGAGACCCTGAAAGATACTTCCAGGGGTATCATCTAGCGCCGAAAGCTACTGTATCATATCTCAACAACAGCGCCTTAAGACAGCCGCAAAACCACGTGAAAGATCGGCGCATTCCAAGAACCACCCTTCAGCCCCTCGAAACTTCTTCAACATATATCTTCCTCCAACACGCAAAATATACGGAATTCGAGTCCCGCCACGATGCCGCGAATGCCAAAATTCTCACCCTACGGCGCGAGACCGAGACGGTCCGCGCGACTCGTGCTAGGATGGGTCCTCGTGCTCGCCCTGATCTTAGCCTTGACGTTCTATCTCTCGGCGCGCACCGGCGAGCCCTCGAGAGTCGACGCGAAAACTGTGATGGACAAGATGAGGGGCCGGGGAGGATCATTACGAGAGAAGACATCTCGGGTCGTACCGTGATATTATTGGTATGCATGCACAGGACTGGAGTGCCATGTATCAAGGAGGAAGAGGAGGAGGATAAAAAGAGAATCAAACAAAGAAGCAGAAATAAAGACAATGGAATCCGTCGAGCGACTAATGAACTCGGACACAATTTCAAGTGTCTTCGCCAACGAGGAACCCCTCGTCTTTTTGACTCCTATTACGGCATTCTGGCAAACACCCATATCACCAAGTCATATAAGACATAGGCCCATGGCGATGTCTATCTATTCGGTATTATTATAGGCCAATAATCGATTCTTCGGTGCCTTCATGCGCTAGTTGATAATAAAAGCGCAAGTTTAAGTGCCAAGGGCAGGCCAACCCTCTATTATGCCTCATCGTATTGTCCCCGTCAAGACGAGGCCAATCTGGTAAATGTCTCAAGCAAACTCAATTTTCTGAAAGCCGCTTTGCCCGGTGCCATGTGCTGTTTCAGGGTAGGTATAAACGAACATATGGACGTAGACACATGAATCTGAGTCTCATTCATCCAGAGCTTCCGACTTCAAGATGTTCATCAACAGTTTTGCTTCATCATCGCGCTTCTCAGCGCACTCGGAGCAGAGTCCCCTGTATATCGGAGGACGGGGCCGATCCTCTATAAGGACGCCGCAGTCTCCAAAGTCCTTCTTGTGCTCCTCAACCCCTGTGTCAAAATATGATTAGTTATATTGTGGGAAACATCGTGAGCTCTCCAGACCCCAGGAAGGCTGTCAAGAGAGACTAAATCATAATGCCTGTGCGCTTTTCTGCCTAAATTGGAGACATAATAGAGTATATATCTCCAATACTATGATGAGAGACCTGTAGAGAACACTTACAAACACAATTATACTGTATCGTAGTGGGTTGTCCATGTTCCTTGTCGCATTGGATGCACAGCAGCTTCTGGTCCTGGTATTGACACATACTGGTGAACTTATAGGAGTAGTGCAACTACGTGGCTCTGTTGACAGTTTGGTTGACTGAGCGAGTATCAAGACGCGGCGTTAAAAGGTAATGGTAAGATGGTCTGTGGTATATATGATGTGGTTTAGGATAGGTTGATGTTTGCGAATTATAGTCGAACAATCGTATAGTTCCGTACTAGGTGTATTCCATTTAACGCAATGCTTTGGAAGCAGGAGTGTGTTCTATACTTACTTATATAGTTCTCGGAGTGAAGGAAATAGGTGAAGTTATTATATCACGGGGTAAAATTGGTCGAAGTTTTCTGAATAATGTCCAATGTGTTGGGTGTTTCTGAGAAACCTTGTGTCGACAAACAGGCAGCCTGTTACAGGAGGCGCTGACATGTTTTCCAGCTACACCTGTTTCGACTCGAAATGTTGCGTACTGTTTATATCGTTTAGAAACAATCGTCATGTGCTTTGAACTGCCACATCTACCAGGATACGCGTCTGTTTGGTGTACGTGATGTAAGGGACAAGACATGTACGATGCGCAAACTGCTAAGGGATGGCCGGGTTATCTTAGGGTCAAGAAATTTTCAAAGGTAGGCTACATGGAATGAAGCAACGGATCTTGGGACCGAAAGACAATCAATTACTGGCTGCTCCAAGCCTTAAAATACAAGGCTATGTCACACAACATACGAAGCAAGCGCAACATGTATGGAGTCTTATTGAATAATCTTGTGTAGCAAAAAGAAGGGATAGAGACAAAAAGGCGAAAGGCGATTAGTTACTGATGGATTTTATCACTCCGCTTACGCGTCTGTTCGTGTTACCTACACACATTGGACTAAACAGGGAGTGCTTCAATGTCCGCAACTGTTCCTCCGCGATATCCCGTGGCTTTTGCGTGTGGTGTCGGGTCCTGCGACCGGCACAGCTGATCGAACAGGCCTTTACCAAACCGTTCAAACGCCTTCTTGATCCCACCAACTTGGATGAGCTGCTTCTCCATCAAGCTGAGCTCAAAATGAAACTCACTTCCCCCACAGCGAATGACCGAGGCATCCATGTCGACCTCGATCTCCGATCCCATTTGTGCGATGTCGTATAAGTCCTTCCCATTGCCTCCACGTGGCACTTGGATCCCTAGGATCCCGATATTCGGCTGGTTTCTAGCATAGATGAATGCAAAAGATTCGGCTATGACACACTTGATACCACAACCTTTGAGAGCATTGACTGCTACATCGCGGGAGGATCCGACTCCAAACCCTTTTCCGGCAACGATGATGTTGTGGCCTTGCTTCTGGGCGAGGTCTCTGAATTCGGGCATGAAGTATTCCATACAATGCGAGCCCCATTCTTCGTCTGTTTCGCAAAGATGCAGGAAGTCGGTAGGGATAATCTGACGCCATCATTTAGCCTCACATGTCAAGGGCGATTGTCAATAGATTATGTGGATTGGATGTGACTCCCAATCGAACGGGAAGTGTTTGGGTTTTTTGTCTTTCAGGCTATACTTACGGCATCCGTGTCAATGAAGTCTCCCAACCTCATAACCTTTCCTTTGATAATCTCCGCTGAACTCGGGTCCGAATGCATGGGGAAATGGTCTTGCACGGGAGAAGAAGCAGTGCTCGGCAACGACCAAGCGTCGCTTTCTGAGGAGGAAGACGTATCTTCCTCAGCGTCGGTACCATAGGGCTCGCAATACGGAATATTACCGGCTTCTACCACTGTTGTCCCCGGATCATTTTCACCTTGAAGGTGAAACTTTTCTAGTATATCCGGAGAGTCTTTGATTGGATTATACATTAAGTATTTAGTCAGCTCATCAGTATTAAGTCGATCGAGTAGCGGTTGAGGATCCGTGATTTTCATCGTGAAGGACGAGGCTGCTACCGTTGCTGCTGCTGCAATGTTGCCGATAGAACCTGTGGAAAGCAAGATTGTAAGCGAGATTAAAGGGGTTATATGACATCGCGCGAAAGCGACTAGAAAATACATCTATAAGAAATGAGACTGAAAATACCTGGCCCCATGCGGTTCTTGAAGTTACGATTTTGAGAACTCAGCCAGCGTTCCCCTGAGTGAGCCTGGTCTGTTCCCTGGCCGATGCACATTGAACAACCTGGGACACCAATGTTGAAACCAGCTCGGCGGTAGACGTCAAGAAGCCCAAGGTCTTCTAATTTGTGACGAATTGGCCGTGAACCTGGCACGACGACTCGTCGGCCTTTATCAACTGGCTCAAGACCTTGATCAAGACCCGCCTGCAGAATCAGGGCCCCGATTATCACTTTAATGACTGATGTTAGTAATCTTTCTTCAGAGATATGTTGGAAAGATTTCGGGTGTATTTAATAGCATAGAAGCTCGCTTCTTTGCTCTTAGGTGCTGGACCTGTATGACAAATACACATCCGAGGTTAACTTACAATCTTCTTCGGCAGTTGTGCAGGCACCGATGAAGCAACCGTCCAGTTCATAACCTTGTATCTCAGTAACTGGGACTACGTTATCTGGAGAAGGACAAATAGCGACGAATGAGGTTATCTGAGATAAGTCTATGACACGCTGTTCCGCATATTCGGCATCGGGGTCTGCGCGGAAGTACACAGCATTGGAACGATACTTGCGTCTTACCCGCCTTGAGATATATTCGAGTGTCCTCTCGTCTGACTCAAAGATTCCTGTCACAGCTCCGAACTCCTATGTCGCAAGTTGTTAGAATAAAGCTCGAATGACAAGATAACTGCTCCAATACCCTGTTGCGTCTACTGCGATTTGGTAGGGTAATTGAATGAGTACTTACGGTGCACATATTTGCTATCGCGAATCGCGCGTCGCCGGATAGGTACTTGAGTCCAGGCCCACTAAACTCAACAACCCTTTCCGCGGCGATTGTGTTTCGTTTGAATTCTTTCAGAATATAGAGGATCGTATCTTTCCCACCAATTCCCCTTGGAGGACGTCCAACGAACCGAATAGAGACAGTCTCGGGTACAGTAAACCATGTTTGGCCAGTTATAAGGGGCATGACAACATCGGCAACACCCATTCCGATCGAAAGACAAGAGACCGCCCCTGCAGAGCATGAATGAGAGTCCGCGCCAATAATGAGTTGACCAGGTAAAGCACGCTCGCGAACGAATTCTGTGTGCATGATAGTGTACTGCATGAAAAACTTCACTTAGTCTAACTTCCTGTTATAATAAGGGGGTCAGAAGTTACATTGAATCCTTGGAACTCTGTCATTTTGAATTCTTGATGGGCGATTCGGCTGGCGTCCATAAGTCTTTTGACGTCGGGAAGGTCATACAAAGCTGGCTCAACACGATGATCGCCCGCGAGCCAAAAGCGATCATTACGGAAGATGCCCGGTCGTCCAACGGAGTCATATACTTTTTTCATACCCTTCGCACCACGAATGGTGATACGTTAGCATAGGTGGCTGCTGGTAGAGGTGGCACATGATACTTACAGCCCATGACAGCTCAGAAGCTAAAATCCAATCAACATCAACCTGGATAACTTCACCTGCTTTCACCCAGCCTTTGCGCGAAACATCATGTGCGGCGAAGATTTTCTCAGCCATGGTCATTGGTCTTCTTCCTGGGGGTCTCTCACTGAGCGGTCTGGGTTCATGACGAGACCTCTCCGCAGACTTGGCTGCTTCCAGATATGTAGATAGAAGAAACACGATCTGAGCCTCGACCTCTGCAGAAAGTGACATCGATGTGGTTAATTCCATCCCACCGAAATCACTGGGCAGCAAACATGACTGGATTGCGCTGCGAACAGCAACGCAGAGCTCCTGAAGGCTGTCATGTGGAGCGAGACAAGACTCGATAAGTTCCAGGAACCCGATAAGATTCGAATCAGGATGTTTATATTCTTCCTGATTAGCGGCTTCAAACTTGAAGGCGAGTGATTTAGCCGCGTGTAAATTAGACAAGCAGTTTTGCTCGGCAGTAGTGAGGCTGTCAGCGCGTACGGGAATTTCGACTGTTATGTCACTGCGCTCCATGTCGCTATTATTGGATCTCACAAGGAAATAGCTTTGACGTATGAACTGAGAAGATATACACCGGATTTCATTATAGAACAGAAGAACAGCTGTGGATGGGCGGTAGTGGCTCTACTCTGATGGCTACCAGTGGTATTTATCTCCAAATTCTCCAAATCTGTTGGTTTCTGCATTGTTCAACGTGACCACCAATCTGTGACCTCATCGCGATACTTCGCTTTTCGTCGGTAGCGAATTAGAGTGGAAAGCTGTAATGTGATGGGTGCTGGCCGGAACCGAAGCGCTTAAGCTGGGTTGTGATGGTGGCTTTTCACACATCAACAACGATGACCGTGATCAGTGGCTGCAGATCGGTTTGGAGCAGCCAATGACGGAGGATTTCGAATCCAGGGGTGGAGATCAGCCGAGGTGTAAGCCGAGTCGGTTTCGTTTGATGAGCATCGAACGCATAGGAATGTGAGTTAAGAGTCCAGGCCGAGAGGCGAGAATGCGAGATTTACTTAGACACATAGCATTTAGTAGTGAAATTGTTTAGAATAGTACTTCATGACGTTTATATTCAGAGAGGCCAGGCACGTCGAAACATACATAGTTTGAAGTCGAACCGACGCGTCGCCCGTCGACGCGCTATCGGTCCGTGTTCGGCTTGTTTCTACTCATGGGGCCTTCTGCTATAGACTGGAGCTTATATTAACCTTTGCCGGGGCTTCTCCTCTACAGTTTGCTCATCAATACTCAATCATAAATCCCGGATAGCGCGGTAATAATTTGACCTAGTAGATTTCACAATAGTATGTCTATTCAACAACAACCCGGCTCATCGCCAGGCGGGCGACTTCGCCAGCTTCTTGCTACCGGCAAAACGCTCATTTGTCCTGGGGTGTACGATGGCTTTTCAGCTCGCATGGCCCTCGCAGAGGGCTTTGAATGTCTGTACATGACGGGCGCGGGCGTATCCATGTCCCGCATCGGAATGGCAGACCTCGGGCTCGCTACGCAAACAGAAATGGTCGACACCGCGGGTATGATTGCGAATATAGATCTAAAGACGCCTCTAATCGCTGATGCGGAGTACGTATGATATTTGCTTTTTCTCCCCCCTGGCTTGTTGAGGGGTCATTACCCCTCTGTTCCCCGATAGCTTCGCTGCGGATGTTGCCGTTCACAGGAAACAGTCAAAGAACGGCCAGCCTCGTGTAGGGGCTATGATCTTCTTGTCATAAAGATTCAAAACTTCTTGATGACTACTACGAGGCTACAAATGAACTCATCCTTAATCTCTAAAGCGGATAGCTAACACTCAGTTAAATAGTACTGGGTATGGCACAGCCGCCAACGTCGCCCGAACCGTTGAACGGTATATCACTGCAGGAGTTGCTGGTTTTCACTTGGAAGATCAAGTTGTTACGAAGAAATGCGGTCATTTGAAGGGAAAAGAGTGTGTCAGCTTGAACGAGTATCTCACGCGGATTAAGGCGGCAGTAGAAGTGCGCAAGAGGAGGGAAAGTGATATTGTGATCATTGCTCGCACCGACTCACTTGCGACTCACGGCTTTGACGAGGCGCTTCGTCGGCTTAAGGCGGCTGTTGAAGTAGGAGCTGACGTGGTCTTTTTGGAGGCGATATCCACGAAAGAGCAGATGGAAGCTTACACTGATGCGTTCCGTGGAACTGGCGTAGCCACGCTACATAATATGGTACAAGGTTCGCCTCAAGCTTACAAGATCACACCAAAAGAGGCAGAACAGTACGGCCTCGGCATCATGATTTATCCTGCCTTATGTTTACTACCGGCTTACTTTGGCATCACTAAAGCTCTGCGAGCGCTCAGGGAGGGGGTGGTAGAAGAGAGTTATGAAGGAGTTTCTCCAGCAAAAGTCTTCCAAGTTTGTGGGATGAATGAAATACAAGAACTGGACCGAGAAGTAAATGAGTGGGTGCAGGCTTTTGAAAAGTCTCATGAATAAGGATTGGATTTGAATACGGATGTCCTGATCGCCCTCTCGAGGGAAAGAACGTCATTCTATGTTAAACAACAGGTACTTCTTAGGTCTGCTGCGGTTCTATATCGTGGACTCTAGAAAGAATCCACCATAATGAGTCTAAGTATGATATGGGATGAGTGAATATCAATAAGTATAGATAGAAAATTGTATAGCATCTTCGCTGCCATATATTCCAAGAGAATATCGAGGAGTGATTTACTGACCTCAGCTATAATTTAGTATATGTCTGAGTCACGTCCGGATCTACGGTTAGATACAGTAATTACCGCATTTAAATGTTTGTCAATATAATTTTTTTGTCTATAGTAGTGTAACAAACAGGAATCGCTTCGGAACATGACAACCAGTTTGGGGAGCCAGTAGCGGAACTCGGTAGCCCATGAAGAGATGCCCCAGCTTTTTCATCATTTAGTAAGAATTCAACTATATCAAAAAAGTGAACATATGCAAGGAATACTGCAGAGAACTCAAAGGTGCTTTGACATATTTCTCGATACTGTTCGCGCGGTATAGTCTCGACGAGCTGCCTCCATCAGCAGACCTAATGCACTACAGACCTTGGGGGTATGGCATATGCCACTGAGAAGGGATAGTAAGAAAAATCTGAAGTTGCGCAAGAGAGCGAGTCGCCACCTAGATCACGCATGTGTATGAGAGAGCTGGTATTAGCTGAACCCAGGACCGGTTATAATGTTGGAGATTCTACCGCCGACAATAGAGAATCTTCTCATACCCGGGTTTTGAACTATCCTATTGTGCTCATCTTTGTGTTAAAGGTTAGCGAAATAGGGGCACAAAGGGATGGCCGCGGAAGAAAGATTACTTACTCAGAAATACAATAATCATGTTCTGTATTGGGGACAAAGACATTGTCTTTATAAGGCTCACAATCAAACAATGCCGATTTTCGTGCCCCGAACTGAACTATAAATAAAAGTTTGATCGCCCACGGTAGTCAATTCTATCTTGTAGTATCTCGTTATAATAGTCGCCATCACTTTAGACATCAGATTTGAAATTGCACAAGTTAATCTGAAGTCCTTTAGCCTTTCCTTAAAATTTTCTAACCCTGGCTTGAACCATATCAGTATGCCTTCAACTCAACAGACCGCCAACGGGTTCGGAGCCATTGACGCCATGTCGGCGTATAAAACAAATCCTGAAACTTACTATACTCGAGGCATCTACACAGGTGAGTCCCGCCAAAATTACCGAGAGAGACTTCAGCAAATGCGAAGTCGGGACGGTTTCCCTAGGCTAGCGCGCAGAGAAACCCCAATAACTAGCAGACGCACAGCTTCAATGACGCAGATGTCTGTCGAGTATCCTAGTGTACCAGTCAAGACCAGACCACAGTCAAGCCCAGCTCGTCAAATGTTCCTGAGTCAAGAAGCATTCATTAATGAAGACGTCCTACTTGACAGAAAAGCTAACGAGAAGACGGAGCGAGAAACATCGCGTCATGATATAATCAGTTCCGGAAGACGCTCACCCCTACGGAATACTTGGAATTCCGATCAGCTATCTGAGGTCAATGAAATACTTCGACAACTTGGCGTCACTGACGAGAAGGACGAAGCCCGCTCGAATGGTATTTAGAAGCTAAACTTTCGAGTGTAAGCCATGATATTGGGCAGGCCCCTATATTATATAGTAGCCCCTTTGAAAGCGATTTGTATATAATTTCCTTAATATCATATACACAATGGCACTAATTATCATATTCGAAGGTAGCAGCTATTGAATAAAGTGCAATGACTAATCACAAGACAGTGTTAAACTCAACCCTGGTGAAATTTCCGATTCTTTAGAGCGTATTTAAATACCAGTCTCTAGAGCTACGATGAACATTATAATGTGTCCATATATAAGTATAGTCAATCACCAATTTACTTGTCATGCGGAACAGGCTACGCATAAGGAGGCTTCAACTACCCTCCATGCCTGTTGAGTCAAAAAAAGATATATACATCAATTGATAAATGGATCGTTATTTACAAAATCGCTAAATGGCCTCGATATAGAGCGTCAAAGGAAGTTCGTTCCATATAGTACTGCGCCCACTTAAGTCGAGTTGTGACCCGTGTTTCCCTACCGCGTTCTATAGCGGTTCGGTGAAGCCTCTTCCAGCAAACTTCTATTGCTTGGCCACGAGGCTTTGAAGAGGGTAATAATCTCAGAGGTAACGATGAACGAGTTCCTCTAGCATGGGGATCCTTTGGTAAGAATCGACTTTGCTTGCTGGGCGTATGTGCACCCGTTAATGACGTTGGAATCCGAAAAGCCAGCGGACCACATCATAATACCACTGAATCGATCGTGGCTCTTGTATTCGCTGACAATGTCAGACAACTGGTCCGGCGTCGCGTAGTATGTCTCGCCAGCGGGGCCACCGTTAGCAGCTAGCGGAGCAGCCGGTACTCCGATGAACAGCTTCGCGTCAGCTGAGGGGCCGCCCGCGGTGAAGGTAACCCAGTCATCATAGTTGAAGGGAGCATTTCCATTGATAGGGAGTGCGCATGGGACGGTGTAGTTGTTGTTATTGTAGAACTGAGGCCAGAGGTAGTCGAATTTGGCGTTCTCGATTATAACGCCCATATTGGGCTCCGGGATCGGGCATTGTGGCGCGCCCGTAATGTAATATGTGTTGGCGGAATCGGTCTCAAAACCGGCGCGTAGCGCAGAAATCATAGCCGGGTAATGCTCGTTTCCATTGTTCAGTTCGAGGTCGAAGTCGAAGCCATTGACAAAGGTGTCGCCGAAAGGTCGTGAAACATTAGCGGCACCAGGCTTGCCGTACGCATTCCATAAGTTGGTGCCAATCGTCGTGGCATCGTCATCAGAGCTTAACGAGTAAGATCCAGCGGCGCCGCCTAATGATAGGATAACCGTCACACCATTTGACTGGCATGTCGAGATAGCCGAAGCCAAGTCATCGCAGTTCTGACCTTCTCCCGCGTTGGTAATGAAGCATGACTGGCCGATGGTTCCCGAAGGGATATTGTTCCCATTGCCCCACGAGTATAAAAACGATAGTACCACAATGTCAACACCAGCATCAGCTGTACAATAAGCCGAAAGGTCGTTGTTTTCGACTAGCAGCTCAGCAGTAAGTAATCTGTGCGAGACTGAGAACACGTTTTAACGACTACTCACCAGTACCTCCACCGTTCTGACCCCAATAGACTACAGTCTTTGGGCTATCTTGGCGGGGGGCAAGAGGACGAGGAAGGGCAGCTGTCAACCCAGCAAAAAGACCGAGGGTAGTTGATACTGAAGCAGAAACCATTTTGAAGGATAGTAAATGTTGGAAATATTGTAAAAAAGGAGTGAATATCTATCTACAAGGAATGGAAGGTCCGTCAAGGACTTGTGATCTAGCTTGATCCTAATGGTTGGCGATAAAACAGCTGTCTCGAGAGACATCGTTGCGTATTTGTAGTCTCACCTCGTCCCTTCGAGCCCTTTACTCGATACCCGCATCCACATCATCCTGACCATCATCCTGAATATGGGAGACGTTACATTGGCTTTGGTTGGAATGTCATCTTTGCCTTGCCTCCAGGTTATCTACAAGTTCCCAGTAGATGACCCACTAAAGGGTCTAGTTCATACCTGAATCACGCTTAATCATGTCTCAGGAATTAGGGCACAAAAGGAAAACATAAAGATAGAAACCCCAAACTGGGAACATTCGCGGCGATCTGTGAGTTTTTGAATGAATTCAGAAGTTGTACGATATGGTGTCCGCAATCATGTGCCACTGAGGATTACTCGCGAGGGAGCGAGATACCTACTTTGGGAGGAGGAGTCGGCGCAATAGCGGAGGGAACGTCTTAATCAATGCAGCACTTTGCCGATGATCACGGAAAGAAGAGGCTTAGCATCGGTAGAGGATCCCTGTTACGGAGAATATCTCGACGATCGGTAGTAACGTCGTGCCGCGAGGTATCACCACCAACTATAATGTTACCGCCGGCTTTGGCACGGAAGAGAGAGCGCAAGGGCCGGTGTTCGTGGGGTTGTGGACAATAGCATGTTTCCCATACATGGGTAATCGTGGGAAACCTGAACCAAACAGGGACTTGACCGGAGATTATTGGCTGGCTGTTTCATTCGAGCATTGACCCACTTTATCAGGAACAGGAATACCGAACCAAACTTAGCAACCTGCCTAATTGCTGTCGCTAAGCAACGCTAAGCCTAGTCGATGATTTGCAGAAAAGGCAGGTCCTCAACTATTCCAAGGTGGACAGTGGGTAACGAGCTCTCAGGATGCTGCATTGTGGAGATAAACTGGGAGTCCTCTTATTGCTGCTGGCATAACTTCGCTGATATGCCGTCGATATCAAATTATGAAACGACTAAATCAGGTATCGGTGTCCTGAAGCTACTGTTGTAGCTATTTCTATGCTCATTTATTCACGTCTGTTAGCAATTAGAATTTCCAGATGTAACAAAGCTAAAGTTAGTAGCAATCTGCCAATATAAAAGGGTCACAGGATCCGGTCTGCCTTCATTAGCTTCACAATTTACCTTAGGATCATACGGATGTAAGCGGAGAAGGTAAGATATCACCTAGCATTGACTGAAGTTCAGCTTTAGTGTCAGCATTTATTGACGAGAAACTGCATTACTACGGGTAAGGTAGATAGGTCAAAGCACCTTTGTGATTAAGTTGGCTCTTCTACGCCAATCTGACACCTGCCTCTCTTCGGGTACGGGTTTGATGGGCAGCGGCTGAGCTCATGCCCACATTCTGACTCGCATCGAGAACACTTTGAGCCTCATGGCGTTTCTCATCTTCGATTTTCTTGAGCCGTTTATCCGTCTTGCCCTTTCCTGAACCTTTACCGTGGAATGCGTGACTCAGATGCTTGAAAGCATCTTTCTGGTTAAGTATACGGCCGTCTTCGTCGACATACTTGAGATCAACACTGGGTTTGTAGTCTTTATTGAACAACTCGGCCAGTTGCCGGGAAGCTTGCTGATCTCGGATGTTATTCTGTTGGCGGGCCCATTGCTCGCGTTCTTGTACAGACATTCGATCGAGTCGGCCACCCTGGCGGTCCCGTTCACGTTGATTGCGTGTTGCCTGCTCAAGCTCTTCCATACGCCTGCGCTTTTCAGCAAGAAAAGCTTGCTGATGACGGAAATTTTCGTTTAAGTCGCCTGAACCTGCATCATTAACGAGGCGACGCTCTCTGAGAAGCTGCAGTGCCGCGCCAATGCCAGTGCCTATAGTTTTTTCTTCATCAACGCCGATGGCAGCTGTTTCTGCGAGTGCGGGCGACTCCCGTTTGACTCGGACGCCGGCAACATCGACATCCTCTCCATCCTTCATCGGTTGATCTTCATCTGGGTTATACTCCATGGCTGTAGTAATCTGGCGGCGGGGTGATTTCGCTCTCTGTGCCTTGCGCTCTTCGATATCCTCTTTTGTCAAGCCTGAAACAAACTCGGAGATCTCATCGATGACAAGTCCGCCAACTTGGTCTCCTTTGTCGGAACCCTCGTCCTGAGCCTCATCGCGTAATTGGCGAACGATATCCTCTGGGCGCATCTTCTTGCGTTTCTTTAACGCATCGCGTCTCTGCGCAGCTAGAGATGCTTGTAGGTCCTCATCATCAGCGAACGCAGTGTCCTCGGTTTTGCGTTTTCGGCTGACGAACCCAGCGCCTGAGTCAATATCCATACCCTGGTCTTCAGGTGCTTCAGCGGGGAAAATCGCATCTTCATCAATAGGACGTTGTCTGGTTGACTTGGATTTCTTTTTCTTGGGCTTTTTAACCTTTATCTCAGAGACGTCTAGGTAATCCGAGGCTGGCTGCACCTCCTCCAAGAAGTCGAGACTTATCTTCTGGAGGTCTGGGGTCTGACGCTGGCCCAGCGTTAGGGCCGGTTGTATGGTGTTGCCTTGTCCATCTAGTGTAAATCGCTTGACCTTCTTGCCACTGATTTCCTCGTCGTACTGAGAGAGGAGATTCTGCTCGCCTGTGTCATTAATCTCGTTGGGATCGTACACGGGCTTCTTTTTCTTTAACTCGAGTTTTTCATTTAGCTTTTCCCGTTCACGTAATTGAAGATTTTCGAGTTCATCGCCCTCGTCATCATCTGCCAAGACGTCTTTATCGGCAAGCGTAAGGATTTGCTCGTCACCGTCTTCAAAGGCATCTACTTCATGGCGCACTTTAACACCTGCGAGGTCCTTTGACGTGTATTCAGCCGCAGCCGCCGCTGCTGCCTTGGCAGCTTCGGCCTCTTCGTCCTCTTTCCGAGATTTCGCGATTTTCTTCTGGCGCTTCTTCTGCTTCATCAACCAGGACTTAGCGTCTAATTCTTCGTCTCCATCTGCCTCTCCGAGTCCCTTTCCTTGTAGCGTCTCAACCCGTTTCGCGGCGTCGCGTGCCTTCTTGACGGCCGCAGCCCTTTCCTCGCGACGCTTCTTCGCGATTTCAGCGTCCTGAGCTTTCTTGTAATTATCGTACGCGGCAGCTTCTCGTGTCTCTAGAGTATTCGCGGGTTCTCCGTCTTCAGGAACGGCAGCCTTCTCTTTGAACTGGGGACCGTTTGCTCCGGGGACAGGCAAAGGCTTCATCCCTAGCGAGACACGGAGACGGTTCGTCTCCTCAATCGAGGCGGCGTCCATCTCGTGTGCGGGGAGCTGGCAATATTGTTGATGATAGTTTCAGGCTGTCGAAGGGTGGGGAGGAAGAAATAACTATGACCTTCGTAAATGGGAACGAATGTTTTGGCTTGGTTGATGACAAGGTTAAAGATGTTCGCCTTGTTGGACTTAGCGCTACTTGTGTCTTGTTCCTTTCCTGAGGTCTCAGCCAAATTCAGCCACTTCTAAGATACGTAGGTACCTATGTATATGTGGGTCACCTACACCCAAGTTCCCTCAACACCAGCCACAGATCCACATCAAAGTATCAGGGTACCTCCGCTATTTAATCTGCCAAAATTTTTCAGTTTGCTTGATTTCCTTCTCTTCTTCAACCACCCGACCTGTGCCCGATCGTCCTCTGTTCGCATCGCGAATTCAGAGTTGATGGTCGAGGCAGCTCGATTTCTTATGGAATCATCCTTCTTTCCATGATGTCAGTCCAAATCACAGGTCGCAGAGCAACCAATTCAGAGAGCCTGAGCTCGCCGTAAGGCTGAGCTCGGTTCTCTGAATCTGGAGACCGTATATTCCAAAGCCACAACCGAGATCTTTGATTGATGAGGTGGGGGAAAACCATACGATGTCTACATAGCTTCTACGCATCCTTTGTCTTTGCCGCTCTTGACGATTTCGTTTCCACTTCGCGGGTGCTTCATTTGCACAAACCGTGTGCTCGTCGCTCTTTCGGCCAGTGCAGATCAAACAACGCAAGTCGAACGCTATGATCGGATCAATACCCTAGACCAGGTCGCTGCATTCGAGTTTCGACTGTACTCTAGAAGCAGCGCGTGAAACCGATGCTTGTAATCCCATTATGATCGAGCGATGTTCATACTTGCGCATACCAGCACTGCAGATGGTACTCTGCTTGTTGGCGTGTTTCTTCTGGGAAGCAGTTGCGAGGTACGTAACCATCGAATATGCCAGCTAGTTATCTACAGATATATCTGCTGGTTTATTTTGTCGCTCACTACGGAGTACTTAGCCAATTCAATGCCATGGAGGACTCTAGTAGCCTGCATAATGATATTCGCAGTGCAATCATGCCCGTGTCTGGAGGGTGAAGCCATATGTTCAATTACCCGGTAACTATTTGAATTTACAGTGTTATGATGAGACGGTTAGAGCCGCTTGGAGCAAACAGCAGCCACGTATGATAGTGGCATACTTCTTCTGCATACGGATATTCATCTACCTGCGTATATATTTAGCATTCGCGCGCCATCAGAAGCTCACGAGAAAAGAAGGACTTATCGTTAAAGCAACATGTCGAGTACCTGACACCCAGCTTATTATCACAAGGGCTGAATACCGTGGAGAATGACTCAAGGAGAATAATATTCTATGATCGCATGCACTCTTGGCCGCCTTGAAGAATCTCATAATATTCGAAGATTAATCTATATACAGCGTTCTCATCTACCTAAAGCCCTTCCTTTCGGCGTTTAGCCAATGTCTTGGAAGTCGGAATGGCTTCAATTCTCTCTCACCCGAAGCCTATGCAATACGGCTTCACACCTACCATGTGATAATACGAATACGAAATGCTGCAGTTCACTGGGCCTGGTGGTGGCCTCCCTACGGTATGCGCGCGGGTCCCCGCAAAATACCTATGGTAATAGCACATGGGTATCTAATTGTGTTAATTCCAATCAGAATGACCTTTCAGAATACCACAATCTACATAACAGGTGAATAATAATGTTTCTGCTACGGCCATAGTGACGATCCGGGTTCCTCCGTTGACTTCAAGGTACGTACCTAAGTGTTATGCTTGATTCACCCTTTTATTCATCAATCGAGTTCCCAGACTACGGCAAGGATCAAATCGGAGATCATGCCGATTGCTTCTCTTCCCAGGGAAAGACATCAACCACGATGCTCGGCCCTGCATGGCATCATGCATATTACCAGCCTTAGTATCCTCAGGTGCATTAAGGCCGAGACGGCGGGCTCAACAGCGTTAGTAGCACCGAAGCGATCTTGATAGACGTCGGTTTATGCCACGCCTGGAAATTTGCACCGCGGCCTGGCACACGACGGGGGACCCCGTGCGTGACGCGGCTACTCCAAAGAACGGCCCGAACAACTGGGGCAAATGTCAAGCGGAGGCTCCTATAGTTCCGTGCGTCAATCGTCTATATAGCCCGGGGTCGCTATCTGATCCCCCTTCTCCGCCTCGGTTACCGCTTCCTGCTCTTTCCTTAGCATATTACTACAACACCAGGGGTGGTAATTGCTTGGTCAGAGTGTGGCGAATTGACCCATTCCGTATGTTAGCCTGCGATGCGCGGATCTAGAAGCCAAGATGACAGTAGGACCGAAACTCATTCACTATTTTCTAGCGCTGGGTCGGTCATGATGAAAACAAACCATGATGAATACGAACACAATAATCTCCTAGAACCGCTTGAAGTACTCGTGACTGCTCTTAACTGAACACACACTGAAGAGAAAAGATTCCGTCTAATTTTACTTCCCAGTAACGAGTGAGAGGGTTGTATATAGCCTTTAGTGATACTTATGAGAGACGGGTGGGCTCGTACAACAAGACTCATGAATGCTGCTTATAGATAACCGCTTCTGACTGCTCCGGTTGACATTTGTCACGTGTCTGTCTTAACGCAAGCTTCAGTCTACCATTGCAATTTAGAAAATTAAGCATCGAATTGTGGTAGCGCTCTACGTAGACAACCTTATCACGCTAGTTACTCAATGGTTAATCATAATGCCAATAGAACCTTAACATCCTAAACCTCGAACCTAACACGAGGGTATTTGAGTAATGTACGAATATGAAATATATCGCCAGTAGTTGAAACCCATACAGTGAGACATTATTATAGTATTCTATCTCCTCTCTCTCTCTCTCTCTCTCTCTCTCTCTCTCCTCCTTCTCCTTCTTTCTTGTTTTCTTTCTTTTCCCAATTTTTTATTCCTTCCCTTTTGATTTTGTTCCTCGCATCTGTAGTTTTTCACAGAGGAAATAAAAGTAAGCAAAATCCACAAAACCTGAGTCTATGCGAAGTAGGCCCGACTCAAATAGAAGAAAATCATTTTCTTAGTTCGAGACCACGGATGCTATAAGACCGGATACTATAGACTATGATTGAAGGCGTACAAGACAATTCCCTTCTTGATTAGCAGAGTAATTGCCGTTGTCGTCTTAGCCAGTGACGACCGAAGTGTAATAAGAAATAGTGAGTTATGTTGACTTGGCTCTCATCGTCCAGGGCAAGTATCATTCACGGTGAAATTAGGGTTAGATATCCTCGCTTCTTGCGCCTCCGAATACTGATTAATTCCATGCGAAACGTCATCTGCGATCGCTAGCTCATTACATAGACCATTATCACTACAAAAGACTAAAATTCTAATAAATGCAAGGGGAAAAGGAACTATTTTTTTACGAAACATTAATCCCCCTATTCGATGACTTTGAATCGGAATTATCCCGATTGATGCTGATACCCCAACTCTCGAGTGTCCAAGGACGTGAACCAATTAGTGAAGTACACTTAGCATTACTACACAACTAAATGCTTATAAAAGTCATAATATAGACTAGAATACGATCGGCTTAGGTACCTAGAAAACTTATCGGATGGCCCTATTCAGATAAGTGTAAGTGGTAGGTAGATGACATTGGTCTCGCAGCTGTCGCAACCCCGGATCTGCCCGCACTGCCTGGCATACGTACGAACATATCTAGCGTAACCCCGCATATACTGCCCCCGCACCAATATTTGGAGAACGGCCACTCACTGAACCGAACTTGAACCAAGCGCCGATGCACTCTCCCCGGATTCCATTTCCTAATCCATGCCTGCCACATGCATAGCATCTAAGCGAGCTCCTCGCCCGCGGGCCGATTCAGGGACCTACACATATAAAATAACACACTTATATACCGGGTTCCAGTGAGACTATAGGTGAACCGGCGCCATACAACACGTCATCAAGGGAGCGTTATTCGACGGCTCATTTCCGTCCGTTGCTGGGCGTCCAGCATCCCGGTGGCCTTGGTATCGGGGGCGACATCGTGTAGGATCGCGCCAAAGCCCAAGCCCTAACCCGGGCCTTAGTAGTTCGAATCGGCCCTTTCGGCGACCTCCCAGCGCACGGCCACCTTACGCGGGGCCCCCACGACAGGCCTGTCCAGGTCGCGGAGTAGCTTCTCACGATGTGCTCCTCCGGGCCGTAAGAGGAGTATATAAGTCACGATGGAGGTCGTTCAGAATGACACTTGGACACTCACCCCCGTCAACAGCAGTCAATTCATTCAGCCCATTATGTATGGTTTCACATCTCTCCTGCTTCTGGGCAGCTGTGCCTTTCAATCTGTCTTCGGCCGACCTGATGTGTCGCGTGCGCGACGCGAGGGCGTGCTGCTCCAGCGAGCCGTGAATGACTTCATCGCTACCGAGGAACAAATCGCACTGGACCAGTTGCTCTGTAACATTGGTTCCGGTGGCTGCCACTCAGCAGGTGTTGCGTCGGGGCTGGTAATTGCGTCGCCTTCGACGTCTGACCCTGACTGTAAGTCATTTCTACTATCTGCCCAGCTACCTTCTTTTCCCTGCATCGACGAAGACACACTCACGTTTCCCCAGATTTCTACACCTGGAGTAGAGATTCCGCACTAGTGTTCAAGGCTATAGTTGAGAGATTCTCCAACGAATATGACGGGTCTCTTCAGGATGAAATCGCGAACTACATCACTGCCCAGGCCAAGCTGCAAACCGTTTCGAACCCCTCCGGTGATCTATCAAGCGGTCAAGGGCTCGGAGAACCCAAGTTTAACGTTGATGGATCTGCTTTCACCGGCGCTTGGGGTCGTCCGCAGCGTGATGGCCCAGCGCTTCGGGCCATTACCAGTGAGTGAATCCCGGAGTCGTATACTTCTTCTTGACGAAACTTACTTGCACTGAATTCGCATTCCAAACGGCGAACACTGACTTCATGTGTACTAGTGATCGGATATGCAAATTGGTTAGTGGCGAATGGATACACCTCAACAGCCACTAGCCTCGTTTGGCCTCTCGTTCGCAATGATCTCGCATACGTTGCCCAATACTGGAACCAGACAGGGTTCGATCTTTGGGAAGAAGTAAACGGAAGCTCTTTCTTCACTGTCGCGGCTCAGCACCGTGCCTTGATCGAAGGCAGTGCTCTCGCCAAAACTCTGGGGTCGACCTGCAGTGCATGCGATGCTATTGCACCCCAGGTACTGTGCTTCCTGCAGACCTTCTGGTCCTCTTCCAGCGGGTACACGCTTGCCAATATCAACGTCAACAACGGCCGATCTGCCAAGGACGCAAATGTGATTTTGGGTTCGATCCACAATTTTGATCCGTCTCTCGCTTGTGACGCTGCGACTTTCCAGCCATGCAGTGATCGAGCTCTGGCGAGTCACAAGGTCGTGGTGGACTCGTTCCGCTCCATCTACACAGTCAACTCGGGAATTTCCGCCGGCTCTGCTGTTGCTGTAGGCCGATACCCTGAAGATACCTACTATAACGGCAACCCGTGAGTAACCCGAAACCCTTTCCTCATGCCGCAGTGCTAACTCATTTACAGTTGGTACCTCAATACTCTTGCTGCCGCCGAGCAGCTCTACGATGCGCTCTACGTATGGCAAACGACAGGGTCTATCACAGTGACCTCTACTTCTCTCGCATTCTTCCAGGCCCTTGTCCCCTCTGTCACTGCTGGAACTTATAAATCCGGCTCTGACACGTACACAACGATATACAACGCCGTTTTCTCGTACGCAGATGGCTTCGTCGCCAAGGTCCAGCAGTATGCTCCGACTAATGGCTCGTTAGCCGAGCAGTATGACAAGAGCACTGGCGCTCCCCTATCTGCCCGGGACCTGACCTGGTCCTATGCCTCCTTCCTGACTGCGGTGGCCCGCCGCGCAGGAGTCGTGCCAGCAGGATGGGCTGGTACCAACCCAGCTGCAACCTCTGTACCGGGTACTTGCGTCGCCACATCGCAGGCTGGCTCTTACTCGACAGTGACAGTTACAGCTTTCCCGACTAGCCAAACTCCCACCACCAATGGAAGTACATCCACCACGTTTACGACGCCTACGGTCACTACGACCCAAGCTTCCTCGACGACTACCACTGGAAGCTGCACACAAGTGACGTCTGTCGCCGTATCGTTCACAGTACGCAAGACCACGACTTTTGGCCAGACCGTCAAGATCGTAGGCAACGTTGCCGCGCTCGGTAACTGGGATACGAGCAAGGCAGTAGCCTTAAGCGCTTCGCAATACACATCGAGCAACCCAATATGGACGGGCACCGTCTCGCTCACCGCCGGTCAGGCCATCCAGTACAAATACATCGTAGTCAACACGGACAATTCGGTGACCTGGGAGGCCGACCCGAATCGCTCGTACTCTGTTGCTACAGGATGCACTGGCACGGCACAGCAAAGCGATACATGGCAATGAGGGATGAGCAAAATGTATGATTAGAAGCATGCTATAGATATGAATGACGATTGAGAGATGAGACATTAGTGGTTAGGATCAAAGACTAGTGTATGGTGATGGGATCAGCAAGGCAAAAGGGTCAAAGCATACTTAACGGATAGGAATACACGACGGTGTCATTCTCAACCTACTGTATCTAATAAATGAACAAGTCTGTAATTTGTATTTTATTATGAACACACGCTCTTTATGCATTTCATGACTTTTTCGCAACCTCTTCCAACTTCCACATGAGTGTTTCAACAGCCCATTCGAAGATAACCTGCATATCCACATCGAGCCGCGGGCCTTCTCCTTCTCCTCCATCTCCGCTCTCGGCACCATTCCCAATAACCTCAGGAAAGGCCATAATATCCTTCTCTCTAAGAACATCCCCCCTCAACCTCTTCTCAACATCCCCATCCTCGAAGAGCCAAGCATGCGACGCAGCGTAATTAGGCCACACGATCTTGTCGACGTAGCCCGGGGGATCCGTCCAGAAGCCCTCGAGCGTGACGTAGCCGTTGCGCGCCTCGCGGCGCGCCGTGGCCCGCGCCCGGCTCACGGTGAGGAAGAGCTTGATATCCAGCAGCTCGTCCGTGATGCGGCGCAGCAGCGGGGGCTCCGGGCCGAAGAGCAGGAAGCCGTCGAGGATGCAGAGGCGCAGCAGGTTTTTGTTGTTGCCCGGGGATGATGATGAGAAGATGGCGTGGCCCGGCTGGCCTGGCGATGCCCAGGCTTCGACGCGGGACTTCGCGGCGCTTATGGATGATTCCGGTACCGTGTGTTTGCCGACTGTGTTTTGGTCTTCTATCGAGTCGACGAAGGGCTGCGCGGGGGGAAGTTGGTTAGTCGGGTGGTCATGGGTTGGCTCAGTCTTTTAGATTGATTATAGTTAATGGTAAGTCTTTGAGTATCGTATTAAATCTGCCGCTTCTTCGGACCAAGCTGTGATAGTATAATTATACATCACTCAAACTCATTATCAGGCTGCGTAGTAGGGTAGATTTTTACACATAGAAATAAAAATGTTGCCGAAATTGTGTAATATGATGGTAACGAAGCCATCAATGAGAATGAGCACCAACTCACAGGAAATGTGCCCTCGGCGCATATATGTTCGAGCGCCCGCGCCATAACATCGAAATTAAGGGACTCGGCGCAGTCCCAGTCGAGAAGGCCGTCCTTGGTGGGAAGTCTGCTCAGTGAGTCAGCGCCTGAACTACCGGATTAACCCGAGCGCATCCTTTCGACCGTCTGAGCCCAGTGTGAAAGGGAATATCAGACTCACTCATTTTCAGGCCGGTAGAAGTCATCTTCGTGTAAGATAAAGGTCTGTGGGAAGACGTCGCGGAGCAGTCGGGCGAGGGTCGTCTTTCCGCTTGACGAAGCCCCGCTGATCCCCACGATTATCGCCTTCCGGCTCGTCTCTGTCATTTAGAACAGACTCCGTCGACGGTGAAGTGAGAGTACAAAAATCGGACTAACGCAGAGTATTGTTTACACAGCAAGAGGATTCCTCGCCCGGAATTCTAACAGCTCTGTTACGACAAGTGAGGAGGAAGGCGGGATTACATACTAAGCCGGAGGGTTAAAGGTGAGAAAGGTGGGTCTCGATAGAACCCTCACGTTAGCGGCCGACAGATGTTCTCACGAGAGCACATACGATATTCATGCCTACGTCGGCTATCAACTTCAAATTGATGGATTTTTGAGATCCTGAGATGGTCTCTTCTCGCTCTACTCTCATAGATATGATGAAATCCAGGCCCTTTCCTCCTGATTAAAAATGCCTCAGTTAAAGACCAAAGCGCCGAATATGACCCAGCCCCGTTGAAGATGCTGTTGAGAGCGGAAACAGTTTAGACCTGCAAGAAGAAAAAAAAACAGGTAATAAGAGTAATTCATAAGTTCAATTAAGCTTCTATCCATATTTGGAATGAAGCTTCTTCATGATAGACATCGCTCCACTCCTATAGCCTCCGCCAAACAGTGCCCAGTGGTTCAAGTGATGATATCTATACATAAAGTTAGCAGGATAAATCATCAAACTTCCTAAGTACTAATTCAGAAGCACTTACAGCTCATATAAGGCAATTCGATCCTCCCATTCCTCCTTAGGCTCGGCTTTAGGGACTAGACTTTCGTACTCTTTCCAAAAATTCGACCCAAAACCGCCAAACATCCGCATTATGCCAAGCTCATATTCAGAATGCCCGTACACACACGAGGGGTCAAAGACGACCTCCTCCACGCCGCCTTTGCCCGCGATCCTTCCGCGCCCATGATTTCCGCTCCACAAGTCTCCGTGGACTACAACAGGCTGCACACCCTTGAGATGGTCATCTCCAAGGAGCCGCGGAACGATCACGTCGGCGGTCTTCTCCACGGCTTTAGAAAGCTCTGCATCAGCACCGTTGTTCTTGACGCCCTCGCTCAGAATGGTACGCAATCGATTGTTCGCGTAAAAGTCGGCCCATGACGACTTCCAGCTATTGTCTTGAGGAGACGATCCGCAGCACGTTGTCACGGGAAACCCGTACATGGGCTTATCGAAGCCCTCGGGAATCGGAGCGGGCGTCGTGTGCAGGCGAGCCAGTTTCTGGGCCAGCGTCTCGCCCGAACCGCCCGGTGCCGACGAATTGAGGTCTAAGAAGTCGGTAGCCATGAAATGTTTATTCTGACTCTCCCTGAACGCACCGTGCGCATAAGATCTGGGGCAGAAACTCGGCACGACCTGGTGTATCGCGTTGAGGGACTCATGCTCGCCTATCACCTGGGTAAGCATCTGTGCATAGAGTCTGTGCGTAGAATAATAACATGTAGTCTCAAGGAATAGTGATCGAGTTTCGACAAGTCTCACCTTGAAACATTAGTGCGGCATCTTGTCCGGTCCCAGTCTTCACGAAGTAGTTTACGTCTTTCCCATCGACCGTTGAGCTTAGCTTGAATGTCGATGCGAAACCAGAGCCTCCATGCGAGGTGATCTTGGCCGTGTTGGGGTCAAGCCCCAAAGCCTCGATGATTGCAGGATCGACATTAGAAGGCATTCTTCATGAATGCGCTGAATATCGTTTGCCTTCGTTCAGAGAACTTATTACGATTTGATAATGCTTTAAGCGGCTGTTTCTCGGTGATTTACTAGTAGAGAGCAGTAACTAAACTGCTTCAGCATCTGACGTCACCCGTTATCATTCTTCTGAAGAACTGTAGAGAGAGTCGACACCATGCGTCTCGTGCCCAAAGTAATCAGACTTTCTAAGCAATGTCTTCTCCTAGGGATTGGAAACTGAGTAAAAGCAAATGCGCAGGATCTCGCAGTCAAGGTTCACTCACGACCTGCGAGATATTCTGACGGCAGGGCAAGCGGGCGGTAAGAAGCGGCTTAGGGTAGGTCGACCCCCTGTAGATAAATGCCTTAGGCGGCCTAGCTACTGGCAGCTGGGTAGATAGCCGAATAGCATACCTAAGGCAGGACAATTATGGCTCTAAAACCCCGGCATCGGCCCCACCTTTCCCATGCCGTCGGATCTTACAATTCAGCTGTTCAGCAGCACAAGTCCAATCAATAGCAACTCCAACCCAACTCCATCCCATAGGTATCGTATGTCTCATTATCATTCTTCATTCTTGAGTATTCATTCTTCAGCGCTCGTCTAGCCTGCCATTCTACCCCGCTAGGGACGGCTTTCCAGACTTGACAGGCTTGTTCGCGTAGTAGGTGCGCAGAGAGGTACCATATCCGACGCCACGCTCTCCCGACTACCAAAGCGTTGGAATTTCTTCGCAGTGATTTGTTGTTTGGGATATTGCCTCGCCGCCTGCCAAACTAGTCAATATTCTTCTTTCTTCTCGAGAGATTTGGAAATAACTCACAGCTGCGGCCGGCCTAGTTCCATTATAGCATGAGGCACACGGACAAATGGAAGGGCTGGAAGTCATGATCCTCGGCGCGTCTAGCTGCTCACGCCACCACTCGCGGATCCCCGAACCTGGCATCCTCCAAACTCTAGCAAATAAGAGGCGGGACGGGACGATGTTGCTTCGACAGCAAAATATGATTTCTTTGTTCGATGTCGTTGAAGGTGATGGATGTTCTCGACACCAGATTTAAATACAGATTGAAATACAGTTCCAGGTTTCGCTTGCTTTCTTCCAACTGCTCGACAGTTGATAGGCAAGTTAAGGGAGAAGGAGAATGGAACGGAGGATATATATTGCGAGAAGAATGTTTCAATGAATTACGACAGCCAAGACGAAAACAAGGGACAAAATGACTGTCTCAAACAAAGCACCCCATGACGACGTGTTCATGAGGGGCCCCAACGAGAATTTATACACGCGACCTTGTCCGGCGACCAAGTAAGGCAACATCAGCTCGCCATCCGACCGGGACTTGGGTATATAGATCTCAAATAAGGCAGGGGCACACATATGATAACGGAGGCACTAAGGTCTTTTATTTTTGTTCTATGTTTATTCCCAGCTCGCCTCATTCGACAAGGCCCGAACAAATATCGTAGCTAGCTCACGGCACTACTACGTACCTAGCTGGTTACATGTTTTCGGCGCAGCGCTACTTCCGAGAAGCTGCCGGGAGGTTCCCGGGCTACATGCAGCCTGCAGCCAAAGCTGGTGCAGGCTACGTTAATGCTGGGTCAGTAGGTATGTTAATGCTGGCCGTGCCCAATCAGAAATATCGCCATGTCGCTGTTTCCATACCCACACCTGCAAAATTACATAACCTAAGGAGTCAGTAACGCATCATACGAGTCGTCGTTGCATAGAATGATATGTCCTGCCTGGATGAACTAAGCCACCCACACAAGCGGCGGGATATACCCTGCAGACATGTCAAAGCTGCACCGAAGTGACGGGTATTGATCCTGGTATCGCTCTCCATCTGCCGGGGGCTACGATACTCGCCACGGTTTTACGGACCTCACTTTTTGATATCCGGACCGCAGCTATACCTAAATAGGAAAAAAGCCCTACTGATAGCAGGGGTATTACCATTTTTAGTTAAGCCCCACATCTCTAGCCGTATTTGTAAGGCTAGTGGGGTAGCTTCCTTGTACTAACAAAAAACGACAGCACTTGCGGCTGCTGTTTTTTCGGACAGCTGCTACACAGCTGTCACACGGCTGTAGGCGAGGCTTGGCGGACTATAGCAGCCAGCATAGCAGCTGTAAGGCCTGTCAGCCAGCCTAACCTTCTACCTCTCTACCACTCGCCTTCACTACCAACGCGCATCGCGATATCTATAAATTACTTAATATTTTCGGCTTTAGGTATTATTTTCACCTGAACCGCCTAGAAATACATCTATTGTGGTGAGAGCCTCAGCTAATTTGGTGTACCAACAGGCAACCTCAGAATACCTACAACAACAACAGCAGATTATCCGACCGTCCTTTTTTCAGGTATCCACATAGCGTCTCATATTTACCTAATTTGTATAGGAAACAAGGGCATGTGGAGACATCGATAAGACAATGCCTAATGCGGTATAGCTGCGGTCCGGATATCAAAAAATGAGGTCCGTAAAACCGTGGCGTACGATACTTGCCCGCCCATGCTACCGTGCGGGACCCCACACCGATCCTCACCGTCTTTAATTAAATACGGGTGCGTGCCCGAATAGTACAACCCGACCTAGCTTTCGTAACCCACGAACCTCAAGAGTTGAGTGCACATAAAGCACAGCACGGCGGACTAGTGTAATATAAATTCAGAGTGGACTGCATGTTGCCATAGGATTGCTGCCTCGTACGACCTTGTGGCTCGATATGCTGGGGTAGGCAAACTCTACAGATAACCCCCATGTCGCGTCTTACTACGAACAAGGCTAGCGGCTAGCCTGCGGCCATGTACAAGGTAAGTGAGATTGACGAGTGTGACTGTCGTTCGACCTTTCAATCCGGAAGTTAATGATTTCCTTTTGTGGCCGTTCCACCATCACCTTTTTTGTTCGCGACTCGGCAATAACTTCGGGGCCTCACAAGACAAACGCTGATTGGGCTTCGGCTTTCGGCTTCTTCAATTATTCGCCACGCCTCCTTACAGTCTTTGCTCGCAGCCGCGTTCAGTATAGCAGCATTTATTATTCTATATAGCATTCAACGACAATTCTTTACATGTCATTAAATGCGTCTTGAATTGTTGGGGCCGCCGCCACTTCCTTTTTAGCTGTCTAGGCAACTAATGAGATCGTCTCCCCCTGCGCGTGGACCGAGGAGCAGACATATCGCAAGGCTGAGTTGGAGTTGCCAGCCCCCAATCCGACATAAGACGCAATAGCGTGCAAGCGTTGCAGATGACAGTTGCAATAGACCCCGAAACGGGGCGATACCTCTATTCATCCTGCTGAAAGAGTGTAGGCAGCAGTTCACCTCCAGTTCTTCGCCCGCAGATCACAGGAATAACCTGCAACGTGACCAAAACCGAGTTCTGTTAAGGCAGGCTAGGAATGGAGTATAAAGGACGGCGCCGCATTTGGATGCTCTGTCATTGGTAATGATCTCAGCCTACCTTGCTATGTAGGGGCCCAATTGGCAAGGCATCATCGCATCAGGACGCCTTAAACCCGACCTGGATACCTTTCTACATGATGAGCATCCATTATCCAGGTTATATGCAAGCCCATTTGACTATTCGCTTTACCGAGGGCAGCATCGCATAATGCACAAACTCCTAGCATGGTATTAGGTGATGAGCTTGGTGAAGGCCAAGGGTATCTTTTCGACAGAGATCACTGCAGATCCAGGTTGTCGGTCGCAGAGAGGAACTCCTTACAACAAAACTGTTTATATGCGACTCTACCATCACGAAGATTACACTATCTCCAGAATTTACTCAATTGGGGAAGCGTTTGGCAGTGCCAAAGAGCCAACGGGTAAGTTGTACGTTGATATAGTCATTGATACTAGCAATCCACGCGAGTGTCACTAATGTCTCCTTTTCGAGTAGCTCACATAGATACAATATTAGCATCATCTAATCACTTAGTTCTAATCGATCTTGAACCTTCCGGTCATTCACATGAATCATTTCACTACCGCCCTCTCAAGCTGTAGAACCTATACGATCTTCCTGGATTGGAAAATTTTAGCTGCCTTATATAGATAGTAGGCGCCAAAAAGGTGACTCTTTAATTGCGAAGCAGTCGCACGAGCCTTGGTGTAGTACCATTGATGACTCAATTTTCCGTGTCATCCCTCGCGTCCTGTATCTGAATCCAGTTTGTACGTAGATCTTTAAACAGTTCAGTGTTACCGGACTGTCAACAATTCCATGACTGATTCGACTAAGGGACACGTGAACACACGGCTGTCTACCGAAGCCTTGGTCTCTATCCATCTGATAGGCTAAAACACTGTATAGGGGCCCTGCAGAAGGCAATGAAGTTGAATGATCATGAGGTTGGCCCGAAAAGCATCGTGAGATATATATTAATCTCAGTAGTCTTAATCGCTATCAGCTTGGTTGATATAACAGCTGCCAGTCAGTTGAGGCCAGATAACAAACATAAAGCATGGTTGTACAGAATATTCGCACATTCTTGCATGTTTGTTTGCTTTTCACGTTTGTCTACGCAAAGACTCGGAGAAAGAGAAATACCATTGATAATTAATGTCTTTCACATGACATCCATCCGCCTTTCAACCCGCACCTTCCCAAACCCTAAGCTTTGGCACCGTTGATATAACGACTCTGTTACTAGCAAAACCTACAATTGGCTTTATAATATCGGCTTGCACGTGGTCTAGACAAGCAAGACCACAAGGCCGGTGTACGGTAAACATCACACGCCTCACTCATCATATAAGCGCGTCAACGCAGCACAAGAAAGGCCTGGTAGCAGATTTAACCCGAGCTTCACGCGCCGACTCAACCACTATCCAACCAACTACCCATACAAATAAAAACTCATCACCCAAGAACCAAATCACCAACTATGCTCACACCACAATCGACGAACAACATGGCGTACCACACCCCCATATTCCAAGCAGCACACAAAGACCTCACAATCCGCAAGCCCATCCCAGAACCAACCTACGGCACCCTCGAGCCGTCAAAATACACCTCAACACCCTACGCCTCGATCCCGCTCTCCTCCACGCCCCGCGCGCGCCCCTTCCGCGTCTTCGCCGGCACCCCGCCGACGCCACCACCAAGCCACCCGCGTCTCTCCCCGCTCGGCGCGTCGGAGCTCGCGAGGCGAAAGGAGAGAGAGGCGGAGGAGGCCTGGGCGCGCCGCCAGCGCTGTCTGTACGCGATGCCGGGGGCGCCGATCCAGCCTGATTTCCGGCGGTGGAACGGGCGGACGATTAAAGCCGCCTCGGGAAAGCAGGGGCAGGTGGGGACCTCCTCGTCTTCGCTTTCTCATGTTATTGGGGATTTCGTTAAGAATTTGGGCGTGGTTCTCGAGGCCGTGAGAGCGGAGGTCACGCGCGGCGAGAGGTCCGCGCGCGGGGCCATGGTACGGGCGGGACCCTTCTTACTTGCGGCTCTGTTCCTCTTCGTCTTCATCGTGGTCGTGCTGTAGGTGGGCCGGACGGTAGTGGGAGACTGGTTTGACGGCAATGGGGATGTGTATATCCTCATGGAGAAGTGCGAGAGTTGGTGGCGTGCGGCCTAGACTGGGTATTTTCAATCTTTGAAAATTATCACCATCGTTGAATGAGTGGGAAGGCTTGGACGGAACCATTTGTGGGCGGGTGGTTCGCTAATCTTTGGAGGGATATGGATAAGTCCTTGGGTGAAAGATCCTGGAATGGGATAAAATGCGTTGTGCAGAGATGGCCACGGCCTCTAGTGTTGAAATACTTGTCAAGTTTAGTATAAAGGGGGAAGTCACATACAGCGCTTGTGATGCAGGCATCTTTCAGATGTCGTTGGCAAGAGACGGCTGGAGCCTTTTCTGAGCGTAGGGGTGCCGGTTGAGCGTAGACCTTATGCTGGTCCGGACGACATTACGAATATCATACAGCTATACAGATCAGTAATACTTAATTCTGAAAGAGCGCTGGTTCAAATCTGCTCTTGTCTTAGCTTTCACCACTTTAAGAAATTAAATTGCAATCGCATGGAAGATCGTCAGACGACGGAAGCATTAGGAATATAATGCATTGAGACAGACCCAGAAGAAGAAACATGAACATGATGATGATGCATGTATAATGAGAAACAGTTCCGTGCCCGCCCCGTCTGTCTATTCATTAGCCCCTCCTTAAACTTAATGCACACGTCAAACATTTGCCCCTGACGAAGTTAGTATAACGAAGCCAACCAGTGTCTATACCGTCCTTAAATACCCAAACTGAATTCAACACCGACGTCGATGTCCCGAGCTGCGCAACAATAAAATGTTAGCTTCTTCACATTATCTCCACGACCGTCACCTGCAGAAATGATATGACCTACCCATTTTCACCACCTTCGATAGCTGTACTGATTTCTCAGCGGCGCTCTGCAGGTCATCAATCGAGAAAATCTTCATTCCGGAGTCGTTGATTAGTTGGTGGGCCTGCTCCATGTTCGTTCCTTGGAGTCGAGCAATGATGGGAACCTTGAGGTTCAGGGTCTTGGCGGTGTTGATAAGACCGTGGGCGATGGCATCGCATCGCACGATACCACCAAAGATGTTGACGAAGATAGCGGTCACCTTGGGATCGCTGGTGATAAGCTCGAAAGCCTCCTTGATGGCGGCAGGGGTGGCACCACCACCAACATCAAGGAAGTTGGCAGGCTGTCCACCGTTCAACTTGATGATGTCCATCGTGGCCATGGCAAGACCAGCACCATTGACCAAGCAGCCGATGTCACCATCCAGCTTGATGAAGTTCAGTCCGGATTCGGCAGCGCGCACTTCTTCGGGGTCCTCTTGGGTGGTGTCGCGCCACTGGAAGATCTCCTTCTGTCGCCACTCGGCGTTGTCATCGAAACCAAACTTGGCGTCCATGCACAGAACCTGGTGGTCGGAGGTCTCGGAGAGCGGGTTGATCTCGATTTGGGTGGCGTCCTTCTCGAGGAAGATCTTGTAGAGCTTCTGAATGGTGTCCTTGGCGTCTTCGATGCACTGCTCGCTGAAGCCAAGCTTAGTAGCGATATCCCGAGCAATCTCGTCGGTGACACCGGTATTGATGTCGATTTGTGTGGTGGTGATGGCAGCAGGGTTCTCCTTGGCGACGGACTCGATATCCATGCCACCCTGGGACGAGGAAACGATGACGGGGCCCTGAGAGGCGCGGTCCATGAGGATGGCGAGGTAGAACTCGCGGCGAGCAAACTTGCGCTCGCAGATGTAGACGGAGTTACAGAGGCGGCCAGCCGCACCAGTCTGCTTGGTAATGAGCTTGTGGCCGATCATCTGCTCGGCGAACATCTTAGCCTCGGTAGGCGAGTAGATGACGCGAACACCGCCCTTCAAGCCGTTGTCGAAGCTGCCCTTGCCACGGCCACCAGCCAGAACCTGGGCCTTGATGACCATGTCCTCGCCCCCTATCTCCTTTGCGATCTTCTCGGCCTCGGCGGCGGTTGTAGCATTAGAGCCCTTGGGAACTCCCACGCCATACTACGGTGACTTGTCAGGGGTGCATGTTCTGCCCAAGGGAGGGGGGGGAACTGGGATGTCTACCTGTCGCAGGAGTTCGGCTGAGCGATATTCGTGGATACTCAGGTTTCTCTGTTGCTGCGCAAGACCGGGTATCCTGGACGAGGGAGCGACAGCGTTCTGTGGCAGGCGAAGAGCACTATTAGCATATATTGTATAATTGCCTCGTCGCCGTTGGCTAGATACCAGAGGCGCAAACGCGCTGACCTCACTCACCTTGGACGAGCGCAGGGCAGAAGCCGCGGCCCGGCTACGCGCGAGGTTGAACATTGTGGCGGTGAAGAATAAGGAAAGAGAAGAGAGCAGTCGAAAAAGGCGACCACTTGCAACCAAGCGAAGATAATATCAAGAATGTCGAATAACCTTCTGCGCCGGGATGCTAGACGAGCAGCTAGCTGGTGATACGTAGTTCCATAAAAAGGATTGTTCACATGGATGGCATCGGTAATGGTCGACAGCTGCCACGGCTCTGCCACGGCTGCCCTCGGAAGCACATGGGAAAACACGGTATCTAATCACAGTGCATATTTAGTCAGTTTACTGTATCTTCTCTTAGGGTAAGAGAGCACCTTTCTTATCTGTCAGTTCCATCTCTAATTGGACAATTCACAACCTGTTGGCTCTAACCTCGATCCATTAGTCTACTTAACGCCATAGACGATTTGGAAATTACTCTGCACGCTGTTGAAAGCTGTTATAGTACTACTATAATGCCTCATTCATTCAGAAGACAAGGAAGTCGAACCAAGTCATGATTGATTTGCATCAACATTCTCGCCTAAACTGCACGTAGCACATCTTGTTAGGTGAATGAGCATATATAATGGATGCTGTAGCTCGCCGCGCGTAACACCAAAGTGATTTGTTCAGATTCCGAGGCGGATGTAAACGGAGACCCCGGATCGTTGGATATAATCCCTGTAATAGTACGAATTGAGCTACCGTGCACCCCGCGGACCCGTGTATTTCAGGCAGCTACTTGACATATATGACCTTGAAGGCGGCTTTTTGCTCATCCGGCATTCTCAATGGCTCAAGGTTTGTTCGCAATAGGGATTATAACCTTTGTCTAGCCAGTTAATTAGGAGCTCTCGTCAAGATCATGATTTCGAGCATCAACCTCGGCAGCGGCAGCGCAGGAGCGTTGTTAACCTACGTGCTGCTAATCCTGGTACTCTATACCACCTACCAACTAGCTGTAGCGGCGAGAAGACATGCTGCTATTCGAAGACTGGGTGGACAACGAGCCTATCTTATATGCAATAACCCTGTCACCGGTATGCCTTGCGAGCTTGATCTGTCATCAATGAGTTCTTACTGATATGAACTAGCGAGCTATAACGTTCTTTGGACTATCAAGAAGTCCACCCAAAACAAAATCGCGGAAGCTTACGAGGAAATCTATGACTCGCTGCCGCTAGAAAGTCGCCATGTATACGAACACCAATTCTTGCCCGGGTCTAGAACTATCGAGACAAGAGAGCCCGCACACATCAAGGCTATCTTGGCTGGGGATTTCCATTCATTCGGGAAGGGGCCGAACTTTCACAGAATTTGGTCCCCATTTCTCGGAGATAGTATCTTCACCACAGACGGGAAGCTCTGGCACAACAGCCGCAGCCTCATTCGACCTATGTTCATGACTGATCGGATAAGCGACTTGATCATTTTCGAGCGCCAGATAGAGAAGATGATGAGTCATATCCCTCAGTCGGGTCAGACTGTCGATATCATGGATCTCTTCTTTCGGATGACAATGGATGTGACGACTGATTTTCTCCTTGGTGAGAGCGCCAATAGCTTGGACAAGTAAGCTAGACTCGAGTACTCCCTCGATTGTAAAGGCACAGCGAAATTAACGGATTCTAGCCCGAATTCCGAGTTTACCTATGCCTTCAACGATGTTCTTCGTCACCAAATCCGCCTGTCGGTACTTCGAATATTTAGGTAAGGACGCGCCACAACATGGCACATTTCGCATCGGATCTTGCGGGCGCTAGGCAATTAATACCATACAGGCCATTCGACAAGCTGGCATCTCACAAGGAGTACTACGACGACATCAAGAAGATCGAAGAGTTCATCATGCCATACATTAGGCGGACGCTTGCAATCCCGCCAGAAGAACTAGAGAAGCTCACTAAGTCGGATACGGAATCCACATTCCTCCATAATCTAGCACGGTTTACCCGAGACCCCAAAGTCATTCGCGATCAACTCATTGCCGTTCTCTTAGCGGGCCGAGATACTACGGCCGCTACCTTGTCGTGGACTTTCTATGAACTTGCCGCATACCCGGACAAGGTGGACAGGCTCCGAGCTGAAGTCTTGGAATTTGTAGGAGAAAACGGCACACCAACGTACGAGATCTTGAAGAATATGAAGTACCTTCGCTACACGATTCAAGAGACTCTTAGAATTCATCCAGCAGTACCCTTAAATGGTAAGCTTGGCACACGATGAGCTTGATCTGTTTACGCCTGACCGAATGCTAACTACGTCTTTAGTATGTAACGATCAACCTGATCCTAAAATTACTACATTACCATTCATTCCTCAATATTTTCAACAAAGATATACTCAGAGTCCAGACAAGCCCGCTAACATCTAATAGATAAAAGAGGCATTGGCTGACACTGTCTTGCCCGGGGCTCCCGGTGCCCCTAGCATCAGCGTCTTGAAAGGCGACACTATCTGCTACAACCCAATGACACTCCACAGGCGACGCGATCTATATCCACCTGTGTCAGAGAAGTTTGCGGACCCCTATCTCTTTAGTCCGGAGCGATGGTATTCGTGGCAGCCCAGACCTTGGGAATACATTCCGTTCAACGGCGGACCTCGAATTGTATGTTCCCTATGACATTGTGAATGGCATTTCAACGTCTGTCGGGAGAATTATACGCTAATCGGTTATGCCCAACAGTGTCCTGGCCAAAACTTTGCCATGACAGAGATGGCGTACTGCAGTAAGTTACAAGCAATACTGAAGCATACAGGTCGAGGACAGGGATAGCTAATTCGAAATAACAATAGTTGTGCGGATGCTTCAGAAATATGACAGGATTGAATACCGCGGCGACTGGCACGCGCAGCAGGACAACGCGGCGGTCGTCTCCCGACCTGCCTTGGGAGTACCCGTAGCATTCTACGAAGCGGTGAAGGAATGAACAAGTGGCAAAGGAAAACAATACGCGATGTACATGTATAATGATTGTAGTTTAATATTTAGTGATCTGATAGTATAATTGACATGATGAAGAGGAGGATACTTAAACTTTCAGGGTAATAGGGGTACCTCAAGCATCAACTAATAGATATTCTTGGCGGTTACATATATGCTCCTTGCGAGATATGTAATTATACGAATGCGTTAAACTCAACAGGGCGATAAGCATGTGAATACAGGACCTCGACTGTGAGAGCTTATCACAGCCAATTAATTTTCGAAGTGCATAGAGCTCAACAAGCTACGCCGGCGTAGCACTCTACGTAGAGCTTCACTCATTCTTTTTCTCGGTGACTGCCTACTGTAAAAGCATCATGGATTATCAGTACATATAAGCAGTCAATCCCACCCTTTGCCAAGCTCTCCCAATATTCGCGCGCAAGAGCGCTAGATACACAGACACTCAAGACACCATGGCGCCATCATCCAAAGGCGTGAACCCCGCGCCGAACTACACAGTGGACATGAACCGGGTGCAAACACAGCTCGAAGCCCGCCTACGCATCGTGCGCTCCTTCATGCCATCGCGCGCGCCCGCATCCTCCTCCCCCTCCTCATCCTCCCTCTCCTCCTCCACCGCGACGAAATCCTTCTCCGCGCTCGCATCCACATCCACATCAACATCCAAGGCCCCTCCACCCTCCAATTCCAATGCCAATCCCAGCGCGCGCCAGCGCGACGAAGAAGATTATCTATTTGCAGAGACGCGCGCGCAAGACCCGAACGCAGGCCTCGGCTTCGGCGCGCCGTCAAAGCGAAGCAGCGAGCGGGAAAAAGAGCGATCAGATCAGATCTTGCGCTCGCGCCTTCTCGGGCGGAAGCGCGGCGCCGGGAATAATAATAATAAGAAGAAGGGCGACGCCCCAGGCAGGCGGCGGGAGAAGGTGGAGAGCAGTGATGACGAGGAGCCCGGGCGGAGCGGGCTCGGGCGGGCCAAGAAGAGGGTTCGAAGGGAGGAATCGCAAGAACGAGAGGCACGATCACGAGGAGAGGGAGAGGGAGATGGGGAAATATCGTCGAAATTACCAGAGCCCGGACTTGAAAAGAACGGCGCTAGGGATGACAGTTTGCGGAATGACGAGCCCGGAGAAGAGAAGGTCAATAAAGAGGCAGAAATGAGAGATGTCCAGAATATCGCCTCCCCTCACGAGGATTCGGCACCAGGCGGCGTAGCAGCCGCCTCGGAACAACAGAAGAAAAAGAGGCGGAGAAAGAAGAAAAAGAATAATAACAAGGACAAATCTAAAGAGGCAAAGGCCGAATAATACCATCTCAATCAGCTTTCTCACCATATCACATGGGACGCCGCGCAGACTATGTTTCTGAGAATGCATCATACATAGAGATGGCAGAGGACTTTGTGTAATCAGATTATCTGTAGCCCATTGATGTCACTACATACCGTCGTCATCATCGTCGTCGTCGTGATCAGAGCGAGTATCTGCTTTCATCTCACATCCACACAATTAAGAGTACAAAAATTAAACTGCTTGACGAACGAGATACCAAATTCTCGGACTCAGCGTAAGCAAGGACCATCATGACCAGTGCTCGTAGAACCGTTTTCGATATGTCCAGGTGTTCTCCCCGAGAAAAGGGGATATAGGAAAACCTCCATACTAGTACATTCCATATTCGAGGTAAAGAAAAAATAAGAGTCACAAGCTATATGGCAAAAACATCGCATCCCATCATTTTGCCCTACACAAAGGTACATAAATCGCGTCCGCCTCTTCACCGGTCTAGAAAATGGTATCTTATTCCTGATGAATCCTACCCCCAGTTTAAACTAGCCCAAGGAAGGCGGATCGTTTGACCGATTCTTTCCACGAACAAGAAGATGAATGGTAAACGAAGGGAAACAATGACAAGATGCGCGCTGAAGTCAGATAATAAACAGATGAGTATGCGTTGTTGCACGGTAGCGCTGTGGCGTTATGGGCATCCTAAAAGACTCGCTAATCCGTCCCTACACCGTGGTTATGCAAACAAAGAGTTGGTCCTCCCAAATGTGTATCCGTACGTCGGTAATGGTCAAGCGCGTCGAACCCAAAATTAATTCAACTCCACCACGGCTCTTGCAATCCGTTATTGCATTCGCTTACGTTTACGATCATCGTCTCCTCTCGGGTTATCTTCGTTTTCTCGCTCAGCTGTATCCGTCGGGTTGAGAATGTGCGCCATACTTCCTCGCCGAGTAGGCGGGGCAGAGATATCTCGAACCGAAAGATTTTTGTTTTCCCGATTGGCTGAGCCCCAGGACCAATTGTTCAGGCTCTCCAAACTGCTACCAATGTTCCCATTGGAGAACGGGGGTGCAGGAGGAGTAGCCGGTCGCGAGAGAGAATACCCAGATGGGGCCTCGCGAATCCTATGGTCTTCTACAGGTACCCTACTCGGAGACGAGGGCCAATTTGAGGAAGGGGGTCCAGAACCGAGATATGGCGGTGGATTAGGTTGCCAGCCATGTGCGCGGATGTCTGCCGATGTGTGTCGCCTGGCTAGACTATTAGGTGGCGGCTCAACTGCTGCCAATGGATGAGGACCAGGAGGTGGCGGTGGTGCCTGGGATCGTAGAGGCGAGGGCGATGACTGAGACGGTGCACCGCTTATCGACCCATAATGACGCCGCGAGCCGATGGAAAGGTTGGAAGGCACAGGTGGGCGATAGTAATTGGCACTTCGAGATTGATGCGCTGGTGCACGTGAATCCTGTGCTAGTTGACGGGGCGACACGGGTGGGTTATCTAGGTTGGAAAAGTACTGACGACTACTCGAGCCGGGAGGGTCAAGCGGATCGTCTGCAGCCAAAAGATATTCAGATTGGCGGTGAATTTCGTTTTGCAAAGTAAGGACTGGGACATATTAGGTATCGAAGAAACAATGAAAGACAATTTGTATAGGGAAACTCACCATCTCTATGAACTGGGTTCTCAGGCGGCACAATCGCCAGGATGGTCTTGGCTAAGTCCTGGTTTAATTGTAGTAGCTTACTCATAGTTTCCGCCATCGCTTGATGCTTAACATGCATATACTGAGCGGATTCTTCATAGCGCTGCAGTCGGATATTATACTCATAGAGTGAATGCTCAAAGCTGGCGAGCCGTGGATCTGATCCGTCATGAATGACTGGCATTGGCTCAGCGGGGGTGCCTGGTTGTGACGGCGTGGGCTTTTGGTTGCTGTACTCCCGGTGGACAAGAGCATGTCGTGACGCCCGTCGCTTGATCTCTCGCAATCCCACGAGATCGCCCCTCTTGAAATTACCATTTCCGTGCTTAAACTCCCAAAGCGCAGTTTCAGGGTTTCCTGTGTGAAAAACGTCGCTGACTAGAACCAGGTGTCAACTTGTGGCTGGCGTTGGGATTGCAAAAAATAATGACACGAACCTTTATGGAAACCATACATGTTCAGCTGGCGTACAAAGGATGAGATATTAGTGTGCTTGAAATATTGACTATGCAATCGTCAATTCTCTGCTCGTTCTCAGCTACCATAGAGATAATACGCACGCCAGTACTTTTGAGAAGTCATGAGAAGGTGACATGACGAAGCTTTCGGCAGAGCTCGACCAACTAATGAGGTGTTGTATGTTCGGGTCTTCTAGCATGCTACGGCAAAGTCAGCCTACACACCTTTCATTTCAAGATCGTATAGACCTACTTGTAGAGTTTGTGAATGAACGCAGTCTGAACGATTTTAGGTTGATGAACGGCAGCTGCGGCGGCAGCCGGCGCAGATGCTGTAGATGGCACGGTTGAAGGCGCCGGCATCGAATTATTGGGGCCACCGGCCGAGCTCTGCTCGTTGGCGGGTGCTGTGTTCTTGCGCTCATTTGTGTCGCTTCCGTCGCCATCGGAGCTCCTGCCAATACTCTGCGCGGCAGAGGAACTGGTTGGTGTGGTGATGTCCATGGGATCGCCGGCAGCCGGCGAGGGCGCCGATGTCTTTATAACCGGGGTCGGCGTTGGCGGGGTGGTGATGATGGGTATCGTGCGTGGAGCTAGGCCGTCCTCTGGCTCGCGGCCGGGTAAGCTTCTCGGCACATGCTCAGTCGCAGTAGCCATCGGGTCTACCATGGAACAAGTCATCAGCATGGCTGGAAACAGGCTGTCGAGACACGAGACAGAGAAGGAAAGGCGGTTTGGTCAGAAAGTCTGAGACGCAGACAGTGGCATAGGCATAAGCGCAGGAGTGAGAGCGCAACAATGCCAAAACAACAGAGGGGCCAAGGATGGGTAAGACACGACACGACAAGGCAAGACAAGACAAGACAAGCCAACACCAAGCGACTTAGAATCAAGATTTCTAGAAAACCGAGGTTTGGTTTAGGGGGAGGACGGACCGCATGGCAGCTTCTGCCCTTCTTAGACCGAGACCTGGAGTCTGGGGGGCGGTTGGGGTATTATTATACCAGCTCAAGCGCCGAAGGAATGAGGATTGCGCAGTAACGGGTGGATCGAACCACGCTCCCGCAGGCGATCGTCTCGCCTGGCAACCTGGCTCTGGCTCTGGCTCCGACTCTGTTTCCCGCTCCCGTTCCTGCTCCTGTTCCTGTTCCTGTTCCTGGTGATGCTGCCGGCTGCCGCAGACAAGACATGGGGGGATCCCTCCAGCGATGGGGGTGGGATTGGCGATGGCGGCGGCGGCGAGTCAGCCTCGCGCAACTGCGGCGGATCCGTGGCTGCAGAGCTGCAGAGCTGCAGAGGCAGACGTCTGATGGGGAGGGCTGGTTTCGTAATACGAAGCGTAACGCACGTCGTGCGTTGGCAGCGGCGGGCTGTTGTGTGGGCGGAGGGCGTAGGTGTAGGTATTTTTGGGACGAAGCGATGCGCACGCAGTGTGACAGTCGTAGATCTGTATGTAGGTGAGAAAGGAGATGATGGGGGTGGTTGGAAGCCGAACAAGCGCGGGTGCGGGCAACCTCAAGCGACCAACCCCCATGTACACTAACACCACAAGCGCTGTAGGTACCTGTTTCTGTACACTGGTGGGTACGGGCTCAGTACTGGCGGAGTTCTGGTACTAAATGCAGAGTTGCAGTAGGTACATGCAGCCGCCCCCTGTACGAGGAGCGCTGAGCCTCCCAGGTCAGTACAGGGTATGCATACAGTAGTTGTCCTTCTACTAGCACGTGTACAATAGGGTATTTAGGTACCGCTGAAGCATATCCAGAGGCAGCCTACATATAGGTAGTATATACTGCGAGACAGCACTATCAATCTTGTATAGCCGGCGCAGATACTTGCGAAAGCAAACTTGGAATTGAGTTGTCTAAAAAGTGGGGTATATTCTTCCTTGAATTGCATCAACTCAAGGAATGGGAACCAATCAACATGGCGTTGAGCGGTTACCCATGTGGCAAGTTTGGGTGAGTTGGATAGAGTCTAAATTACTACCCGCCTCGAGCAGGTAGATTATCTCGACCAACTTACAGCAGGACCACAGGCTTCAACTCAAAAAGGTTTTCTTATCGCATGCCTACGTCAGTAGTGCAGCTGTATAATAGAGATCTGCCACCAACTTCGCATGAATTAAGCGAATGCCAAACTCAGAGGCAGGTAACGTTCCAGGTACCGTGGAAGCCGAATGCATTCGCCACATTCTATTTTCTACACGCATGAGCATACTCTTATGCATGGATGCATTCTCTTTCTGCAAGCTATTCCTTTACAACCTTCAGGACCCCTGTTCTCCTACATCCTAACTTGGGTCTGCAGAGTCGGGAGCGGGCACCTTGTCTTAGCAAATTCAAATGATTCATCGTTTGAGCAGACGTACTATCCTTTTTTTGGTCGCCAGCACAGGGAAGTACATACCAATGTAAATACTGTAACTGTCGAATATCAAGATACGCGTATGTTGTAGGTAATATGCCTGCTTCCGCTACCACACACCATATCTTAGCGGCAAGATGTAAGTTTGCAAGCATGAAGCACTAATCTTATACGTAGTTAGTCCGTCTGCTAACATGCCTAATTATGGAAATGGATGTCTGGCATATTGTGGAGGTTGGGGCCCCCAAGATAGCTTCCTTACCTTAGCTTGTTCTTCTTTAAATGAAGCTGCTGCTGACTCGTCCTCCGGCATCGAAAATGCAAAGTTTTCTGAACTTCTAGCGGTATTTGAGGTAAATCGGATGAATATCAAAACAGGGGACCGACATGTGGTAGGGAGCCCAGCTTGCTCTCCCCGTAATGGGTTACCGTCAGATGGAAAGAAGCCAAAAGGTATCGGGGTCAATTAGACCATACACTATACTAGTAATAGTCACGTAAAGCCAAAACCGGGACCACCTGACCATTTGCTATGAGGGCTAGCCTACCTATCGTGGAACGATGAAAAGTCTCAAGATCTACTAAGCATTCTAAGCATAAGATACCTATCCACGATTAAACGAATCCAGTGAGGTGACTGGTCATACAGGTGATCCTCAGCTCGTCCAATTAAGATTTCTTCCTTGTCGATTCTAGAAGCTCACTCGCTGACTGAAAAACTCAGGTACTAACTATATCTTTAGTACACCCGGTGTGAAGCGTGAGGCATACGCAGTGGCCAGCAGTCGTGAGAATCACTGTCAAATAGGTACCTACTGTAATATGCAGTGGGCCAGGAGATGAGCAGAATATCAAGTGGAATAGGCATGGATGAAAGGTTCGAATCCTCGAAGAGATATACCAGTCATCACCCCTGGCCATACTCAAGTACAGGATTAAGCCGCCTTTGATGATTACTACGTACAGCACGTTGGCTGAGCATCTTTCCATGATGGGCTACCAACTCCAGTGTGCACGATGGGGAACGCAATATCGCCGAGCGTTATGACCATTAATTAGTGTCGAGTGTTAGTGTTGAGTACCCCCCAAGGGTACCCAGGTGGATCGCGGAATGTGGGTTGTGGAGTAGCGAGATATTCTTTAGCCTGACTTGGCATCGTGATAATGGTTAGATGGTCTGCAAACCGGGAACGAGTCTCAGATCCAAGGGAACAGTACTCCGTAGATGCGATGTCAACTCTTGAATGCGCGAATAATAAGAATTGGCCGCGTACTGCTACCCGGTCAATAGCTAAGGGCATATTGGGACCTAGACAAGCCCTACCTCCTTCAGTATATAATCTAGCCCTCATAAAGCTACTAAGTATCTGGCAGAGGACCCCGCCCAGCATGCCAAAGGATTTCATAACAGCACGTTCAACGCAGGTCGTGGCTAGATAGCTTACTAGGCATGTGGTATGGTATGGAGTTTATCTCCGGAAGAGTGCTAACCTAAGATGTTTGCAGTTGGGACTTATGTGGGCGGGTAGAGAGACTACCTGCCGATACCTTTGAGGGAGGATACTTCGAGCTACATGTCCCCTTCTAGGGCGCGGGTATGTCTTGGTGTAGATGAGAAGTACCTTGAGATACACTACAACTTACATGGACTTAGATAAGGTGCATACATGTAGGTAAGTCCTACTTGAGCCGAGGTGTATTCAATCATGTGTCTCAAACACCATTCGACCCGAGTCCTGCAGCCATAATTCAGCTTCACATGGCTTCTGTCCGATACTATTGGACCTGACTTCTGCGTGTCTCTTAAAGAAAATCAAATCAAATCAAATCAAGTCGCATCATGTCACATCATCTCATGCTCGCCGACGCGTCGCGGTCGTCTTCTGGTCATCTTGTCATCTCCGGTTGAAGCCACCCTTACTCTAGTTGTCCAAAGCAGTGTAGTAGCAAGCTGCGTTACTATTGCTATATGTTACAACATCCACTGCTAGGGCTATCCAGTTCACTCCTGACAAGCATACAAGTATAGATATGGAGCGTGGTTCGCTTGCCGCCGAACAAGGGCATTGGTCGCCCCCGCGGCTTGATCCAGAAGCGTTGTCGTACTTGTGCTTCCACCCATTCCACTGGTCCGCTTACAGCATGGCCACCCAGAAATGCATGGTACTTCATCCTTCAAAGCATACTTATCAGATGCCACCACATCTTGCATCGCAAACAGCTGGACAGCAAAGATGCCAAGCTCATGGAAAGCATCTGGGTACTCTTCGAAATCAGATGGTCTGCCTACCCAGTCATAATCTTGGAAGCTCTATCTATATTTGGTGACTTGCCTCGCCTTTACCCAGCTCACCGTCTGTCCCAGGAATCTTCGCGCGCTACGTCATTCCGCCTGGTCTATCACCATACTCAAACAAGAGTCCTTGGCTTCTCTGCTTTATGATATCGGTCTGTGCAGTCTAATTGGATACCAGGAGATCTCATCAGAGATGGCCAGTCCCTGTAAACGAGGAGCGCTGCTCTTCCCGGAAGCCTGTCTCCGCGAGATAAAACGCTTTCCCAGCCTACATCACAGCGGGATAACACCAGTGGCCAATTCATGTTTCAAGATTCTAGTGGCAACCCAGATTCTAAATCCCCCATGGTGCCGATGGACGATGTGACGCTGTCTGTTCGGGCTGCGCCAGGTCAGGTTCTTGATTCGGCCCCTTTTCCCGAACTTTGCAATCCATCGGTTCCATCCACTGCGGCTTTACCAGCCAAGCGGCTCTATAAGCGCATTAGTAAATCTTGAGTAAATGCGTCAAGCCTCGTTACTTGACCCCTATCTCATTTCTGCTAAGGGCTATATCCCTCGAAGGTTGGGTTGCAGCAACTTGCATTCTGCAGTCATTCCTATTTCGAGACGTCCCCCAACGAAGGGTATGTCAAACAAACTGAACGCACATTATTAGTAGACTGGGCAGTCCATTCACAGAAGATTTCAACAACTTCAGTTTCTGCCGGCGTGACTTGACATGCGTTAGCAGGGCTTCTAGATCCCCGAAGTAAATACTGGGATACAGATTATTCATAGAGCACATCGCTCTTGGCTCAAAGGGATTGCTGATTTCAAGAACATGCTTCTCAAACGATTTAGGTCAAATGATGGACTTTAAACGGCAGTATTCGTTCTGTACTCATCTAACGCGGGCTTGTGGCTCACTGGAGTGGCCGGAATCCGAGGCACGATGATCTTGCCCTCTCCAAGAAGGGAGTGGTCGATTCCCTATCTCTTGGTATCCCCGGACGAGATACAGGGACGTATGCGCATCATCATTGACATACTCATATGGCCGGGGGGCCAATAAAGTTTACTGTGTCCAGAGTACTGTCCGGAGATAGCATTCTACGTAGACTTATGTCTTCTAGAGTGCATTCTTTTCCCTTTCGTAATGAGGAACTGTACATTTGCTCCCTCCACAGAACGTGGCTCTCATTGGGCAATTTCAGCGGCATCATTGGGGTCGGCGATAAACGGACACCATTTGACACTGTTCTATGGTGACATTTGATCCGAATTCGGTAACTACGTGCGGTCACCCTGACCTTGGCTGCAGAGAGGTCTGCTATTTTAATCACCTTATTATATGGGCGTATTACCCTGTCTGCAGCACTTCTTCCAGCATGGCAGGTAACACAGGCGAGGATGATTGTGGCGGCACCCGCTTAGCGCTCCTCGGGTCAACGTTCTGTCGGTTTCCAATTGGTGCTGCTAACGAGCTTGTGGCGGTGATTCAGCAAGCGTAACATCGGGCAGTGCGTCGAACGATTCTATGGGCGGAATCCAGGTGCCATACTTGGCTCAAGATCCGCTGTTGTGGCTTCGGCACGCTTCACTCCTGATACCATCTGGCATTCACAGCCTTGCTTGCTGATGAGTACGTTCGGTGCGAATCCATCATGAGAGCCGTTAACTCTCGGCATGACTTGGCTCACAATAGCTAGCATGCCCGATGAGCGAGTGTTTGATGAATACAAATGTCCCCTCCGTTGTTGGATGCTAACAATGGGGTCAGGGTATGCTGTGCGGAAGCAAAGAGGAGTTTACCAACCAGAAACCCATGGAAGGGCATTTACCCTCAAACAGGTGCATTCTACTACCCAAACAACGTCATTTCTTACGGGCACGGTAACATAGCCAATACAGAGCGAACCTCGGAAGAAATAGTCACTCACAGGCCACTGCCGGCCATGATACTACTGATAGGTTTAAGGGGTTCGCTTCTGCTAGTTACAAATGTCTTCTGCAAATTCCGGATCTTACCAACATTAGCTTGTTTTTCATTTCTGTGGCCTCTGAAATTACGAAAGTGAGAAACATACCAGCTTCGGTTGCTCGGCCTAACCTTCCTATGCAGTATCTTGGCGATCAATGGAAGAACAGGTCGTTGCATAACGGACACTGAGCGCGCTTATTTTTCACCAACCACAAACTGTAGCAGGTACTCATATTTGAAAAGACCCAAGAGATGTTACCATTCCATTTCCTGTTCATGGGGGCTGTTCCCTCATTGGTAATTCTGGCCTTTCGCACAGTGGCACAATCAAGTTCCAGGGGTGGGGGTCTGTGCCTATGAAGTCGGTATCTCATGCTGTTGGTCGATCGCACATATTCTCTAACGCCAACTTCGGATCATCTAGAACCAAGTAAGGCTACCCCGTTGGTGAGTAGCGGAACAGTGGCATCCTCCCCGTATGCACACTCCACACTGATCCCGACTTCTCATTGCAAGATTGTATAACCGGACTTGTCGCTGGACACTTGGTACGAGGATAGTAGAATTTTTGCAACCTTCCAGTCTTATAACTTCAATCCAGGAAGTTTGCTAGTTTACGTCTCTCGACATCGTCTTCACGGAGGTTTTGATGATACTGAGATCAAACACTATGAAGTATATGATCATAGCTTTCAACGAGGTCATATACCACCGGCCAAGCAGCCCCTTCACAGCCTCGCTCCTTTTTGTCCTCTAACCTGCGTTGTCCATGTGAGTGAGTATTAGTCGGCCTACCATCGCTTAGTCTATACATATGCCGAGAATACTACATCCGCCTTTACGCTGTCTATCTCGACCTGCAGGCACCTCTCATATTAGAGACCGACACAGGGAAGACAGTCCTTCGATGATTTGGGGGTATTCCTACTGTGCTACCAACCCCCATGACTTGGAAAATTCCGTTCCAGTCTTTTTAAGGAATTACGTCCCAGGTTATTATCAAATATGCAGGCACACGGCTTCGGCTTCAGTGGCGTAGCATAAGCGAGATCGACAGCAGAAAATGCTATCCTTTGCGGCTGTTCTAGTAGCTCCCCGGAATGAGTCTGGTAGTTTCGCTATGCTGATGGAATTAATCCATGACGACGAGTGGTCAATCAGGCTGTAAGTTTTTAGGGCCAAGTTCGAGATATGTACACACGATATAATGTATGTTCGTTAGCAAACCTGAATTGATACCACATTCCTATGTACTGGCAGCGCGCCAGGTGAAATGAAATAAGCGCAGAATACTACCGTGTGAGACTTTAAGAGGAATATGGCAAACTATACTTGCTCACGGCTTTGCCACATCATTATTAACACTCTTCCGCCAAGCTCCGCTTTGCGGTGTTGAGTCGTGAAACTGCTTCATAGCCTCGAACAACCGCACAGTATGGCATGTGTCAGTTTCGCGCAATTGAAGTCAGCGTTTTAGTAGACACCACATGCGTACGGATGAATATACTTCAAGACTGCACAGTATGCTAGCCGCTTTCTTTGCAAGAGGATCGGCAGAGGTATGGGTGACAGAAGGAAGGTTGCCTAGCGTCACCGCAGGCAGGCTCTGACAACAAGGCATCTCAGTATTCTGCCATCCGTCCCGCGCCCGCAGGTTAACGTCTAAGCAGCCGCATCGTACATGGGTCTCATAGGCGACTCCTCCGAGGAGTCACATGATTTCTGCGCTGCATATAATATGAAGTAGTCGTCGTCTCACGGTAGAGCAAGGCACACAAACCCTCGGTTCCAATAGGATTCTCCGCACCAAGTGGCCAGGATAACGGCCGCGAAGCTTACGGACCGGCAAAGCCTGCCATGCTCAATACGCCCGCCTCTATCTCCCTCTCCCGGTAATCTTTAGGGTTCCATTGTGTTGCGCCTCTGCCGCTTGGATCTAAAGATAGACTTACACGCTGCCTGCTTAATCGGAGCTGAGCCTCAAGAGTATGAATGGCGCTTGCACTCAATGCTTTTCGATTCAAGAACGCATCTGTTCCTTAGTGCTTATCACTACCCGCAGATACGTTATGCTTCAATTGGTTCTTCCAGGTTACTTCAAGAAAGCGGCCGAGCCCGTTGTTCCAACAAACCACGTCCCGATACATGTCCGAAGTTGCGACCGCTTTTACCAGGACATGTCATGCAACGTCCTTTTATTGATTATTCGAATTCATTTGAATTACAGGAAGACCCTTCGTAATAGTCTCCAATGAGCTTTATACAGAATGAGGAGAGGCCCTCTTGTAAGTTAGTCTTAGATCGTGAGTACTTAAATAGCGGGTGACGCTCAAGACCGTGCAGTACCACTAAGGCTAAACTATGTCTCACGCAATCCTACAATACCGATTCCGGCCTGAGGGCGATATCGGCTGAGATCCAAGAGGACTAATCGTCCGCCCCCAGTTCGGCTCGAGCACTATTATCATCGAATCAATCTCGGCCATAGAAATGATACGATTGAAAAGTCGGCGGTCAAAGACACGCTGTCGGAACGAGAATAAAGGTTCAAAAACGGATAAATTTATATATACATGGGCTTGAAATACAAGTAGCTCGCTCAACTTGTAAATCGCTACACTGATGGGTATCCTATGCTCATAGACGTGATATCCAATGCCCAACTAGCACTAAGCTACGGTTAGGATGACTCGATCTGTGGATAACTGATGTGAGCTGGGCTATGAATGGGCCCGGAAATCCTGATATAGGATCGATAAAATGCAAACGCATTTGTTTACATGGTACGCCCTTCGAAGTGTGAACTACGACAATTCTCCACCTTGAGCAGTACGAATTCGCCTAATATCGGACTGTTTTATTCAGGTGAGCCGCATGAAAAGGCGCCCCGGACTTTGCCGCTAGCGTAGCCGTGAATCTATAACTTATCGTTAGTCCCATGTTCTTACAGCTGGAGACTGCATCTGCTAGAGGGGAAGGAAAGCGAGCACTTACGATATCTTCGATACTCGCGTATGTTCCACCAACAAGAACAACGATTCCTATGACGAAGCACAGCCCATTCAAGGCTGTCCATACCAAGTTTTCCTTGGCAAAAGGGGAGCCTTTTCGGATCAACATGAACCACATCATGGCGGGGAAGTAGAAGGTGAAGCCAGAAATGAAGAGGGATGACGAGATAGCCAACAGGTCGGAGAAGAACGGGATAGCTTCAGCAAGTACCCAGCCAACGAGCGTGAGGACGGAGATCAACAGTATCCATGAGATCCAACCTTTGGGTGTGTTGATGTACTGCGTGACCGAGTCTCTATACACGCGACCGTGGATATAACGACCGGCGACGGTGCCATTGATCGAGCCCGAGATGAAAATGACAGGTAGAGCAATGCCAAAGGCGACCTTCGATAATAGGGGTCCGGCGGATAACAGGGCAGGAGACTTGACACCCTGGCCGACGAAGGAGTAGATGAGGGCACCGGTCAGCGTGTAGATGATGATCTCGATGATACCAAGCACCCAGATCGACTTGACGAAATCCTTGGGCGTGTGCATCTCATCCATGAAGGAGAACTGGCAGATGGCGAAGCTGTACGCGAAGACGATGTTGGTGACAGCGATGAAGGCGTCGACGAAACCGGCGTCCTTGGCGGGCCACGCAGACCAATCTGCGGCCATGCCGATCTCACCTCGCTGTACACCCGTCGCGATGATGGTGATGCCGATAGCGAGAATGATGGATGCGAAGTCGATGTAACCCAGGATGGCCACCTCGGAGAACGAGGGGGGCAGGGCCAGTAAGAGCAGAATGATGGCGGAAACGATGCCGAAGACAATTGAACACGCCCCGTTATCAGAGAGATTCAGGAACGCGATCGAGCCCGTGAGCGTGTGAGAGCCTACGAGAAAAACCAGCTGCAAGACAAACATGGTGCTGAAAAGCTCGTAGCCGAACCTGCCCATCATCAACTGTCCAGCATCGGCACTGTGTGAGTGTCAAAGGTTAGTCTCAGCACTTTCGATATTGCTCACCAGGAGCGGGCAAGCCAAGGATGAGCTTTGCCATGAACACCTCCTACTTACTAATGTTGCACATGCGGGAACTTAAGCTTAACCTGTCCGACAACATAACTGCTGTAAATGGCTAGAAGACCCAGCGTGACACAGAGAATCGTTCCGGCAATCATTCCGAGCGTCGCAAAAGCCGCAGGCATTCCCAAGCTACCCAGAGCGATAGCCTCGACGATGAGGACGACCGTTAAACGCTTCCATCCCAGACGGTTGAATTTGGCTTCACCATCTTGCATCCGAGCCTTCTCGAGGTCCGTCAGTTCCCTGACCTGACCGACGGTTTCTCCTTCAGAGAGGTGATCTGATAGCACCGGCGATGGTGCCATGATTTGGCTGTCTTCTTTCTTTACGTCAGACATAGTGCTGCCGTGCCTGCTCACTCCTCCTTTATGCCGCCCTTAAAAGTACCCCTTGTCGTTTTTGGTGTCGCGTGCCTGGATGTGCGATGAAGAATATGGATCGGGAAAATCTGGGGGGGCCTGGTCCAGATAAATTTCTGTGTGCTGGTGGTGTTTGACTCTTGTGCCTCGGGGAGAACCGGCACGGAGGTCAGAGAGAATTTCCCCAGCGCCAACAACAGAGTTGTTCTTCGAACTTTCCGGCCAAACGGGCAGCTACGTGCGCTTTTAGACACACACGCCAGATCTCAGATTTCTCAGCAGCCGAACTCAAACTCAATTTGACGCGGGAAGACAGCTCGAAACTCAGATAAGCAATACGTTAGGGGAAGGGTTCATTCAAAGTTTAAAAAAAATCTCACCCCCATGTAATCCTCCACCGAGGCCGTTATGTTTTAGCAGCAGGGCCGATCTTTTTTAACTCGCACGTTTCGCTTTTCGTAATATTTTTCGCCGCCTCCTGGTTTTCTAGTGGCATGGTTGCTTACTTACTTAGTTTGTCCCCCGTGCGCCCCCTTCTCCTCTCGTGGCCAACATTACGCTCTCCTCCACACTCATTACGTACACGAAAGCACACGTATTTGATAGTCTGCAGCTACTAGGGCCGTGTTCATCCAAGACAACCTCATGCGCGGTACCGTGTCAGGGCACGAGCTTGGCCCTTATTCGTGGGCCGGCAGTTAGTGAGACTCCACCGGCGGTCATATTTTTTCGTCGGGGGTCGAAGTTGAGATCAACATGCTGCGTTATTATGTGTAATAGCGATGGTGATTCCGCCTTATTCCTCTCCAGCTAAGTATCCATCTCTTACCTCAGTGCAGCTAGGGTCCCCAGGCTTACCTACAGGAGACCCATAGCACGCCGACGATATGCGGCAAGAATGCATCGCACCCTACTGTATTTGCATCCCGTACTTATACTATACTGTATAAATAGAAACCTCGTTGTCCTCTGGTGGTTAGTTAATATTTTGTTGCTGCTGCTAACAGTCCACCCATTCCCGCCTAACCATGCGGCTCTTGCGCGCAAGGATCAAACAAGCTTTCCAACATCTAGGAGGGGCGGCTTCGGAAACGATGACTCGTCGGACGAATGCCGAAGCTCTACTGTAACCGGAAATCATGAGGTCACCTCTGGCCTATGGGAAAGCGATTGGTTGCAGCCACTTGCCGTGGGGCTTACAGGCTTCTAGAAAAGTCGCAACTGATCGACTCGTCTTGACGGAGAATAAGAGGACGCTAGACTGCATTTGCTGAGTCCAGCCACCAGACTACTGAGTACTCTAGGTTAGTATAGAAACAATGTGCACGAAAAAGCCTCGACTAATGTAGCCATCCCGGAATAGCCGAGCGATCTGACCACCCACAACGCTAGGCTTGATAAGAAATTGTGCCTGCACTGTACAACAACCCTACGCAATGGTGCATCTCTCTTGCTTTTCCACTGAGAATTATTGGCTGGCATGGTTTACCCCACGAATGTAGTCCTTGTTGCTGTTGAAGAGCCCCCCTCTTATTCATTTTGGCCAAGGGCTTTTTTAAGATACGCAATACAGAGTAAGCAGTGATGGAAGTGAAGGAATAGGCCCGTGCAGAGGGTGGGTGTCGCATCTAGGTAAATTGAGGTTTGGCTAAAAAAGCGTCGAAAGCAAGTTCCACTTCTCCGTGATCGGATCCAAGATTTACATACAGTATATGGCTCTGATGTAGCATCACGCCTGAGGCAATACTATGGCACGATTTCCCTGTGATGTGGTAAGAGAATCAATCCTGAGAGACATTATAAAGATTCACCTTCTCATTTTAGCAAAGCAGACATGCAACGCTGCTCACAAGTCTCACCATTCCTCTAGTCATTTGCGTAGCCACTTCATAGCAACATGCTTGGAAGTAGTTTGTGCTCACGCCCGATAACTTCTTTGCATCCTGTGCTTTCGCCGGTTTGAGTAGCGTAGTGGAATATGGCTCTTAGTCGAAACACGCTTAGCGAGTAATGCGTCTACATAGGAGGAGAACCGACAACTTGGCTCACGCTTGGACTAGTAGCCACATATACCAGAACTACGGGAAGAGTCTAGATGAGGAGATGTCAGGAGATCTTCCATCGTGGGGGGCCACTACCCGAACATATTCTCCGGATTGACCTCCTTACAATGGCCCTCGCAGTCATATCGAATGGTAAGATGTTACATGGTCCTGGTTTCCTGTGGGAAGACTAAATCACGTGCCCTAATTCTGTGAGCCCAATAAGACTTTTGGTAATAGCATGATGTTCGACTTGTCCCTAAATAACACAATTAGTATAGGCGCTCAAATCAGCCTCAAGGGATGATTCGGAGGGCTAACCCGACTTCTCCAACTCCGTCCCCAAGTTATGGTGGTCTCGGCCTTTATCTCCCAACTAACCATTTAGCCAGAATTTCCGTGCTGACTCTCTTCAAAAGACCTGTGTCCTCTTTAGGTATTGCTGGTCAGCATGTAATATAGCTTGCTTATTACCCTATCTAGGCGCCTGTGAGGATAGGTTGACAATTTCGTTGAAAGTTCATGCCTATGTAGAAATTAACCTATCAGACATATAAAAGAGCGTTAGCTATGTGTTGTCACATCATGATCTCGCTGAGGTTTCACGCCTGTTTGCGCCGCTTCGGCTCAAATCTAAGATGTTTCGTCGACTAATTGCCACGGGGCTTTTCATAGCCTCAGGGACGCTCGTGAAGGCCGCGGCAGAGAGCTATGATTACATCGTAGTAGGATCGGGCCCCGGCGGCGCCCCATTGGCGGCAAATCTAGCCCGCGCTGGATACAGTGTTACGCTGCTCGAAGCGGGAGTCGACTTGGGCAATAATAAGAACTTCTCGGAAATAGCCAACTTCATCGCAGCGGGCAACGATGAGAAATCGCGGTGGGATTTCTTCGTCAGGCATTCTGACGACAAAGCGCGCGAAGAAAAATACGAGAAGACCACATGGCGGACTCCGGACGGTTCCTTCTATGTCGGACTTGATCCGCCGGAGGGCTCAACCCGCCTTGGCATCTATTATCCTCGAGCGGCAACACTCGGAGGCTGTGCCATGCACAATGGGGGCATTTGCACGCTTCCGAACGACGCGGACTGGGATTACATCGCGGAACTTACGGGTGATGATGGCTGGCTGGCAAGTAATATGCGCAAGTATTTCGAAAAGAGTGAGTGAATCTGTGCTCTCTTCTCCATTCAGTCTGAGTATGGTCGAGAGGACCCGTGAGCAGTCTAGACTGTTCTCTGCTCCCACACTGTCCACGTACTCGCTGATTCCTGAAGCATGATGAGTTTCATCGATCATAGTAATTATTAACCCGGAATCTTGCAGTGGAAGCGAATGAGTACATGCCACCCGACACACCGGGCCATGGATATGATGGCTATGTCAATACAACGATTAATGATCCATCTTTCATGAAAGAGGATTCGGATTTTGAGCAGCTTACAAGTCAGCTTATTTCACATACGGGAGGTGACGCCGGACGAGATATCAATGCTTTGGACCCAGACCGTGACCAAGCTACCGGCGTTTTTGGAATGGCCAGCCATGCAGACAGAAATGGCAAACGAACTGGCACGAATACGTATCTAAAGCGAACGTTGGCCGATCCCGCAAAATTCAACTTGACGGTCCAGTTAGAGACACTCGTGACTAGAATCATAATTAACTGGGAAGATGGGAAACCCAGCGCAACTGGTGTAGAAGTTCTGAGAGGTTCTCATCAGTACGAGGTTAGCAGTTTGAAATTTGATTCTTTCAACGCGCCATAGCTTACTAACCATTCTCTGTATAGGCTGACCCTTTCTACGACGTTACTCAAGAGGGTGAATTTGGTCGAATTTTTGCTCGGAAGGAGGTCATCATTGCCGGCGGGACTTTCAACTCACCTCAGATCCTGAAACTAAGCGGTATTGGACCGGCAAAGGAATTACAGAAGTTCCATATCCCGGTGGTGAAGCAGCTTGAAGGCGTAGGTGAGAATCTCGGCGATAACTATGAAGCGGGCCTTCAATCATTGGCTAGTAAGCCTCTGAATGGCTCTTTGGCAAGTACAGTTGCCGTCTTCTTGAAGACCCCAACGGCACGCAAGACTCGAAACATTCAAGCATGGTGCGGTGGCTTTTCCTTCGAAGGATTTTGGCCGGGATTCCCTACCGATTATGGCCCGAACCAATATGAGGTGAGCGCGGACTTATGATGAAGATACAAATGCATGCTTCGCAATTCACGCTGCTAATTCGGCTTGGCAATAGTGCGCCATAGTACACATCAACCCACGTTCGCAGGCTGGATACGTACGATTGCGCTCGAATGATCCTCGACAAATGCCTGACATCAACCTGAATTTCTTTGAGAAAGACGGAGATGCAGATCTGACAGAGCTCCTCGATGCGGTAAAGACGTTCCGCATGGCGCTGCATTCGGCCAGCGCACCAATCACGCCCTTCAACGAGAGACACCCGTGCCCCGGTGTAAATCAGAACTGCACCGACGAAGCACAGAAGGAGTTTATCAAGCTGCAGTCCTACTCACATCACGCAACAAGTACATGCGCGATCGGTCCCGCCGATGACCCCATGGCGGTTCTAGATTCTAAATTCAGGGTCCACGGCGTTGGGAATCTTCGTGTTGTAGATGCGTCTGCCTTCCCCAAAGTCCCGGGCGCGTTTCCTGTCTGCCCGACGTTCATGCTCGCGGAAAAGGCTTCGGCAGATATCCTGGCTGACCTTGAAAAGGAGAAGTAGAATACAAAAGGAAGAGCATTATGTGTTAGGGATGTATAGTTATGATTGATAGTAATATCAGCGTGTTTATTTTTACATCGAATTAATGCACCGTAGACCCGAAAGTCTGGCATCGTTGATGTGAATCCAATCTGACTTGTAGCAATGGGAGTCTGCAACGCCAGGATGCTGGACTAATGTAGTTACCTAACCCACGGACTAGCATGATACCCACATAGGTACAGGCACCCCACCCGATGACACTAAACTGTATCGATAAGATAAGATAAAGATTTTCAGGGACTCTGCGATGCTTCATGAGAATGGCATGAAGGTAGCAGTTGGTTTCACCCCCCACCATCAATTAGAATCCGTCCATCTTTTGCTTCAGCGGTGACCGAATTCATGCAGGGCTCGATTATTGGTTCAGTAATATTACCGACTGCTTAATAATAATTATTCTCATTGTCCATTTTCGGGGAGCCCTTGAGCTAGGTTTTTCAAGCACTGTACACTATCGGTTCCAATTTCAGAATGCCGAAGCGAAAGGTGACAGCGGGGGAGAAGGTCGATGGCCTTGCGATTCTTCAGTGGAAGCTGAGAAAAGACCCTCTAGCATACCAAACGTAGGTTCCGTGTTGATCATACTGTCCAGCTCTAACTCTCGAGACGGGAGCAGAAGACCGCTTCCTGTACGAGCTCGGCCTTTGCCTTATACTTCTTCATCCCTCACGATCTGAGCGTCCGTCCGTTTTGCTGATAACGTGTTTAATAGGGAATTCACAGGTTGGTCTAGTGTCAAAGGCGCAAAACGTAGCAATCGAGCTAACATTAATGTCAAGAACTATGGCAGCACTTTGATTCAGCGCGCGAAAGAGTACTTGCAGATCCTTTAGGTGTGGATGCCGAATCGCTCGCGACGGTAAGCTTTGGCCTACTCTCCTTCTCCTTTCCTCCTACCACCTGATGTATACTCTGACACCGTCTAGTTCAGGGAACATATGGACTTAATTGCGCACTGCGCTGAAAAATACCCCGACATCACAGTCAGCTTCCCGGATAGTCTCCGAGACATTCTCACGACGCACCATGCGACGCTCGATCCAACGCTCCGAGAGAAGATTGTCACCAGTCTTTCGCTGCTGAGAAGGAAGGAGGTCATAGACAGTGCTTATTTGCTGCCTATCTTCTGGTCCCTTCTTATTTCTACACCCAGCAAAACATTAAGAGCCTTGCTCTATCAGAAAATCATCAGTGATGTACGGGAGACCAACACAAGGGCAAAGAATCATAAGGTCAACCGAACGTTACAACAAGCATTATACAACCTTGTGATGGACAAATCGACCCCTAAAGCACTATGGGCTGTAAAGGTTGTACGAGACCTTTGGAGGCGTCGTGTTTGGGACGATGCGAAACCAGTCGATATAATGAGACAGGCTGCTCTGAGCGACGACCCCAAGACAGTAGCCAGTGCTGTTAAATTCTTTCTTGGTAGTGATAAAGAGCGAGAAGAGTTCGAGGACGAAAGCAGTGACGAGGAGGCAGTTGACATTCGCAAGGTTAGACACCAGGTTGGCATCAACAAAAAGAGCAAGAAATCGAAAAAGGTGCTTGAAAAAGCTACAGAAAAGGTTAAGAGACAAGAGCGCAAAAAGAACGCGAATCAGCAACTCAATTTCTCCGCGTAAGTATTGTCGAGACTCTCACTTCTGCACACTATATCCATACTAATTTAGCCGTCAGTCTACATCTCCTCCTAGACCCTCAAGGATTTTGTGAGTCGCTATTCGAGAAGCACCTACAGAATAAGAAATCGAAGCTTCCATTAGAGACCAAGCTTGCTATTTTGCAACTTGTTACTCGCTTAGTCGGCCTCCACAAACTCGTAGGACTACCGTGCCCGACTAGGTACCTTCAGTTCATGTTAGCTAACACCTCTTATAGACAATTCTGCCCCTATACTCGTATTTCACTCCTCATCTGACTCCTCGACAACAATCCGTAACCTCGTTCATGGCATCTCTCGCAGTAAGTATTCTCGAAGTATATTGTAGACCTCATTGCATGAAGGAAGCTTGCCTTCATGCTGAAACCTCTCCTTTTCGGAGCTCAGCAAGTATATTGTAAATATGCTAACGATATCCTTTCTACAGCAAGCGACACACTCCCTTGTACCCCCTGAGACGATAGAGGTGTTGCTGCAGAAAATCGCTAATGAATTTGTCTCCGAGGCGTCGAACGTAGAAGTTTGTGCTGCTGGACTCAATGCTATTCGCGAAATCTGCGCACGACAGCCCTTAGCGATGAATGAGACATTGCTGCAGGATTTGGTCGACTACCGCAAAAGCAAAGATAAGGGAGTATCAATGGCAGCGAAAGGTCTTCTCTCGCTGTACCGAGAACAGGGTGCTGAAATGCTAAGAAAGAAGGATCGTGGCAAGGATGCAACGATTGGACTCAAGTCCGGCGAACAAAAGCAACAGAAGTTCGGCGAAGAACAAGTTGGCGAGATCGAAGGTCTTGAGTTGTTAGCGAAATGGAAAGAAGAAGAGAAGAGGAGAAAACGAGCTGAGAAAGGACTACCAGAAGATCCTGACGCAAATGAGAAGAACGAAGAAGAAGACGAGGACGACTACAATGAGAGCGATTGGGAAGTTGCTTCAACCGATAGCGATGAGTCAGGGGAGTGGATACGTGTTGCTGAATCTGACGATGAGGTTGAACCCGAGCCGAAGAAGCGGAAAGTTGATGAAGAGGTAGAGGAAGATGAGGAAACTGAGAAATCAGAAGAAGTCATTGATTTCATGAAGCTTGCAACAACTCAGTTGCTGACGCCCGCTGATCTTGCCAAGCTCAAAGAACTAAGGCTAGAAGCTAGTATCAACAAAGCCATGGGAGGCAATAAACGGAAGGAAGCAGAAGCTCGTCACGCGGATGAGGGACTGACGGCGGAGCAAATAGAGGCACCATCGAAGCTACGGAAGAGCACCAAAGAGGAGAGAGTAGCTCTGGCGAAGGAGGGTAAGCCAAACAGAGAAGAGCACAAGTCCACGAGTGCTATCAGAAAGTCGAAGAAGGAAGCAGAGGGCAAGTCGACAACAAATAAGGAGAAGGCCCGCAAGAAGAATTTCCTGATGACTCTCGGAAAGGCCAAGTCGAAGCAGAAGCGCAGTCTTGTAGCAACGAGGAATGTCCTCAAGGCCCATGTTGAGCGCAGCAAGTCCGGTGGAAGACGACGGAATGGCAAATCGAGATAGTCTTGTGGCACACCTATAGAAAAGTTCGACATGAGCTCGATTCATTCTGAATTACGCAAGTCTGATCGTTTGCCAGACATGTTATATAACTGGGCTATATTTATTATTATATGGCTAGTCGTGAATGAAATAGAGAATCAGAATTGTAGAATCTAATTGCCAGCTATTTACTAATGTTGGGGTACTTGGGCTCACCGATGAGTGGTGGGTTTGGATAAAGCGAGACGATGCGGCAGCAATGTCTAACTTAAAGTTCTATACCCTTATTTAGGTTTACAGTTTCGAAATATCCAAGTTTGCTTTTCCCTCATTCTTTATGTCAATTTTACTTAACTATCCGGTTATATCAGGTGAATATGAAGCTGTTTCCAGCGTGCCTTTACCTGCCTAACCCTTTAGACTTACGCCACGCTAAAGTAATACATATGTCGAAGAGATATAGTCTATACCGTTCCGAAAATAGAAATAAAGAGATGGTGAAACAACCAATAATCCTCGTTCTAATAGGACGCAAAGTCATTCCCCTGTCCCAGTAGGAACTGGGAGCTCAGAAGAGGTGCGAAGGCGCAAGCAGGTGGTTTATGCAATACTCGAAGTTACCCTTTCTATCTACTGCCAGCCGACCTATCGAAGGGCGTACTGGTCAATTATAGCCATCATAAATCCGAGCACTCTTTCTCACAGCTATCTACTGCCTAGATATGCTCGACATATAAAGATAGAATGAGCATCTGGTACCTGATATCAATTGACACCTTTCAATGCTATCCTGACAGAGGATGTGAAAAGCAAACGAAAGACAAACTTCAACCAATGGCGCGATCCGACGAGGCAGCTTCCTTCTTCATCGCGGTCTACCGCGCCGTACAAGAGATACCGGAAGGCAAAGTGACGAGCTACGGTCACATCGCAAAGCTCGTTGGAACGCGTACGTCTGAGTATTCAATTTTCTATAGACAACCATGTTCATTCACTGCATGTGTATATTGCAGCTGTTGCAGGAAGAAAATGAAGCTCACTGAATATACAGCACAACGACCGCGCCAGGTCGGCATTTGTCTCAAACACCTCTCGCATGATCCTGGAGCGAGGCATCATTCCGGCAATGTTCCATGGCAAAGGGTAATCAATTCGAAAGGAATAATATCTCCTCGGTACGTTCTGGTTAGGGTTTCCAGTTCACATACGTATAAGCTACTGACCTTAGCTCTGGATAATGGAAACGGCCGTATGCTAATATTAATCATATCACACAGATCACAGCCATCTGGAGCCCGCAACCAGGCAGCAGCGTTACGGGCAGAGGGCGTCACAGTCTCTGCAGATGCAATGGGACAACTGAGTGTAGATTTTGCTGAGTACGGATGGTTTCCTGAAATACTGCCGTCCGAAGAAGCGGAAGAACAGGAATGGGATTCCAACAGTGAAGCTGAAAGATAGTTTATTGTGGTGGACTACAAAGCTACGTGTATCAGGAAACCCTTTGGTGCCTACTATTCTGAGCTTATAGCTATCGAGAGAGTTCATGGCGCTGAATAATCGTGTGGCATCACTCTATCCAGTAGTGTTACCCTGAACTACCGAAACTTTGCTATAAAGGACGATACGATTAGCAAGGGCCTTTACACTTCATGCAAAGATAGAGGATAGAGGATAAATCATCAGATAGCGGTTGGACATAAGTGATTCCACATTATAACTTCAGAACAGGTCTGTGTGATATGTGCTCTCATCATAAAAAGAGGAAGAAAAGAATAAATAGGTAAACATACCATATAAGACTCAAGTCACACACCATTACATAGTGAGTAGCTGAGATGGTAGATTAATCCTTTGCGTCATCATCAAACTTCCTCTTCTTGGAAGCCGATGTGAAAAATGAGTCCATAGTGCGCTGCCGCGAGTCAAATTTAGCGCTACCAATACCACCACGGGTTTTTTTCAGGCCCTGGAGATGGTCAAGGTTGTTGGTCTGCTCTACTATCATGCGAAAAGACTGGGTACTATGCGACAACTCCAAACGTGCTTGCAAAACACCGGTATTGCTCCATGGAGCCAGATGCTCAGAGCCGGATCGCTCGCCTGAAAGGTTTGAGGACGACGATTGGAGCGGGTAGCGGGATAGCAGTGCCTTCAGCAGAACATTGAGAATGATGCCATGGGAAACAATGACGATCGCGGCATTTTCAGCCGCGAGTTGGTCAACGATTGGGCCAAGATGACGATCAAGAAACCGATCGATGCGCAAACGCATACAGACAGGCAACTCTGAGCCATCATCCTTCTCTTTGCTGCCGAATTTCTTGCCCTCTGACGAACCGAAGTCCTTCTCACGCAAATCCTCAACCTGGACAACGTCAAGCGTCATAGATGATGCTGAGCCCCCATTCTGGAGTCGACAGGCTTCGACGATGGCATCGGCCGTCTGATATGCTCGCTGGAGGTTCGAGGCAAAGACGTGCCTGACGGGTCCGGTCACAGATCCACGGCTGGCGATGTGTGCACCAAGTCGTTGGGCCTGGAGGATGCCATGGTTGGTCAAGGACGAGTCACGAGAACCTGCACTTCGCGTGGGTGTTAACAGAACATTACTGAATTTTAATAGCAAACAATTGGAGAGTCACTCACTATAATCCTGCTACGTTGTCAACTGACTCGCCATGACGGATGAGAAGCAGGCGCATTTCTATGCTGCATCATCAGAGAATTGCGAAAGGTGAAAAGGTGAAAAGAAGCGAACGTGGAGCCAGTGAGGGTTTTTATGTGGGCTAGGATTTCCAGAGTCCGTGCAAGACATTTGAAAAGGGACAGTATTGCGTACTGTAAATGGCACTGTATACAAGCACTGAGTGTTTATAACCAGCTACTAGGTATGGTATGCCGTTTTCAACAAGACCGTAAACATATCACAGATAAACACTGGAATTATATACAATACACAGTCTACTCTTCTATCCCACTCTTTTCTATCTCATTTCCCGAATCATCGAAATGAGTGAGCAAACCTGTTCTCATGTGTTGAGCTAAGCTTACCGCCTTATCTCCGCTACAGAATGCAACGACCTTAACCTGCATCAATGACCGGCCGAATGATGACTTCGATATCGAGATATCCAGGACTAATATAAATGCCGGAGGGGGAGCATTAAGGAGCACGAGATCTAAATTTTCATGAAAATTGATTAAAACTTTATGATCAAGAGACGATTCCTATTAGTCATGCTGGTCGAGCAAGAATGAGTCGCTCATCAGGGCGCAAACCCATGTTGACGCTCACCAGTACAGCAAGGGGCAAAGAAAACGGTGAGCTGCCATTTTGGCTCTAAGATACATGTTTTATAATTGCGCATGTTGGAAGGAACCCGCCAATTTGGATTATGATATTATGCCCTCACTAAGGGTTCTTGATCAGTGACCGAGGCGATGGAAGAAAAACTTGGCCACGCCAAAGACTCTACACCACCTATGATACCACCACTTATACTACTAAAATAACCCTTTTTAAAGCAGATTAAAAGGCTTCGTTGAACTATTACCTTTTCAAAGTATAGACGGCTGCTTTATATCAAAATAGCTTGAGAAATAGCTGGTGAAATAAATAGTTGTTCTAGTGGTTGTTTTGGTGGTATAAGTGGTGGTATAGGTGGTGTAGAGTCTTTGGCGTGGCCAAGTTTTTCTTCCATCGCCTCGAGTGACATTCTGATAGTAGGACTTCAGAGCAAGGACCAGGTCCCTCCACGTTATTGCGTCCGTTGGCTATAAGCTGAATATATTTCCCTCATGATCATATTCGCAGCTTTCCGATGCAGACAGAGAGGCTTTCTTAGTCATAGCCGGTGCAACACCCAGTTTTTTCAGAAGGTAGGGGCAGAGGAGACTGAAAGATATTCTCGTTGACGTGGACTCTCAGTCATCACCTGCATTAATGAAGACCTGGGCGACTTTGAATTTTTCTTCACTCATTCTATCAAATTCTTCCAGGGTCTGGCGTAGAGGTATGTCCTTTCCATCCTTGTTCGCGGCGGCGGCACCTTTCCGGCCTCATCATCAGCCATCCAAGTTCAGAAAGAGCCCATCGCTGGCAAGCAAAATGGTTAACAATCTGTCACGCTATCGTACAACTTCCGCTCCCAAAACTCGCCGAAGTTAAGGTCAATGAACTATTCACGTGCCATAGTTACTCGAAGGCACAATGCCATGAGACGTACTCCTTGACCCGGTTCCGTACCCTTGTCTATCTGGGTACATTCCGGATTTCCTCAACTAATCCAAAAGTTTGGGCTTTATATTGCTAGATCTTTATTACAACTACACTACGGCGTCCTTACGACATTAGTGCCTGAAGTCATGGCAAGTTGCTCATTATCGGTCACGTAAATTGCCGATAGTTTCAATTGAGGTAATGGTGGTGATGACAAGATGACCGAACATGGGGGCGGGACGTGGAGCTCTCAGTCCCCTGCGATGCATTTACTCCAATCAAAAGCCCAAATTCAGATGGTCAATACACGGGGATACCGTAACATTTCTAGGCCACTTACCGATATTCGGACTTCAAATGCTTCCTCGATGGATGAAGAGGTGGCGACTTAATTGTCTGCAAGAGCAAGCAATCACGCCCATCTAACAGAGCACTCTCCTACTTCTACCTTGATCAGTTGGCAGCTGTGCCAGATTCATTCCAGTTGCTCCAAATGGACGGCCAGGAGCCAACCGAGACTCCCGGGCCATCAAAGGAGCCAGAATCCGATGGCATGAATATCGGGTTGCGAGGATTTATCAAACGCTTCGCATGGACGAATTTCACATGTACACAGTCGACGGGTGCGGTGGCCCTCATGCTATCCCAGACACCGCATCAGTTTCATGGGCTTCAGACGGCCGGCGTGGTTGTCTTCATCTTGAACCTAGTGCTGTTCCTGTGCTTCTGCGCGGCCATGCTCGCCCGGGTTATCATGCACCCACAAACGGTCAGGAGGTCGTTCACGACTCCGCCAGAATGCTTCTTTGTCGGCTCCTACTGGCTTTCCATAGCCACCATAATCATGTGCATCGATCGATTCGGCGTACAGCATACCGGCCCTTGGTTGGTGGTCGTGGTTCGCGTCCTATTCTGGATACACGCCGCCATCACGTTGACCTACACCACGGTAATTTTTGCAATACTATATTCGAAGCCGATCATCAAGCCTGACGATATCACCGCTGCTCTATTCTTAGCGGTATACACTACCATGCTGACGGGCGCTATCGCGGGTTCGATAGCGGGTAGTCAACCACCAGCTTCGCGGCTGCCTATCATTGTGGCAGGCGTTACGTATCAGGGCCTTGGTTGGATCCTCAGCCTGGTCCTAATGCCGTGGTTTGTGGGCAATACGATTGGCAACGGTCCTGGTAGCCCGAGCCAGCGTCCCAATCTCTTCCTGACAGTTGGTTCGGCAGGTTACACCATCTTTACCCTCATAGCCTGCGCGCAATATTTGCCTACCGGCTACAGTTATTTTGCGCGGCATCCTAGCGGTATTGAGATCCTTCAGGTGATGGCAGACTGGATCGGAGTTTTCCTTTGGCTCTTCGCATTTTGGCTATTTGCTACTGCCCTCCTAGTGAACCTTCCAACAGTGTTCCCAAAGATCGGCCCCGGCTTTCGCGTGCATGCGCGCATGAACTTCAACGTCGGATGGTGGGCGATGATCTTTCCAAATGTCGGCTTCACTCTGGCCACGGACTACATCGGCCGGCAATTCCAGTCAGACGCTATCCAATGGATCGGGACCGTCATGACCGCCGTATTATTTGCATTCTGGTTGATGAACTTGGTGCTACATATTAAGTTTTGTGTTTCAGATGTTATCTCATCGAACAAAGCGAAGTAGCCGGGGCGCGTCGAATTATCCGAATGGCGTGTTACGATGAGGACTATTGGAATATGGAGGAGTGTCAAGATGTCGGTGACAGAGATATCGATCCGTGCCCCAATGCATCATAGTCGGTTTGACGTTCAATTGCTGGTCTCAGCCCGGACAAATGGCTCCTTTGCCACATGACCGAAGGCAAAGGAACAGAGTATGAATCCGGAACGCATTGCTAGTACCTATAAATATCCCAGGATCTCCGAGATTATGTGCACCGTTTGGGCGGATATACCACTCTCATTCGTGCCGATGCCCTGACCGAGGGTCTCCTCTGAGTCTCAATATGTGTTTTCCGTCACTTGATAAAGCCCAATGACATCTCCGAGTAAGCCAGACACAATGGCTTATTTTACCGAAAGTCTAGATCCAACGGGCTACCAGGCCATTGACGTACCGCGAGAACGTCGATCCAAATACGCCGGTCCCCATCGTGGGACCTGTACGAGGCGGCGTCGACCAGGACACTCCACTTCGCATCCCACACGTGTGGTGTGAAATGAAGGTGCTGAGAGAGCCGCATTCTTGAGGGTGTTCTTACTCGAGGAGATTACAATAGCGCCCACGAAGTGTCGGAATAGTCGGAACTACAATGTCACGAACCACCCGCCAAGTTGGCCAGTCCCAGCAATTGAAATGCATCAGTCCAGGTATTGAGAAGGAGCACCGTCAATCCTCGGCGAAAGAGCGTAAACTCCTATCTAGCTGTGCTTCGTCCCCTGCGGCTATCAGCTCGAAGGACCCGAGTCTCCGCACTTGACACTTGACCGTGCAAGAGAGACGTGAACTGATTGACTACAGCGAGCGGCTGCACACCCAAATAGGCGGCGGATCCGACCGCAGCAATACCAAGGTGCATTCACAGCCTGGACTTGGGCATCGCTCAGCACAAGCGTTTGCAATCGCTACAGCACTTTCTAACTGGGAAACGTAATAATTTCGGTCTCAAGGGGATGCTAAGTACTTGACTATGTTATGCTCTACAAGCATATCACACATCCCAAGATAGCGGAGACGGATCGAGAACCCCCGTAGGGTGCAAGAAAGAAAGAAAGATGAGGACGACTTTGATAACATATATATTGATGCCCAGAGAATTACAGCACACGACCCGGTCTTGGCGTCGGCAGCTATTGTAATAGAGAAAACGTTGTGCCAGACTAGGGTGGGAATGCCATGCCGGACTTTTGCTAATCCTGTCGATCCATGGAGACTTGCAAGAGACAGGTGACAGCGACGAGAGGGAAACTCGTTTCTACTGGTACCGGGGTTATAAAGTGCAGATATTCTGATTAACCTTATATATATACCAAGGCATTAACGGCCGGGAATAGGCTGAAATTAGACCAGAGGTTGCGCGAGTCCTCCCATTTCTTATATATCTACCTACCTTGAGGGAATGGACAGCCTGAGAGCTTCTATACGATGTGAACAACACAATATACTGGGAAGCAAAAGCCGCCCCGAAAATGATGCATCTCAGACTTTGTATCACCTACGCTCTGACATTGGTGACCGGTGCTTTGGCCGTTCCATCGCAACAGCTGGACGCTCGTCAGCAGCCGTTCACGTCGACAGCCATCACCGACCATGCCGAACCATGGGCGTTCGCCTTCCTACCCGACAACCGTATCCTCGTCACCGAGAGACGCGGCAACCTACGCCTCGTCGACCCGGCTACTAAGGCCAAGGGTACCGTCACCGGTGTGCCTACTGTCGCCTACGGCGGTCAGGGCGGTCTCCACGACGTCGCCTTACACCCTAATTACACCGAGAATAGTATTGTATATATCAGCTACGCCGAGAGCGGCACCGGCGGCGCAGGCTGCGCAGTCGCGCGGGCCAAGCTGACGCTAGACACCAATGGCGGCGGCGCGCTATCCGGCCCCGAGGTCATCTGGCGCCACTCGCAGAAGGCCTCGGGCGGACTCCAGTTCGCCTGTCGCCTGCTCTTCGGCCCCGACAGCGCGCTATGGGTCTCGTCCGGCGAGATCAACCAGATGACCCCGGCCCAGTCCATGACCAGTAACCTCGGCAAGGTAATCAGGCTGTACGACAACGGCACTGCCTTCGCAGACAACCCCTTTGCCGACCAAGGCGCCGTCCAGTCGCAGATCTGGTCGCTGGGCCACCGTAACCCGCTAGGCATCGACTGGGACGCCCAGGGCCGTCTCTGGGAGGTCGAGATGGGGCCCATGGGGGGCGACGAGCTCAACCTGATCGAGCGGGGCGCAAACTACGGCTGGCCGGTCGTGTGCGAGGGCCGCCACTACGACGGCCGGACGATCCCCCCGCACAGCTCACGCCCCGACATCGCGGCGCCCAAGGCCTTCTGGGTCCCCGTCATCTCGCCGGCGGGGTTGATCATCTACAAGGGCGACCTGTTTGCCAGCTGGAAGGGTAATGCCATCATCACCGGTCTCAGCTCAATGTCGATTGTACGCGTAACCATCACCGGTGACACGGCGAAGGAGGCTCAGCGTATCTCGATGGGTAAGCGCATGCGTGGTATCCGAGAGGACAAGGACGGCGCTATCTGGGTGATCGAGGATGGTCCTACCGGCCGGCTTTTGAAGCTTACCCCCAACTAAACTTGCGGGAGCGAGAGACCTGGAAGCTTCGGGACCGTATGTACGTGAGCTAGAGTTAGGATAGCAGACTACCTCTGAATTTTGACGGAGAGCGGGGATATTCAGTAAGAAAATTGGATCTTCCTTCGAAAGCTTTTATGTCTTACCAGTACCCTCATGATAAAATCATGATCCTCATCGTGACCTGGCTAGGTGCCGCGGTTGTCATAAGAACCAACCGATTGATAAATAGCATTTGGCAGGTCCCCTTGAGGAATCTCCTCGCCGAGTCTGAACGGTCAGGCGAAGATGTGACTTGTAATATAGGGAATCTTGGTCTATAACATAGATGAGTAGACAGCCTTGATTGAGAAGATGTTAACGCTCCTCTTACTGGCTACGGCGAGAGAAGCCTGTCGTCTCCAGCCACCGGCGCATGATATTCATCTCACGAAAGCCTTTATATTTAACTAAAAAGTTTTGGAGAATGATTTATTTGTTTAAAGTTTAAATGAGCACTTGAGTATTCGTTAAAATTAAATATAACTTATAACTTGTAGTAAAATTATATTATAGCTTGCTATATAACAACGCGTGGTGCGATCGCAATAGAATCCTAGATACTAAGTAGGTAGCTTGGATAGTGGGGGCGGGGCATTGCCGTAAGTGCGGATCCACCAGTATCGAGACCAATTTACACCAACTTCGCACGTCAACGCGACCTCCCGCTCATTGATACCGTTTTCACACGCAATAGTCAAGGGGCAGGCTATGAGGACGCAACCACTTTCGACAATGGACCAAACAGCATCCAATCCCCTGCTCTCACCCCCCGAGCTCTCTCCTCTCGAGCAGGAGGTGCTCGAGGAGTACGAGCGACTAGCTGAGAACATGAAGAAGGCAAGCACATCATCCTCTCCTCTTCTCTCCTCTCTTCTCGCCTCTATGCGCCTTTCACGCGCACGCGATATTCCCAAGACTCAACAATCCGTGAGTCATATCTGACTAACTAACTAAACTTCTTTCCCTCCGCACAGTTCGCCTCAATCCTCGACACCATGGCCGGCCAACCCACGACGGAGATCCTCGACGGCCTGCGCGAGCTCGAGCGCAAGACGAGCCTCGTCTTCACCCTCCTCAAGGCCAGCGTGTACAGCATTGTGCTGCAGCAGGAGATCGACTTCGGCGACAATCACGACGATCAGCAGCGATCCTGAGACACACAAGACTCATTCCTCAGGCTGGCTACATTCATGCTAATTATTCGTCTTCCGCCCGATTTCAAATATTTCGCGAGACGGAGCTTAAAACCTCGGAAGATACTAGCACCACGCCAAGGGCTTCACGACATTGAAGTGATGAGACGGAACGCTCTATATGTAGGAGCGTTAGACTTCTCGAAGAGCCTGTAGATCTATGCGTTGCACTGGTCTGCGAACACCACGAAGGGCGCGACTATGCAACATGGAAAATGAGGTAGCCATGTATGGAGATGCGGTCGAGATAAGGGAGATCAGAAGAGGTATAGGGGTTAGGCAAGGCAACCGAAGCCGTTCGCGCGAGACTACATGGGTGTCGTGGGACGATCGCAACGCGACGACAAGCATGAATATCTCCCCGCATGAATCACCCATGATGTGGGGGAATAAAGATCTATACTGCGCCCGTTTAGGGCGGGAGTTCGACAAAGTCGACGGCCTTTGAGATCGGTAGCATGATAATAATCGGGTCACTGCAACTGTGTTCCACGCAAAGTCAGATACAGCTGTAGGAGGGCGTTAACCAGTGTAGACTACAGAGTCTGGTGTATACCTAGGTAGCCTCTATAGCCCAACTGGATCTGATGCAAACAGCCAGTATGAGTACACAGCATAACCTCACACTTAGACATTGAGAGAGGCGGCGCTTTACTGACGCCGCTCATTGCATTGTTCTACATGGTCTTATGTCTTGTACAAATATACACGGTGGGATATTATAGATGTTCCCTGAGAGGCCTTATAAGACATTACCGCCATAGTATACTTTGCGTACATCAACCAGCTTCTTTCCACGGCCGATGGCGATCTCTTCGGGATTCTTTTGGCCCAGCAGTGCCTGCATGCATGCTTTGACGGAGTTCATGGGGTTGCGGCCGCGGGGCATCTTGGCCGCAATATCGTGGATGCCAACCATGCGGAAAATCTCGAAGAGACGGTGCGAAGCGCGGAGACCGAAACCTAGAGGTAAGAGGACATCAGTTAGCTCACGCGTCCTTGATCAAAAGTTGATTGTACGGCCTGAGGAAGTAACCATTGGACAAGGCGTGGTGCACTATTAAACTTACCAGGTGGACGCGATTCGAGTCGCACGATGGTCGCGCCGACTTTGGCCTCGACGGTGCCGAAGATGGTCCGGTCCTCGTACCGCGGGATGGGCGTCATATTTTGCACGGCAAGCTGTTTCGCCTTCCGCGTCGCGACGTTGGGCTCGGTCGACTTGGCCTCGCCAACGCCGAGACGACCGTTGCGATTGCCCGCGATGGCGAGGACCCAATAGCTTTGCACTTTGCCGAGACGGGTCTGGTTGCTGACGAAACGGGTGACCAAGATCTTCGAGCCGAAAACCAACGGCCTTATATTCGTGACGCTGAGACCCGTCTTCCTCTTCAGATCCTGAAACTCGCCGTCGTTGTCCAGCCCGTTGTCCTCCGGGTCGATAGGGGCCTTGTACAACCCCGCGACGCCGCGGAGGTTCTTGCCTAGGCCCGGGGCTAGCGCGGTGTTTGACGGCTTGTCGTGGTTCGCGAGTGCCGTGTGCTCCTCGAAATACTGGGCTTCGGCCACGTCGAAATTGACCGTTTCGCTCAGCTTTTCCTCTATCTGCTCCTCCGTCATGCCTTCGAAGTTGACGTCCTTTGGTATTAAGCCTTCGATGACCTTCTCCAAGTCGTTGGCGTGCTCTTCCTCGGTCATGAACCGCACTTTCTCCGGCGGCGGCGGGTGTGGTCTGGGCCGCTTGTCGATAATGGGCATGATCCGGCTGAAGTCATCCATATAGAGCGGTCGGTAGGGATCTCTGCGTATCCTTCCCTGTATGGTCAAGTCCTTCGGGTCGATAGCGGCCTCGCCAGCCTCCAGCGCTGCCATCTGCTCTGGTGTGTATCGTTTGCGCAGCACCTCCAGCTCTTCGGGTGTATACTGCGGAAAGGTCTCCTTGGTGAACTCCTCAATCTTCTCGGGCGTCACCAGACCCATCTCCTGAGCGCGGATGCTCTTGAATCGCGGCTTCCGTTTCGCCAGCTGCGCAGAGCTGTGGAAGGAGGCGTGGTATTGTGGTGCCGGTGTGGGCGCTGCTCCGCCTGCCTTGGACCCCGTCGCGGCGAGGCCCCGCGAGAGCAGACATCGTGCTGGTCGTGCTATGCTCATCGCATCCCCGGCGGTCGTTCACAAAGCCGTGGAGTGGCTGCAATTGCGTACAGGATGGTGATATTGAAAAGCACGCGCGCGCATAGGTAAGTATACTGGGCTGTATCTTCAATGCTTCAATTGGCACTAGTATTTTTTCTGGAGCTGCGAGCTCGGGTTTTCTCTTTTGCCGATTATCTGCCGCATAGGTACTTACCTAGGGTACCTAAGGTACCTAGAGTGCCCCATTGGATGGCACTGTGGGGTTAGGAGGCAGGGTACCGAAGTACCTGCAATGCACCTATATCACGTACTGGGGTACTGGTCCCTAGTAGTAACTTTCAATTCTCACCTTCCCATGGGATCATTGTGAAAACTTCATTTTAATGACTCACTGAGTTAAACTTAACATATATATGTCCTAAGCTGACTTAGCTATGACAATGAGCAGATCCATATAATATGGCCGACGTTGAGCTTCCAATTTCAGCCGACTGCAATCGTTAAGTACAAGGAGCCCTCTCAGCTCTCGAATAGAGGCCGAACCTGCGCTTTCGAGAGCAACTAAGTGCCAGGTTACCAGGAAATGCCTTGACCGAGAGGAAACATACCTCAACATGATTTTACAATCTGCGCGACTGTTCTGTGTTGTATGGTCAAGTAACTAGTGGTGCCCCTTGCTTATGTATTTCACCTGGGTACGTTTAGTGACTGAGCCATTTGATGACTAAGCTAGCCCCTTTTCCCACCCCTCGGCTTCACTGCTCAACCGGGGTGGTCGAAAGACCCTTCGATACTTGGGAGGTCATTCGTAACTATGACCGTTGGGAAAGCCCAAATTCTATGCCTTGTTATAGTGCTTAATTGCCAAAAGATGGGGAGCGGATCAAGAAGAGAAAGCTCGTGCAATAGAAAAGGGTTCCGATCAGGAGATTTTTTTAAGATCTGGTGACTACGAGCGATATGGTACATATCAATTCGGCGCATTCTGGCCTAGGGGTAAGGAAGATATGCATTTAACGTCTAGGTGCTCTTCGCCCTTTGGTGCTGATGGGCTGTCGACCACTGATCAACGATCAATGAGGTGTACTAAGGTTGCTATTAGACAACAAGAATACATGCGCTATGTCATTGGTAAATTGCTGAGCGAAATGATATCCTACGTTTCTGATACCAGCCCGTTCTGCTTCTCTGTCGGACTGCTTTCAACTCTCTTCTCATGCTGGCTTGCTCCTGTCGGCTTCCTTTCATCCTCTGGTCCACACTTTTTCCTGACATCGCGCCAGCCCATGCCGCAGACGAAAATGCTGGCGGAGGCCGCCAGAGCAGCGACCAAGAAGAACACACGATGAATGCTATTAGCGTAAGCTTGCAGGACAGCACTCAAATCTCCGGGCTGAACAAGGCTGCGGTAGCCCGTGGCCCCCGCATTGATAATGGCTTCTGTATCAACATCCGGTGCTCTTCCCGCCAGTTGCATCCTCAAGCTCGCGTCAAAAATGACGTTATACAAAGCAAGAGCAATGGCGGGCCCAAGTGACTGGGCAAAAACCATGAACGCCATGGCGGACGATAATTCCTTTCCGGTCGTCACGGCTTGGATAGCGTTGACAGCCTATGAATCTGGGTCAGCAGGAAGATACAGACAGGTGTCTTCTTAGGTTTACGAACCACTTGCAATCCTGCACCGGAACCAATACCACCTATGATTTGGAATCCAACCCACTCTGCTTTTGGGCTGCCAGGTTGAAGCAAGGAGTACAAGCCGCTAGCAACCGATAGGACAGTTGATGAGAAAAAGCCCAGCGGCATTACGTAGCCTATCTTTGATACTATAATACATGTTAGCCCTTAGGCAAGTAGATACAGTCGGGTACGGCGTACTTATTAGCCCCGAGGAGGCTGCCGTGACAAGTTGAGGCAAGATGGTTGGCAAAAGATAAACACCGCTTAACAAGGGACTCGCGCCATTGATAGCCTGGAAGTAGATCGGAAGAAAATAGATGCCCCCGTATACCGCTGCCATCAGTAACCCCTGATAGACCCCTGATGCCCAGACAGCGGTCCGACCTATCATTGCATAGGGCAATAGAGCTCCGTTTCCCTTGCGCCGATTCCAAATGAACCAGACAATGAAATTGGCAGCGGAGCCGGCGAAGAGACCGATGACACGTGAGGAATTCCATGGAAATTGATTACCGCCGTATTGCAGGGCAAGAAGTAGCTGTAGAACTGCCGGAGCAAACAAAACAAAACCTATAAGGTCCAAATGACGATGCAGCTGGCGTACCACGAGTCGAGCAGGAGGTTTAGCCGTCTGTTGGGGAATACGGAGCAGAATGATAGCAACGGCTGCAATAGCACCGACAGGCAGGTTGATATAGAAACCTTGAATTATTAGTCATATTACGAACTTGTTGTATGAATAAGCCTAACTTACACCAACGCCAATTGCTGAAGGACGTCAAAACACCCCCGATAACTGGTCCAGCTACGAGTCCTAGTTGATTGACTAAACGTGGTAAGCTCAGAGACGATATGCAGTTCAATTATATCGTAAACTCACATCCCATTGTTATACTCAGCAAAGCTTGAGTTCAGATAATGTCAGTGACAACTGTCGAAAACAAGGGATCAATCTCTCATTAACATACCCGGACGCCTGTCTTTAGGTACACAGCTAGAAATGATAGTAAGTGCACCTACTATGATTCCTGCAGCGCCGAACCCGGCTATAGCACGCCCGACTATCAGCATAGACGAGGAGATTGCCGCCCCGCAAAGCAAAGAACCAAGCTCGAAGGTACCGAAGAAGGCGAGAAACGTCCACTATTTCCCGATTAGTAACGATCCCAGTCCTAAGTCTCAGCTTGTGACAAACCTTTGTGTCAAAGAGAGTGTATATCTTTCCCGTCAGAAGTTGAGGGGCCGCACTGATCTCATGTCAAAACATTGACGCCTACTTTACCGAGTTGGATCCCCAGCTTACCTGCCAAATTGATAAGCGCTGGCGTACCAACCGATGTCCTGAAGTGAATGGAACGTGTCGGTGATAGAAGGAATTGCCTGGTGTTGGTCGGCGCGATCAGTTCAAGTATTTGCCAACTTGCGATAGTAGAACGCATGCGAACAACTCACAGTGCTGACGATCAGGTTGTCCAACAGCATGAGAAAACAAGAGAGCGCAACACTGGCAACAACAACAACGAGCTTGTATCCACTGATGTGGTCAACTCTATCGTCTTGTGAATTTCCCTTAGTGGAGTCGCTATGGGGATCCTCGGCAGAGATCGCAGCCTCAGAGGCTATAGCTTTGGCATTCCCATCGCTTGAAAAGCTCGTATTAGATGGTAGTGCGGAGTCGGCCATCTTTTTATTACAGTCGTTGCCTAACCCGGGGGTATGCGAGAAGTTGAATCTCGGTCAAAGTAAACAAGGAGGGATCGAAAGGTGACCGGGTATCAAAATCAAGGCCCCACTGCGCATGAAGACGAGCACACGAGGACTTCTACTACCTACTGTACAACTAAGGCCGTTTATTCATGATAATCAGAAATAATATATTCTAAGTTAGGTAGAATATGTTGGTAAACAGAAAGCGGAATAAAAGTTATATACCCCTTTGCACCAGCTATTAGTGCAGTGACCTTTTGCATAGGCAAATTTAGGTATCTACATTCCGGATAATGCAATTGGTTGATAGTCCCCGTTTATATGGGACCTCTGATCGAGGCACTGAAAGAAATAAAATTGAGATTCACCCCCAGAGGTCTGAATTTTATTTCTTTCAGCGCTCCGACCTGGTCACGCTGTTTTCACAGCAGTTGAATGGATAATGCGCTATTATTATTATCTATATCTAAACCTATATTTCTACGGACCTTGAACGGGAGGGAACGGGGCCCCCTCGGCCAATCATCGTCATCTCTCTGTACTAAGCTCATATATCTGCAGCTGCCTTGCTTCTGGGCCCAATTCATACGGAGTTTTCTGGGCTCCCGGAGGCGGTGCGACTTCAGTTCCGGCGTTTGTAGGCTGGAAGTTGGTTATTCGTCTCCTTCGAAAAACCAAAAACGCAACGGCTCCAATCAGTAATATTGCAGCCAGCACACTCCCAACACTGATACCAGCCACAGCGCCTCGGCTCAGTCCCGATGATTCATTGGTTTGCGAAACAGTTGTTGTAGTTGCTATACTCGAAGAGGATGTTGAAGCGGCAGAATGAACAGAAACGGCGGGAGTGTCGGAAGTGGCAGTTATCGAAGTAGTTGCGCTTACAACTTCACGCGTTGGTGAAATTACCAATGGTCCATATGCAAAGAGATAGTTGTCAGCCCAGGCGGCCGTTGTAGTCCCTGCGACAATCTTGGTTGTCGATCCCTCCGTGTCCGTTTGGAAGAAAAATGTGCTGATTGCAAAGGTTTTTGTTCCGCTAAAAGGCGATACGCATGCGAAAGGGTCATCTGATCGCTCATCACGACAGGTGTACGATCTACACGAGTGCAATAGTTAGCGGACAGGCATACGTTATCTCTCTAAAGTATAGAAAATCACTTCCAACTCATATTCATTACATGTCAGAAGATGGTTGGCCCCATGTTAATTCAGAATACTGGAAAGTACTTACGTAGGGCAGCATGTAAGCTGTTTGGCTGATACGTCGCTTGACACAGATATCTGAGCTGTGCAAGCCGCAGTATAACCCGACGGACATATCCCAGGAGAATAGTAGTAGGGTTCGTAGGGGATGAAGCTACTAGGATAACAGGCCGAAGAGGGAGAAGCACCTACGCCGTACTGAATCCACGCATTGTCGGAAACCCTGCCCAGAAAGGTAGAAGCACAGTCTGGCCCCTGAGGCGTGAAAGTTGTTGTTAGTGGCCCCAAGTTAGTCATAGTGAGAGGGCGTGGCTTAGGACGAAGTATGAACTTGAGAGTGTATGCTTTCCAATGTAGAATATAGGAGGAGGGAAACCCAGCTCAAAATAGTTCGAAGTCCAAACCGTAGTCCCCAGACATACACAGCATGATAATGACTACCAAGTAAAAGGCTGTACGAATAATATCGTTTGAGGTAGGCTATGATAAGGAGTGGGCTTTTTCACTGTTGGTTCCTAAAAGGGACAGCAATTACACCCAGCAGCCAACATTCGCCCTTCGATCCAGCCGACCTTGCCTGTGGGTCTCATTACACGCACGCTGTGTGATTGCTAGCTCACATCAACGGTCATAGCCACGACCAGGAACATGCAGAAATTCAAACCAACGGACAATGAACGCGAGGCGCTACTCTGGACCAACATTATCAATCTAGGTCTTTTTTTAAACCCTTGACAGACAATATAGTGCCTTAACATACGTGTATTGGCTGCGACGACGCCCCCAAGGATTCTTCAGCCCCCGGCGCTCAAATCCAGTTGTCAATATGCCGACAAATCTACTCTTCCAATGACATAGACGACCCCAACCAAAAGATTCTTTCTATTTCTTTCCAGGCATGTCATCTAATAGTTTTCCCCTGCTCTGTTTTTCTTGATCTATCAACCCGTCTTCATCAAGAAACACCCTTCTCTGTGTTGGCCCCCACCAACCGCCTGAGCCTTATTCAAAAGCCATCTAGACATGTATCATGGACAGAGAATACGATATATCGTCGGTCTAGCGATATTCGTACTTTTAGTCGTCATCTCACTTACTTATGGACGGTCCTTTGGCGCTAAAAACTTGAGTATCAACGGTCTGTTTCCAGTTTCCAGACCGACCCCGCCGGCCTCAGAAGCTGCAGTCTGCCGGGCCAAACAGAACGACTACGCTGGTGCACACGATGAGCTGCTAAGCGAAGAATGCGACAACGACATTCATTTGCCTTACGTCGGAGATGTTAATGTTTTCGGCGGGTCGGGCAGGTGCTATAGAGCCGGCGTCCGACTGGAACGCTATCGGTTGGCCAGTGGTCGAAATGGGTCGGACTTGAATTGGGGTGAGCATATTACGAGTCCTTTGTTTCCATATCCGTAACGTCTAACATGACTCTGAAAAGGTCGAATGCAGAGTCAATGCGCTTCGGCTTCGTATGTGCCATTATCGCGGGAGCAACAGATGCAGCACATCTGGCGGCAGCCTCCGGACCAAGATGAGCGGAATACAACAGAGAGTAGCGAACCAGATACTGCAATCGTTTTGAGGACATGGGACGATTACGAATATACCGATAACAGGTTAGCATGGCTGCGTGCTGTTATCTCCGAAGCATCATTTCAGCGCAAACATAGGTACTATAGGAAAGGAACTCATCTTGCAGAGGGGGTCAAATGCTCTTCTTGGTTCACAAAGACTTATGACTCCCTAGCAGCATGGCTCGATGATGTACAAACTAATGCTTTCTTTCTGACAGGTATCGAGTATTCTTCCTAGTCAACATCAAGAACCCTGAACTTTACTTACAGGGAGACACGGATGACTACGAGCGCCTATTGCGTAACTGTGTTCCGGAAGAGTTTCGCCATATGGCCTTTCTTTTCAACGAAAAGACCCTGAAAGCGTGGTATCCACTCGTCAGTGAACATAGGTATGCCAAAAGCAAATTACGAGTGTAAAAGGGAAGTAATACTGAAGTACGTCTGCATAGGGCCCAAGATCAAATGTATCAAGCTCTACAAATTTTTTCACACAAATTTCCGGAGTATGAGTTTCTATGGCAATTAGAGATGGATCTACGATTTACGAGCCACATCCACGATATGTTAGAAGCATCTGCTACTTTTGCCCGAAAACAGAAGCGCCGCAATCTCTGGGAACGGAATGGGCGTTTTTATAACCCTGCCCTATACAACTACTCATACGAGGATTTTGCTTCAGCTGTTGACGACCAGATAGGGGAGGCCGGGATTTGGGGGCCAGTGCCAACTTTGGATTTCCTACCCTACGGGCCACAAGCTTCTATCAAGAATCCGGACTGGGGCATAGAGGAAGAAGCCGACTTGATCTCTTTTATGCCTATGGTAGATCCAGTAGGCACCAAGTGGGTGTACGAGAACGTGGTTGAGGGCTTTGCCGACGGAGTAAAAACTCCACGCCGGCTAGCAATCATAAGCATCACGCGCTCGTCACGCCGTCTTCTGCGTCTTGTGAGCGATGCTCAACGACAATATGGCCGGTGGCTTGTCAGCGAAGCAACTCTAGAGACATTTTCGCTTCTACATGGGTTAAAGGCTGTAACTGTGCCACATCCCATCGTGTTTAACAGAAACATAACGGCAACAGAACTTGATACAGCTATCCACAGAGGTCCGCTAAACAACAGAGCTGGAGGCGATCACCCTTCTATGCTGTACACAATGGATGGATGGATAGATGGGCCATGGTGGGATGCAAGCTACTGGTTTACTGGAGTCAGCGCACAGGCATTCTGGGACATGTACCTGGGCGGTGTTTCGTTGCCACCTATGTTGCTTCATCCTGTTAAGGAAAAGTAAGGGTCTTTGGGTCATAATGGCTCTGGTAGACTATACTTACTCATCGTTTCTGGGGAATATTTTCAATTTTGGAATTGCTAATAGAGATTGACAATCAATATGAGAGGAACTCAATTGAGGTAATAAACAAAGTCATGACTTGTATGATGCCGGTGTGTTTTCCCTTCTTGATTTCTCCCCCCTTTTTATCCCGGTGAACCCGCCAAGCCACTAGGTGGCTGTACCTGCCCCTGACACAGCCTCACCTAACCTACCACTTATACCACTTCAGTACTTGTGGTACGGGCACATCCTTGGTATGATTCATGCCGAATTATCAAGCAGAGCCTTAGTATTATATGTAAAAGAGGGAATCATATAATGTTCACGGTAAATCAACCATAAAGGTGGTTTGAGACCGCCACAACAACAACAACAATCTGTATGCACCCTCAAAATCCATATGGGACTCTGCCAAAGCCTCCCAATCAGATTATATCATTGATCACAATTAAGCAAATAATATCTTAATGAGATTGAAAAAAACGGGTGCGGGCAAGATCGTGTGCCACGGCGGTTTGATGCACGTCATTAGTTTGGGCTACAGTTGCGCGTTTGCATGCGACGCGCCCCCCAATATTGTTACAGCTGCAATGTATAGATAGGTATGCGTGCCACACATACGATACTTGGTCTTTACTTGAAAAGCAGTTTTCCATTGATAAGCTGGAAGTGTAGGTACCGATATGTTGTTGATTGGATGACGGAGCCTCAAATTTTCGGATACTGAGAGCCTTTGAGCGCCACGTCCGTGCCTATATCATAAAACAACATAGCTGATACATGGTTTCGGTTGTCGCCGGGCGGCTTATTCATCTAGCCGACGATAAGGTCGAATCAGAAGGCTGAAGCACGCCAATGGCGCAACAGCGATTCACAGGAGTGGGCAGCTGGCCCTGCCTGCAGCCGTCGATGGCAAACAGGGTGAGACACATACGGTAACCGCAGAAAGGGGTGGTGCCCTGATTGGGGGCCGATGTATCTACACGTAGTACTGTGATGTGATGTTACGGGGTAGATAGGCCAACCGGACGTGGTGCTTGTCGCAACAAGGGAGTTTCTGAGTGCGGAGTGTGTGACACATCTGCTGCAGGCCGCCATCGCACGTAAGAAAACACACAGCATGGGTACAAAGTAAGAAAGTCTGGTAATATGACTGACGGTTCTTAGCCTCCGTTGCCTAAGTGATACCTAGGTACATAACGTACACCTCTCATTTTCTTGATGCCCCGCGGCCCAGGTACGTTGTGACCCTACAACCACTTCCTCATTCCTCACCTCTTATCAGCTATTTGAGAACGTAACGGCCGAGTGCTCATCGTTACGCAACCATGGCAGCGAAGACTTCTGTGCGAATCTCTCGCGAGAACTTGACAGAACAAGATGATCGTGCGGCAATCGTTGAAGACGTGAAGCATCTTGCGTCTTACAGCTGGATCGAGGCTGCAGCTCCTACTATTGCTGTTCCCGGCGCTCCACCGCGATGGTCGCCTCCAGCAGTTCCAACCCGGCTTCAGAAAGACTCCGGACTAGTCTATATCTCGCAGAATGCCGCACGTCATCCAGAGAGCCCTCTCGAGCCCCTTTTCCGTTCCCTCTACGTCGTCAGTCCTGACTTCGACATCCGTGGCGTTGATGTAATAACCGATAGAAACAATATCCGCAAGCTTTTGAGCTTCATCGATCCATCTTCAAGCCGAAATGGACTTGAGCCGTTTGTTATCATGGCCGAGGCGATTGATAATACTCTACTTATGGCTCGTATCGAGTCCAAGACATCCGAAGTCATAGCACCCCACGAGTTCAAAGGTTTCGGTCATGAATATGAGAAGGCATACACTCGCTGTCAACTTGCCAATACTACTGGCTATACCCGTATCGTCTCGTATCACTTCAGTGGGCTTAGCTTCGTCATCCGTCATGAGGTGGACGGCTACGTGTCGCAGCCAACGGCCACGCCTTCGAGTCGCAACAGAACGGACACTGACGGACTAGCTGGATTGCTAGGATCACTGTCGCTTTCCACAACGAGCAAAGAACCCCCAAAAACCCGCACTTTCAGGCCGTCGGGCTCAAGAATGACCATTCGAGAGGAAGGGATTGTCGTGCCGTTAGACTCCACCTTGGAGATCAAAACGCGTGTTAGCCACAAGCGGCTCAACATCCACGAGATCGCTCCGCAGCTCTGGGTTTCACAAACACCCAAACTCGTACGAGCTTACCACAAACGCGGCGTTTTCGAGGCAACCCAAGTCGAGGACGTGGAAAAAGAGATCAAGGCCTGGGAGCGTACAAACCAGAAACATTTGAAGAGGCTCGCTGCGCTGATCAAGGCAATCTGTACCGCAGTGAGAGCATGTGGTGGTAAGGCGGAAATCAGATACGATACAATGACCGACAAGATCATGGTGACACCAAAAGTCGGCGCCAAACGAATGCTACCCGATGACCTATACTCAAATTGGGGCCCTCCAGAAGCTGAGGCTGGTGTAGAACCGGCGACGGATCGTCCTAGTGGTAAACGGGCTGTACAGGAAGAATCTGGACAACGCAGTGAACAGTGATGTCAGCAAAGCACAGAATTCTAATCAAGATATGGACGTCGCTTGATGGAAAACGAGGGCTATACGCTTCTTAGGAAATATGAGTGCGTACGAATGGCATTGATTGCAGAGATGTGGTGCATTCGGTAATCAAAAGAGTCAATGAAATACGTGATATTTCCGGGAAAACTCGGGCAGTCTTGCGGCGATGCTAGAAGTAGAACTAACCTAAGAATAAAGAGAGGTCATCAGCTGTAGTGTAAATGGTGGAGAACTAGCTTTTCAGCAGTGCCATCAAGGTTAACGTCGTTCTATCAATTCACAAAGGATAACGGTGAGCTTTTCAGCTCAACGCATTTTGCCAGTTAATGATCCATGTACATAGTATCGGAGGCGTGCTGAGAGCTCCGGCCAATCACTTCGTGCGTGATAATGCACCACAACCATATCATCATCATCTTGCGGGGTAGAATCTGCTTACTATGTGATGAAAGAAAAATTAAAGGGACAATATTAAACATAATAGCTTGCAGCCTGCATTCTTTTGTCTGAAAGTTGGTCCTGTAGCCTGATGGTTACCATAGTCACATAATAGTGCTCTTGAGATGTTTGTACGAGGTGAGCCATGTTCATGAGAGACTGGATAGCCAGCTAGCCTAGGGGCAATCACCACAAAATTAAGTAGGAAGCTGTCTATCAGCTGTGCGTGTCACTTAAATCTGACAGTCAAGGACTGTCAGCACTACTTCACCACTGCTCCCATTACTACATTTCAGAATCCCTCATGAGAATTATACTCCGTACATTATGCCGAAGCTCATTTGCGTTATTGGCGTGACCGGTAACCAGGGGGGTTCCGTGGCCCAGAGGTTTCTTAAAGACCCAGCTTTCAAAGTGCGCGGTCTTACTCGCGACCCCACGTCCGAAAAAGCCAAGCAGCTCGCCGCGCAAGGCGTCGAGATAGTGAAGGCGGAGTTGAACGATGTGCAAAGTCTCATCAATGCCTTCAAAGGCGCCAACTTGATCTTTAGTGTCACTCAGTACTGGGAGCCTTTCTTCCGCCCCGACTGCAGACAGGAAGCTCAGGCACAAGGCATATCATGTCGAAAGTATGCGTACAACGTCGAGTACCAGCAGGGCCGGAATATTGCCGACGCAGCCGCTTCGACAGTCGACTCTCTTGAACCTAACGGCTTTCTCGTCTCAACGTTGAGTCACGCAGGAATCTGTAGCAAGGGCGTAATCAAGGAAGCTTATCACTTCGACTCCAAAGCTGATGTCTTCCCCCTATATGTCGATGAGAAATATCCAGCCCTAGCCGCCAAGATGAGCTGCATCCAAACGGGAGCCTTCATGACCAGCTATAGACTGTTACCGACTGTGTGGTATGCGAAGGTCAGACACCTCATCTTTCTTGAATTGCATACCTAGGTATACAATCAACATTAATATGTGCCACAGCAACCCGACGGCAGTTACCTCATAAGTCTCACAACCCGTGCTGATCGTCCTGTCCCTCACCTCGATGTCAACGCTGATATGGGTAAATTCGTCTACGCTGTCGCACAGCGACCACCAGGTGGTCATTACATGGCTGCAGGAGAGAACTGTAGTTGGAGTGAAGTCGCCCGGCAATGGGGTGAGATCACGGGGCAGAAAGCGGGCTACAAGCAGATTGAAGAGCAAGAATTTATAGCATTAGTACCTGATGCAGAGTTTGGCAAGGAGGTGAGTGACATGTTCACGTATTGCACTGAACCGGGGTATGATGGTGGGATGGACCTGATGACAGCAGAAGACATGAGAAAGGTAAGTCTAAGCTTGCCGCACCTAACGCAACTGTTTGGCTAACTATGTAGGCCGGAATCGATTGTCCTATGACTAGTTTGAAAAAATTCGTGAAGAAAGAAGACTGGAGCTCTGTCATTGCTCAATAGGGATATCTCAATCACTGAAGTTGAGACAGCAAGCAATTCGAAAGATGGTATATTTCTGAAAGCAAATAGCAGTTTATCTATAGGTTTACGCTGAACATAAAATAACATAAGCAAATTTGGTATTGTCTGTTATATAATATTGCGCAGCGATGGCTTCCGAGGCATTGGGTACCAGATGCCCAGGGTATTAACCCTGAATCCCCATCCTGACATCACCGACAAGACTTTTAGTACGCCCGAGAAGAGGAAGGTACCCAGCAGACCCAGGCTTGCGATCTGCCTGAGATAACACTGAATCATGATAGCAAATACGAAACTCCATCCAAGCATCTCTAGATGGCTCATCGACAACATCCATAGGAACAGCGCTATGCGCAGCATCAAGGGCAGGTCGTAGAAATTGTTCGGGATTCGACGGATGGTGTGTTCAGAAGAAGTAGCCAGGCCGCGCCACGAAGTCCGTGGGAGTGTGGACAAAAGGCTGCTCCGGAGAGTGGCCGGCTTCAAGCAGCACCGTCGCCATAGGGATCTTGAAGTACAGATGTTCATGGTTTTCGACGTCGAGGGCCTTGCGCGGCCAGAAACAGCACATTACGGCGGTACAGAGCAAGGACGCGACGGTAAACGAGGTCGACGCTGACAGGCCCTTCCGACGACCTGAGTCATGACGTACGGGTTCTGCACAGGCGCCGCTACCTTGAACAACCGGTTCTACTTGCCGCGGTTCCAAGCCTCCTTAGCCGAGATAGATAGTGCGTCGACGTAGACCTTGTCCACAGGTAGCGAAGCACCATGGCGTCGATCGTGAACGGCAGCATTTCGTCAGATCCGCTCAGATATTCGCACATCTAGCCTAGCCGTGATATGCGACCCGTGAACAGCAGTGGGCATCATCGTGTTGATGGCGAAACTGACAAAGCCACGAGCGGCGTTCCGTCTGATTTTTCTCTGCGCGCTTGCAGGATATAGAGGACGTAGGCAATCGTCCACAGCAAGCCACTACCCGTAGTGTAATGAAATGTGGGAGTTGATTTCATTGCAAGACAGTCGGTCGCGGGCGTTTCCTCAAAGTTAGAATCGTAGCTTCTTAGAAACAACAAGTTGTGATGGCGAGTTTCTGCGAAGATACAGCAGGTCCGAATATATCAGTCTATCTATTGAGCAAATAAGCCCGGAGTTACGTTCTGTTTGATATTATTGGGGGGAGTAAGTTAGGCTTCGTCTGCTGTCATACATGCCAACCCGCCAGCCAGTCCAGCCCCGAGATAATCAAACACTACCAAGGAAACAAAGCCTTGAAATTAAGATAATGGTCAAGAGAAATCATGTAAGTGGAGCATTAAGTGTGTCTTAAATGAACATAGTGACCGTACAAGACCTTCCTGGTGGCCACCAGTCAAGCACCCCTATTGGTTCACTACGGTACATGGCAAGAAACAAATGGTATCATCCCACCCAACAGACTCCATGCCCCCAAACCTCGTAAAGATAGGCAATCAGGACGGGAAGCGAGGCATTTCCACAGATTCCTGACGCATTGCGTCGCCTATCAAGAGAGCATCAAACGCTCATCTCATACCCAGTTACCAGCAACAGGAAAGGGGAAAAAAGGTCTTCCAAGAACTCTCTGTCGGAAGCCTCAAGACGGCCGACAGAATCCCCCTCGCTGCGCATCCGCGACTTTCCACTCCACATATCTCTCATGCCCAGCATGCCCAGACCCGAGCAAGAGCTTGAAGTCCTCCTTGTCTTTCTGCGTAGGGTAGAGACCGCCGTTGAATCTCAACGGCCAAGGGGGAATGATTGTGTGCTTCTCTTTCATCTCCACCCCAGCGTATGAAGCTGCGCGTGCGAAGCGGTATTTGTTCATGTACCTGTATTGTTTGACTCGGTATATAAGCGTTAGCTGGTGACAGATTGCGTGAGGCAATAACAAGGCCCGTTGTTGGAGACTGGTTTGGTGCAGACGTACCAGTTGAAGTACTTGTCCATGTCGCTCACTAGCTTCTCAGCGCTCGATATCTTTATAAAATTATTTAGGATGCGTTCTTCCTTTTCCGCGCGTGTTCCCGTTGGTGCTTCGAAGTCAATATACTTCCATGCGATCTCCGTATCGAGCGTGGCGTCGTTCAACGCGGCAATGAGGCGCTTCTTCCGTTCCTCCATCTTGATTTCGTGGACGGCGTTCAGAAAGGCAGTGATAAGAGTCGCGTGCGGGTTTGCGGACCGACCGCGCAGGAGAGGACCAAAAGTCTCGAGAGTTGTGGTGATGCCAAGGTAGGCCGAGTCGCAGATATTGCTCACCTCAATGCGGTCAAATTCCCTCCCAGCGAGGGTCTTGTTCAGAACCTTTGCGTCAATTTGGTGGAGCTCGAATGATACTGGCTTTGTGCGCAGGTAATGATGGAAATGTACGAATAGATGCTTCAGATAGTAGTGCAGCTGGCCGTACGTATCTTTCTTAGCGGGCCCGGCCTTCGTCGCGAGGAAGGTCTTGATCGACCACCCGTTTGTTGGGTCGGCAGAATCCATCATGGGCCATTGATTGGATGCCCCGAAGAAGGTCCTGCGAGTGTCAATTGTTGAACTACAGTAGGCATCCTCAAGGACAGCCTCATCAAAGGGTAACGTACGGGTTTGGGACGGTGAAGGCCTCGCGAGCTTGTCCGAATGGTACAAGAATTCCATCGCTGCGATATTTGACCATCCCGAGACCCATCGTTGGTGATTGGAGCATGACCGCCCGGTCGACGTAGTCGACCCTCGAGGGCGCGTTCACGACGGCTTGACGGATGGCTTGTGTTGTCTCTTTAGTCATGCCGGCACGCACGCTGAAGTATGAAGGCAGCTTCATCCACGCTTCTCGAGTCAGGATGAGTCGGAGTGAGTTCCCTCTAAATTCCCAAGTCTCACCGTGGAGGGTTTGGTAGGGTTTTTCTGCGATCTTGCTGCATACGTCTTCGACAAGTGGTTTGAGCTTCTGAAGCAGATTGTAGCATGATTCCGTCACCAGCGCCGAGTACCAGACATGTAACATGGACTCAGCGGCTTTGTTAGGGTCCTCTTCTATCAGCATGATTAAGAGAAATATCAAGTTTCGGGCAACGATGTCTATCTCATTGTCATTGATCACGATGTTGAGTGGGGATCGGTAGCTCTGTGGCAAGTTCACAACTGAGAGAACAATGTTTCGAAGGTCTCCCGACGCTACGGCAGAGATTATCAGCAGAGGCATAAAGATTGTCCGTAATAAGCCCTAACAGAGTAACTCACCCGCGAAAAGTAGGTTCATGGGGTCCTGGAAGCTAACGCCCTCATTCTGGCCCAGCTGGATCACATCAAAGGCTGGAACGTTGCCCCAAAGGTACTTTACCACCCCGAACAGCACTTGATCCCAAATTCCGCCAAGCACGAACGCGGGGAGTCGATTCTCGGCGGCCCAGCGAGGTTTCCAGGTGCCTTTCATGATAGGCGACTGGCAGTCCTTGCGATGAGTCGGCCAATGTGCCGCCTGGCAGCGTTTATTACAATACTTCTCACCGCGGAACAAGTCAGCTTTACAGTGGCATCCGAAGACATAGATAGGGGCATGGGTGAACGCACCGCAACCATAAGACAGCTCTTACAGGCCAGTGAGGCAACCTTGGTGCAAGGCGAGCCGTGCTGATAGTTGCAGCATAACGCTCTGTGGTCGGCCGCGGTGTGGTCCATTTTCTTCTTCGAGACTCCCAGTCCTCCTGGAGCAGATGTTATGGCGGTAATGTCAAAAGAGGTAGCTTTCCAAGGTTGGCGCGATGGGACCTCTTCAAGTAGATGGGATGAAGTTGTCACGGAAGCAAGACTCCTGTTGAAGTCTTTATAGAGCAGGAATGAAAGAGACGAGAAATTCCAGAAATCCGAAACGGTGTAGGACAGTCGGTGTCCCGTGTATGGTTACCATATGCACCCAGCCAGCCGCATACACAATGTGAAGAATCAACAACAGGTAGGATGGTTTCCCGGCCTTTGAGTCGTTTGCATCAAACAGTTTTATTTGTTCCCGCGCACCTTTTCATCTCTTACTTTCAGGATCGGCACGGCCAGCATTCAGTAAAGATCAGAGGTAACGATACTCGTCTTAATGTGAGCCTTTAAATAACTAACGCGATTTGCCATGTTCGAATTATAAATCCACGAGGCGACGCAGTATCAGCCAAATGACCCTGATGCTATATAGCATGCGAGTACATCATTGATGACACCTCAGGTCTATCTTTAGTATCTCAACATGATGCAATTACTTTACCGCTCGTCATTCAACAGCTCATCCAGGCTGCTACGCTATCCAGTGCTCAGGATAAAGAAATTCCTTGGCGCACCCCGTTGGTCTCTGTTACTTGCTCACAGCGTGATCAGTCTAACGAAAGTCAGCATGCCACTGTACAAAGCAATACCATTTTCCATACGACCAATGTGAGTCAAAACCCCTGCACGTAGCCATCACCTTATGAGCAATGTAGATGCCACGCAGACAAGGCTGCTTTGATACATATCTTGTACAGTATACGTTTCGGCCAGATCTTTGGCTCTTTTTCTCTCTCATTGGGTGTACTTCGACGCGGTGATTGGTCTCTCTATGGCGAAGTTTTCCGCATATAAACCAAGACCAGGCGATTCGAAGACTTAAAGCAGCTAGTTCCCCAGTGTACTCATGTCTTGCATAGCATATTTCCTTAGCAGGACTCTGAAAGCAAGAAGTTACTAAAGTGAACAATTTTAAAGAGTATCAGTATTCTGCGTTGAGGAAAAAGAGCCAACCACCCCAAAGATCTCACAAAACCCCCTGTCAAGGTACAAGGCGTTACAGACGACAAATTCTAGGAGGATATGTCTTTCATCATGACTGAAATAGTGTAGGTGGGATAAATGAGGCTAGGCCAGGGTATCTAAGCCACCAAGTAGCTGAATGGGTTCCCCGGGGTAAAGGAGACGACAGGAATCTCGAAGGGGAGAAAGGGGGGTAAGAGAACAAACCTGCGATGAGTTCCATCAATGAATTAGAATTTGCGTTTTCTTTGACCGCCAGGTCTGTAAGGGAATTACTTGCTTGACGGCTTCAGGAAGCGTAGGTCTGGCCTGTATCTTGGAGGCTTGAGCCATCTTTGAACGCGTACTACGATGATCCAACAAGCCTTTATGATCTGGACTACCTCGCTTATTGGTACCTCAATTTCACAGTAACAGCAATTGGTCTCGCGGTAAGATGGCTCTAACGCCGCAGGTTTCGCCTCACAGGCGCTAGAAGACCAATGGACGTGGCCAGAACCTTTGTAGATATGCCATTGCGGACGCAATAGATAGTAAAGAGTTAGGTAGGAGGAATAATGGCATAAGAGTCCAATGCGCCCTTCACACCTACCACCGCCGGACATTCGTCCCGCAACCGCTTAAAAAAGATAAGGGATCAAGCCGCGCAAAAGCATCAGAACGCCCGACTTGAAATATGGAAACGCGAAGAAGCATACATGTAGATGAGCAGACGAGTGACAAATTGTCGTTAGCATGCTCGAGTTTAGCCCCGATTGAAATGACCTGTCGTTTACCGAGAACACAGAAAACACATTACTCAACAATCCTTGTTAAGCAATACCTGTTTAACTAGGCCGCAAGTCAAGTTCAAGGTCTTTTTAGTGAGATGTTATATTGCTATGCATACTACAATCACAAATGAGATAACAATGCCTAAGGCTACTAAACGAGGTAGTCCTTGAAAGAGTAGCGAGCTAAACTTCTATAACTATATCTCAGAAAACAAGCAGACCAGGTTAAGCGGGTTCTATACGAATGTAGGCAGAGCCCCAAACAAAATCTATGAAATGTAATGGCATAGTTATTTTATCCGGACTTGTAGACATTGCTATCACCCTTAACAACTACAAGATAAAGGGTACTCAACTGTACCTTCGAGATCGCGATAAGCAGACAACAAGTAACAGGAAACACCCGTAACTGTATATCTTTAAATGTATGTCGTCTTCTCGACGAGCTACCTCACAATCGGTAGCAAGATAGACAGGCACGACCTGCTTGAAGGGGACCTCGATTAAAACTCCTGCTTGCCCAAGCGTCTCCTGATCCAGACACCACTTAATCGTGCAGCAAAAGAAGCGACGCTAAAAAGGAGATATCAACGCGTTTCCGGGGTCTGCTGGACGTTTATGGACCTCACCGGCAACACACCTTATTCGAGAAAGGCGGTAAAAGTACGCGTACCCTCCTTGCTCGCTTGTCTGCTAAGAGCCCCTTCTTATTTCATTTGTAAATTCACCACTCTCCACTTTAAATCGCGGAGTAATGCGAAGCGCCAATGCGCTGGTTCTACCCTGGTAACGATGCAAATAACCGAACGTCCAAAGTGGACACTTACGGCAGCACCATCCTCCAAAAACAGGAGCTCGCAAAAAGAGTCTATGCCTAGAACTGAAAGAGATAAGCAGGCACACGTGGCCTCGGAGGCAAAGAGTACGTTCTTAGTCCTGTCTCCGTTGGAATCTCAAATCTTTGGTGCCATCGGATCATATTAATGCCTAGACGAAGTACACTAATCTATGCCGGACGATCTAGCAGGGGGCCAGGGGCTTCTACATGGTTGATTTCTTTGATCTGTGCTCGGTACCCTACGATATGTACCAAGACCAGAACTTGAACGAGGATATCGAGATTCACAGGACCAGGACCCAGCACAGACTACTCACATCCCCACAAACCATGGGCACGAGAGCGGCAGCGGTTCGATAAGGGCCGAAGGAGTCGGGAGGACAGAGACGCCAAGTCGACGGCTAATTCAAGGGGATCTGCGCGCACCATTTAAGAAGATCAAGTCTCGGCATCATGGCTTCTGTCTGTTCTAGCCGTCGCCGTAGTAATCCAGACTTCTTCTTCCCACTCTTCCCGCCAAGATGCGTCTCTCCGGAAGTCTTATTCTTGGCTTTTCCGCCGGACTCGCCTCTGCCGGCGGCTGTCCATATGCCGCCCGTAGCCAGCCCAGATCAGAGGCGCCTTCTGCCCGCTCGACTACACCCGTCGCGGGGAAGAGTGGAATCTTCTACATGAACCGCATTGCGCCGTCCGGTGCTCAGCTTTACATCGCCAATGCCGACGGAAGCAACGCCCAGGCACTGATGGGCAACCAGACGGATGCGTTCGACTATCATTCTACCTGGTCTGCCGATGGCAAATGGATCGTGTTTTCGAGCGAACGGCGCAAGGATGGGCAGAGTGACATCTACCGCATCAGACCCGATGGTACTGGATTAGAGACATTAGTAGCTACGGATTCTTTCGAGGATGCCGGGACTTTGTCTCCCGATGGCACCAAGCTGGCCTTCGTCTCAACCCAGGGCAACTACACTGCCAACATCTGGGTCAAAGACCTGGCCACCGGCGCCACTCGAAATTTGACAGATACGCCTTCGACACGCGGCGACCGGGCCAGTCCTCAGGGCCATTTCCGTCCTGCCTGGTCTCCAGACGGAAAGTGGATTGCGTTCTCATCGGATCGCAACACAGACTGGACTGGCCACAGTGATGGCACAGGCTGGGAACACACGCAAACCTTGTCTATCTACGTGATCCGACCCGATGGTACCGGTTTCCGCAAAGTCATTGGTCAAGATTCCTTTTCCCTTGCCAATCCCCAGTGGTCCCCAGATGGAAAAAGGATCATCTACAGCAACATCACCACGGAGAATACGTATGCCGCGCACGGCCTCTCATTCGGCAGCGGCGTCCCTTCAGTGCTATATAGCGTCGACGTTGCAACCGGCAAGGACATTGTGATGATCAATGGCGACGCGCAGCTGAAGCTATCGCAGCACTATATAGGCAACACTACGAACATTGGGTACGTGATCAAGTCTGGTTCAAACGAGGGCATCGCGTACACGGCTCCAGATGCCACGCACAAGAACTTCAACGTGACCAATCTCCGTAACCCGTCGTGGTCACCCGACGGAAGCAAGGTCGTCTATGAAGTCTACTCTTGGGATCAGCGGCCTGCTGAGAAACCGCTGTTTTCCTTTAATAGCGATTGGGACTATCGCTTCGTAAGTTTTCGCTCTCGGTATTCATGGACGTAATAATGACTAATGCGTTATAGATGGATGTATTTCCGCAATACCACAATGGCACGTCTAGGATGGCCATAACCTCCAAGCAGCTCGGCAACTCCTCAGTCTTGACCTCGGATGCTGAGTTCAATGACGTGTTCGACAGTTTCGACGTGTACTCCGTCTGGGACGCTTCGAACGCAACACAGCTAGGTTGGGTCTCGCAAGGTACGGGCGGCGCTTTCCAGCCCACATTCAACTCAGACGGATCACAAATCGCTGTTGGTCTAGGAAAATGGTTCGGGGGACGCAATACCGGCGCCGGAACTATCTACCTCGCTTCCACGAACGGGACTTCGCAAGTTAACCTTACGGACGGGACTTTGAATGCAGGTTTCCCTTCATTCTCGCCAGATGGATCAAAGCTGGTATATCGCCTCTGGAATCCAACAACCGAGTCCCCTCTCGGCCTTCGCATCCTCGATCTATCTACTATGGAGACGACGAACTTGACCTGGGGCTGGGACAACACACCCGGCTGGTCGCCCGACGGCGAGCGCATTGTGTTCACACGTCAGACCAACTGGACGACTGAGTACGGCAGCAGGTGGTACTCAGATCGCTTCGACGTATTCACCATCAAGCCAGATGGCAGTGAGCTTACGCAGGTCACCACCTCCCACGCCAACGATGCCCACGCAGTCTGGAGTTACGACGGCAAGATCATGTGGAACAGCGGCATGTACGGTTTCAGAGACGAGTCGGTGCAGTACGATAATACGTTCCAGCCTTATGGGCAGATCATGGTCATGAATGCGGACGGGAGCGACAAGAAGCTATGGACGGATAGCATGTGGGAGGATAGTATGCCTCTTATGATACCCAATGCAGACTTGTAGATGGTGTTAGAGCATGGGGATAGACAGGGGAATCTGGATCAGAACATGATGATTTACTCCATCTAGATAGCACGAATTCAACCACTGCACTAATCACTGGAAAGAGTGAATAAGGAAGACGGCGCTATTACATGCCAAGACGTCGCTAAAGCTCGGCAATTGTGCTTACGTGTAAGGATCCCGGGGGCTCAAATCGAGGAGTGTGATTGGTTGATACTACTATCAAGTCCCTGAACCCCCTAGACAGGGCATGCGTCCTCACAGTGGAGCATCGAACTTGCTTTACCACATCAGTAAAGCGATAAACCACACCCAAAAACACCAAGACTTCGACCTTGTTCTCAAGCGCTTATTTACATTCAATACCCTCGCCATTATATCTTCAAAATCGATGGCGCCTTCAATATTCCAAGTGAGAATGTAGTAGAGCATTTAAATAGATTATCATGATGTGACGTTAGACCAGCTGTGACTGGCCGTTCGACTCTGCCGCAATCTTGAAACGCAAGAGTTTCACAGGGGTCAGCGTCACATCCCCCTCCCCCATCATTCGAGCGCATGGTCCCATGTCCCGTCTGCGGCGCCTAGTGGGTGAGGTATTCACGGTGCTGGACCGTCTTTCTTTCCTTTCCGACCTGATCTTCGTGCAGCTGGACCGTTCAATTCTCAGAACACCAGCCCATCATTCATTTTATCGCGATACTGTTCTTCTTCTTCAGGGTGACAGGTGCACCGTAATATTATCAATCATATAGACATTTTTATTTACTTTGATTTGCATTATATCCTCGCTTCGACTGCGCCTGGCCATTTACAGATTCGAAGGCATTAGATACCCTCGAGTTCCATCTCAATCAGTACTTTAGGGACTCGATACACTTATACACTTCCACTACACGCATCACACGCACATAAGCAATCATTCATTCATCCATCACCATGTCGGCGCCTCAGCACTCCAGCCCGCCCGTCCAGGGCCAATTCGCCTGGCTCGCCAAGATCGGCGCGACACCCGAGGCCGTCGCGACGCTGAATGACCAGCCCTACGTGTTCTTCGTGCTCGTCGCCGGCCTCGTCATCTGCATCCTAGAGGGCCTCTTCATCTATTGGATTCATATCGCGACCATGAAGCCCGAGCAGAAAAAGAAGAAGGAGAAGAAAGGAAAGGGGAAGGACGAGAAGAAGCCCGGCGGCAAGCCTCCCGCTCAACGATAGAGAAACCAGCCTGGTCTAGTTCGGATTACGTTGGCGATACTCTCTGTGGATTTTTGACGCCCTGTCTGCCCAAGCGCTAGAGCGGGGGGTTTGGGTTAGAGATGGGTGGAAGTGTACAACGTCAATAATGATGCTGTGAATGGTAGTGGTGGGAACTTTGTGTCTTTTGGAATTACCTGCCGATCACGAAAACCGAAATTCGAGGGCGTTTGGAAATCTGACGGTGTTGTGGACATCTTTTGCGTTCCTCTTAGCACTGCGTTCACATGAACAGGCATACTATATAGACTTTATGTCAGGCTGCTGAGACATTACCACTTTTTTAGGCTCGACAGGCTCAAGAATCGATCATCTTCTATTATGTTCATTAGGGTTTCATGAAGTTTTTGCTGCTGATCTGTGCGATAGCACCTCTATCCAATCTCTCACCAGCCCTTACTTAGAAATTATATTTATCCGTCATACGCCTCCCTCGTCGATCTATCACACCCTAATATGCACAGGCTTGAGGCGTGCATAAGTGCGCAGCTCCTAGAGGCCCGTTGCAACATAGCTAGGTATGTATGGAATTCGCCGCGGCACCACAGTACATGATCTCAGTAATTGTTAGCGATGTTGTTAATCTTCTGCCGGCTTAATCATTACTATCTGTATAAACAGCTCGTATAACACAACAGGCGTAGCGCCAGAAAGCAAGATGATCAGATATCTTCTGCTGCCGCATATCAATTCTCTAGGGCAGTAAGCCCGGCATCCCAATATGGCGTGCTTGTATCTATTGGATCATAGTCCTCAAATCCTTTCCCTGCAAGAGCCACATCATCATATTCGCATCTGTAAACATCTTCATTTTCATCGTACATGTAATCCGACATGAGTGTATCTTGCATGGTGTTGGGTAGATCTGATGTCATGTGCTGATTGTAAGGTCCTGGCAACTGGTAGCCAGATATGTCAACCTCAGAACAGGCACGTTCCATTGCATCGTAGACCTTGTGTTTGATCAATGTCTGGTCATCCCAGGGAAATATGGATTCGTTTTCCTCTTGCCATGCTGGACTCTGATCCAAACTGGAGCTTAAGTTTGTCTGGTGGTAGACACTACATTGGTGTGATGATGGTGGGGACTCTTCATAGAGATGATGATTTTCGCCCATAATTTCATACTGCTCAAAGCACTCTTCGTCCACCGTTGTGCCGTTGACCTCGTCACCTTGACAATCTAGTTCAAGCTCTTGCGATGTAGCGTCATTAGCAGTAGTTCTATTCGTTCCAATTGTTGGTTTTAGTGTATTTTGTAGTAGATCCCAGAGCATACGCTCGATAGATGACTCAAGATGTCTTGCTGGATGCCGATTAAGACTTTTACTGACGTCGGTAGGTGCTCTTTCTAAGATTTCGGCTCCTTTGCGCCTGAGCTCGGGTGACTGGCCATTAAGGGAGCACGCAAAGATGTTTGATATCACAGCGAAGTTCTTCGCATGGTTTACGACTGACTAGGAAAAAGTCAGCACCTACTGCGGTCAAACATCAGCCGGACACATCTACATACTCTCCGATACTGGGAATTCCAGATTGACGGTGAAATATCGAGCAACGACGGCCCTTTCTCGAGCTCAAAGATTGATAGGCCTCTCATGCCCTTGCGCATGCCAATTGTAACGCAGAGTGCAGCTTGAACTAAACACGCCGCATTATCCCACAGTTCAGCTGACTCAGTGGCTTCTAACACGTAATGACTTGCAAGAATCGCAGTTGAAGAATTCAACCGGTCCCAGGACAATGGGATTTGCGAGTCGGTCTGTTCCTCCTTCCTTGAATTGGCGTCCAAGTGATTTGAGGGCGCGAACCGCAAGATGCACTCTAGACCTTTCAGCTGAGCAGTGTGGGCATGCGGAGGCGACAAAAGAGCCGACGACATATCTGATTGCTCAATACTGAAATAGAGATTGGGAACATTGTCCTCCTCTCGATGATATTGAACATCTAGAGCTTGCACGCTCAGGCCGAGCTGCGACCATACCTGGCGAGATGAGTAATCCATCTCCAAAGCGCATCACCCTCAAGACACACTTGACTTACGGAAGACTGGTTAATTGTGTCGGCAATGAACTCGAGGAAATCCTCTCGGTTTTGTCTAAGATTATCACATTCGCCTAGGCATAGCCGGACATCCAGTCGGCAAACCCCACGGGGTAGTAACCATAACCGTTTCGTTTGGATGAGAGAGTTAACGTTGTCTTGCGTTAAGCCGCTTAGCTGGGGGTCGTAGATGAAGGCTCTTGAGCTCATTGATAAGGATAAACTAAAGGTCTTGCTCGATACTTCAAACGTCTTTAGGTCCAGCTGGAAGCCATGAGCCATGAGAGGCGTTTATGGTATGACCATTTCTATGGCTCCTCCAAGGACGATAACAATGCGACTGATAGAGAGAACGTGAGAGTGGAGGGTCTAGGTGTTCAGGTAGATCAGTGCTTTACGGTTTTTTTGATGTGACGGCGAGTTCCCAGGAGAAAGAGCGATGGTCTTGCCCGTATGTACCCGGTAGCTGCCTACCTACATCGTTACTTCCCTACCTCTTACCAGGTAGGCACCTACCTAATATTTAAATCTCGCCCAATCGCAACCAAATGAAAATGGCAAGTAAGCTTATATCTCGCATCCAGTGATAAAATCACATATTTTCATCATGGAGTACCTGGAATTTACCATCGATTCTCGTAATGACGCTCGTTGGGCGGTGGAGCCTCCCAGCCTCTAGTGGCTTTATTGTACAGTATGCGGCGTTATATTGTACATTATTTTTCATCGTGATACGGGTACACGTCTGTATTCATTCAAGGAAGATCCAAAGGAGTTCGGCTGTCTTCGGACGTTCCGGCTGGTGGAGGAATAGGGTGAATGGTTTCGGCAGAGACCTTGCGCCTTGGCCTCTTCAATTCTTCAAGCGTAACTCCATCTAATTTTGTGATCCCAACAACGGGCGGCTCTCCCTTCTTGACAAATTCCCATTGACCTAGACATATGTTTAGTACTGAATACTTATGTGCGCATGTAGATATATGTATGACTGACCTGGAAGCTTGTTGCCAGCTAGGCGGAACGCATCGCGTACTACTTGCTCGTGTAGCATGCCCCTAATTTCCAGAACTATCTGGTTGACCGCCACACGGGCTGCCCAATGATCAAAACTACCCTTTCCTTTACCCATACGCATCTGGAGTGTAGCGTCAGAACCAAACTACTGAAGAATAGCTGTTCATCGAGAGAAACCCACCTCGTTACCGCTAATGTATACACCGACGTTGCAGCATACTCGCTTGTATAATCGATATTTCTGCCCACGTAGACGGCCTTTTATTGTGTCCTCGGCAATCTTGAGCTGCTGTGCACTGATTCTCCGGTGATGGTCGGTCATGCGCAGGCCATAGTCGCCCCAGACGACGGTGGTTCCCTTAGTAGAGCCTCCAGTTGGGACTCGAGGCCGTCCCTTCATCATCTTCTTCTTGCGGTCTAACTGGGGCTCGAGCCAATTGCCCGCCATCGAGGCGGAAGCAGAGAAGAGCCGGACATTCTGCGGCCCTGCAATCGTTCGAGTAGCAGCCGCGGCGCCAGGTATTATCGACGGGCGCGTCGTAGAAGTGTGCGCAATCTTTAATGATCGGAAAGCCCCGAGGAGGCACGAGGAAGCGGCGGAGCGCATGGTCACCGTGTGTGGGATGAAAGTGGTCAATCAGTTAACCACTCCGAAACCCGAGTACTCTAAACCTCGACTTTTGGCGTTCAAAGCTGCTCTAGACCATCGTGCTTTAATTGGCCAAGTGCAGCGACAGGGGACGAGAGGTGCCTTGCAATTCCCCGCAAGTCCTTAGTTCTGCCTACCGCGATAAGATCGATAGCTGCGATAAGACGGATCGCTGCCTATCGCTGCCTGTCGCATAAGCCATTTAGTAGCTATTCTCGGGAAGGACCGCCCCAGTTATAAGGACGGGGGCCACGCTAAAATCAATCTACCAAGCTCGGCTACAGCGCGTCATACAGAGCAATTTACGCGTCTGATTTTAGGACGTCTCATTACCTTAGGACTTAGGTGCAACATCAGAGCTCATCCGTCTACCTTTCGAGTGTGCAATTCACACACGACACTCAAACCAACCATCCATCCATCCACCCATATCATTTGTTCCGCCAGCCGCTCGCTTGCTGTCATGCCTGACATCCGATCTTTTTTCGGTGCAAAGGGCGGCGCACCCCCCGCGAAGCCTAGCGCTTCGAAGAAGGCGGACGCCGAGCCTCCAAAAAAACGTACCAGTATGTACCGCATCTTACAAGCATTCTAACATTGAAGCTAATGATGTGATCTTTAAAGAAGTCAGAAAGGTCGTGGAGGATAGCGATGATGATGACGAGCCGGTTGTGGAGTGAGCTCCCCAGCAAAACCGTCCTCCCGCATGGAGCTGACAAGTGCGTTGCACGCAGGCCAAAGAAAGTAACTACTCGGTCTACTCCTCGGAAGAAGCAAGAGTAAGGCATCTAAATCCATATTGCTGTTCGATTGAGGCTGACTGTGGCGTAGCGACAAAGATATACAAGGGACTGCCACCACAGCAAGCGAATACTTCGCTTCGAACAAGTCTAAAGCTCAGCCGGCCGTCAAATCGGAAGCGAAATCACAATCAGGCCCTGCCATGGCAGTGCGCTCGAGTCCTAGAGTAAATAAAACTACGACCAAACCGGCCCCGCCCGAGGATAAACCGACAAGAAAACGTACCTCCGCAACAAGCAAGCATCATTCTTTACACGATGATGAGGATGCGTTTGTGGATGACGATGGAGAGGAGGGTGATGACATCTTTGCTGCTGATGCTCGGTCTCGCAACAAGCGAAAGAATGACGACTATGTCGAAGAAGAAAGCGAAGAGGAATTTCTACCCAAGCCAAAACGGGTCGCATCTAAGAACAAGCCGGCTGATGACGACAGCAAGCCCAACGCCAAGAATTTAAAAGACTCTAAACGTTCCACACCAGCTAAGAAACGAAAGACGCCTGAACCCGATTACGACGAAGAGGAAGAGGAGGAAGAAGAAGCACCGTCCCGTAAGAAGCCCGCGGCCAAAAAGCCCAGGGCTCCTAGAGCGAAAAAGGCCGATCAACCGGAGGATGCGGATATTCAAGCCATTCTTGACGATATCCCTACAGTCAGACCACCAACTCCACCATCAAAGGACCCGGACCAAAAGTTTGACTGGAGAAAGGCAGCCGCTGGCGGAGGTAATTCTGGACCACCACCAAATCCAACTGCAGATATACCCACTGGGGAGCCTGATTGTCTTGCTGGCCTCACTTTCGTCTTCACAGGCCAGTTGTCTACTATCGCTCGCGAAGAGGCTCAAGCTCTCGTCAAGCGTCATGGTGGCAAGGTCACCGGTGCCCCTAGCAGCAAAACAAGCTATGTGGTGTTGGGAGACGATGCTGGTCCGAGTAAACTAACGAAAATAAGGGAGCATGGCATCAAAACCATCAATGAGGAAGGACTTTTCGAGCTCATCCGTCGACTTCCTGCGGGCGGCGGGAGCGGAAAGGGTGCTGAAAAGGTGAGGCAGAAGCGCAAAGAAGAGGAGGAAAAGATCAAGAAGCAGGCTGCCGAGATGGAGGAAGAAGAGAAAAGCAAGAGAGTGGAGCAAGCGAAAGCCCAGAAAGCAGCTGTGGCCCGAGGAGCTACCTCTGCTGCACAAGCTGCCCAGCCTCCAAATGCCCAACTTTGGACCGTCAAGTATGCTCCCACCCAGGCCAGCCATATCTGCGGAAACAAAGCTGCGGTAGAAAGGATTCAGAAATGGCTCAAGGGTTGGCCCCAGGCGAAAAGGTTCAATTTTCAAAAGCGAGGGGCAGACGGTATGGGTGGAGAGCGTGCTATTATCCTTTCAGGACCCCCTGGCATCGGCAAGACGACTGCCGCTCACCTCGCGGCCAAACTTGAAGGTTACGACGTCATCGAAAGCAATGCCAGTGATACGCGAAGTAAAAAGCTCGTTGAATCTGGCGTGAGCGAGGTCATGAACAACACATCTCTTCATGGCTACTTTGCTGGCGACGGAAAGAAAGTTGATACAGAAAAGAAGAGAATCGTGCTCATCATGGACGAGGTCGACGGTATGTCTGCTGGTGATCGAGGAGGCGTTGCTGCACTTGCGAAATTCTGCAAAAAGACAGAAGTGCCCCTGATTCTAATCTGCAACGAACGCAAATTACCGAAGATGAAGCCTTTTGATTTCGTCACTTATGACATCAAATTTCAGCGACCTCAGGTTGATCAGATCCGTTCGCGAATGATGACCATCTGCCATCGAGAAGGCCTGAGGCTGCCTCCGCAGGTTCTCGATGCTCTTATCGAAGGCAGCAATAGAGATATCAGACAGATCGTCAACATGCTGGCGACAATTAAACTAGATCAAGTATCGATGGATTTCGATCAGAGCAAGGACATGTCCAAAGCATGGGAGAAGTCGATTGTTCTCAAGCCTTGGGACATATGCCAGAAGATGCTTGCCGGAGGTCTCTTCTCCCCCGCCAGCAAAGCTACACTTAATGACAAGATCGAGCTTTACTTCAATGACCATGAATTTAGTTATCTGATGATACAAGAGAACTATCTTCGTACAAAACCGGCAGCACTCGGTGCCTATCGGGATAACAAACGCGAACAGAATTTGAAACTTCTCGAGCTGATGGATCAGGCTGCGGAAAGCATCTCAGATGGCGACCTAGTAGATCGCATGATTCATGGACCACAGCAGCATTGGAGCCTTATGCCGACTCATGCTATTTTCAGTACGGTTCGGCCCGCCAGCTTTGTGTCCGGTCAGCTTATAGGTTCAAACTTCACAACCTGGCTTGGCAACAATAGCAAATACGGCAAACTTGGACGTTACATCCGGGAGATTCACTCTCATATGCGCCTTAAAGCATCTGGCGATCATAACGAGATTCGTCAGCAGTATCTACCGATATTATGGACGCAGCTTATTAAACGGCTTGCGGACGAGGGTAAGGATTCGGTCGAGGAAGTTATTGAACTTATGGACAGCTACTTCCTCACTAGAGAGGATTTCGACTCAATCAAAGAGCTTGGCGTTGGTCCTCAAAATGAGGAGGCTGTTTCGATTGAAGCGCAGACCAAATCCACCTTTACGAGACTGTTAGTTAAGACAATGATTATCTATTCGAGCATGACGCTAATCGTTTTCTAGGTATAACACCATGAATCACCCAGTACCTTTCATGAAAGCCAGCACCGTCGTCGGTTCCAAGAAGGTTGCCAAGGATAAACCCGACCTCGAAGAAGCAATGGATGACGAGGATGATGCTGAGGCTCCAGAGGCTGCGGAAGTTGTCGAGGATGACGAAGACGAGGATATCACGAAGGACAAGTACATAAAGAAACCTAAAGCTAAGGGAGCGAAAAGAGGTTCGAAAAAAGCACCTAAAGCAGAGGCCGATGACGATGGTGACGAAGAAAAACCCAAAGGCAGAGGCCGCAAAGCTGGTACAGCCAAGGGTAAATCCAAGAAGTGAGCGGTGGGATATCAGCTACAACGAGGATGGTTCATCCTCGGTAGACCTTCAGTTTGCGTCGGTGCACATGTATCAGGAGTATATTAATATTTACGGTAGCTTGGGGCTCATGGTGGCTAAAGAGACATGGCTTAAAGTAAACTATTCGACTTGCTATAAAATATCAGGTACGAACCCTAAGCCGCACTTACGGTTATGTTGTGCCTTGTATCGCGCTCATTGTTGTTCTGCGCCAGTACTTAGTACTCTTGTACAGTCGCGACGCTTTCCACCCACAACAAACCAAGTTTGCAAAATCAAAACAATAGCAGTAAGCGTCTTCTTCGCTCTACAGTGAGAAAAATGTCGCGAAGTTCTTTTAATGCCATGCACTGATGCCATGTTTCCACTGGCAATTTGTGTTTCTACATGCTCTGATTCCTAACCTCGACTTCTTAGTTTGCACACAAATCTTGAATTCGTCTTTTTTCTTCAATTCATCTCGGGACCTTGAATTTCTTTTCTCCATGTCTCAGTAACCCATCATTGCTGGGCTTTGAATCGTTCTCGACATGTCGGCGCGCAGCCCTATTGGTCGGCCCATCATCGGTCGTCCTCGCCGTAGTCGTCGGTTTTACGGATCTCTGGTATCTAGAATACATGCTAATTATGACTAGAAACCCTTGGATCGTGTGAAGTTGACGCCGCTGTCAGAGGCTCTCCTGTTCACCACACCCGCCACCACTCCGCGCACAATAAAGATGATGTGCCTTTTATCCCACAAGTCCCTCGCATACCTGATAGGTTTCAGACTCATACAGGAATCCATGGCCCCAAACTCAGTCAAAAGTCTACGGAGGACCTAGAGAAGAATGGGGAAGGGGAGGCCGACTTGAAGTCCATTCCGGCTCCTCACACTCGCTATCTACCCAATTGCTCCATCGGAAAAGCCAGAGAGGTTCAAGTCATCTCGAATGCCATGATGCAAGCTTATGTCGCCATGCGCGGAAACTATCTAGGTGGCCAGGGCGGAAATGATCCGTTATTCAAGTGGATTCAGCAGCGCGAACAACTAGCGCAAGGCCCCAAACCGATCATTGACAAGAAGCGAGACGTCTCAAGGTGAGATATACACACGTTTTGTACCTCCTTCTCCAGCTCCCTCTCTTCCTTCACTCATTCCCGTATCTGTGCAACACATAGTAGCATGATTGTCGAGATTGTGGATCATAAGTAGCTAACGCGACTTTCTTCAGAATGCTCCAACTCATCGACAAAGCCCTTGAATCCTCGAACATGGGCGGCGATTCACCCCGCGACTGCGTGTTCGAGGTGTACCGGCCTGACTTCGAGCACATCAAGCCGCCGCAGAACATGTCTATGTCGCCTCACGAGTTCGTCACGTCATGCGACGACTTTGAGTGGGAAGGCGACTCGGACGACGAGGAAGCCGATGTGCCCAGCGGCCGCATCTCGCCGTGTACTTTTTTGCAGTGGTCCAAAGACTGCGTGCGGTGGAACGCCAATGACATCGTGAACAAGGAGGTAAGCGTGCTACTGTTTTTCCCCTCCTCTATTATCATTGTACAACATCATGCTCCCTCATGTGGAGTGGGAGTTATACCCATCACTCACTCTTTTCTTTCAGGACACCACTTCGTACCTGCGAATGCGCCCCCCGACTCCCAGGGTTCCAGCGCCGTCTAGACCACACGAGCACATCCCTTGCGGCAGACTGGAAGCGCAGTGGGACATCCACACGGGTGAGGAGTTGACGCCGACATACTACGTCCCGAATAGTCCCTCTATCATCTACACCCCGCCGGGCATCGATTTCAATGGTTTTAGAACGCCCAACTTCCACGCCCAGTATACGCGCATGGTGCCCCAGGTAGAGCGCGAATTGCGTACATGGATTTACGGCGGTCAGGCGGTGTTCCCCCATTTGCCAGATGGCGAGCGAGATCGTTTCTCCCAGGTGAGTTTCTCTACGGAAGTGCTCCGTTCCTATTTCGATGCGTACATCCATACGTGTGGTGGTTTTTCCCTGGTGAACTGAGCAAGCACATACATCATCAACGACTCATATCCAGAATCCGTCCTCTCAATGCGTCGCTTTCTTTAACTATTTTGTTGTGTCATACTCTTGTTCAGAAATACAGCAGACCACTAATACTGACCCTTCCCCTTACAGTCCGAAGTCGACGATGCAACGACCATCGTCCCCAACCTCCGGGGCGATCGCGGCGCCGAAATCGACGCCAAGCTTCAAGGCCAATGGGCGACCATCGCACAAGCAGAAGAAGCAGAGCGCACGCTCTACCAGCAGACCGAGCAGCAGCGCGCCCACATCGAGCGGCTGGAATTCGACCAGCGGCATCTCCACGAGTTCCTCCCGGCGCTGCACATGCGGCGCGAGATGCGCGACCGCAAGGCGCAGGAAGAAATGGAGCAGCGCCGACGACGCGTCGACCGCATCCGCGCGTACGTGGCGGACCACGCCCTCGAGGCGCAGAGCCGGCTCGACATGGCCTGGTTCCGCCTCGAGTGCACCCAGGCCAAGGTCCAGGCGAACATGCTGCGCATCGCGGGGCTCGAGCGGGAGATTCGCGGGCTCTGCGAGAGTGGCGGCGTGCGCGATCCGGAACATGCTTATGCTGTGCTCATGGGCGAGTCAGAGTCGGCTCCTGAGGGGGCGGCTGCGATGCCGGATGGTCCTGTTAATGGGTTTGCTGGGTGCGGTGGATATGGTGGTCCTGTGGGCCCTTGGTCGCCTTCTTCGCTGGCTCGTGCTGAAGAGGACTTTGATCGTCTCTTGGCTGATATGCAGACGAATGGAGATGGAAGGGGTAGGGTCATTGGCCAGGGATGCGAAGGATGTTGTGATGATGAGAAATCCCGCGATAGTGGAGTTGCGGGCGTAGGGAGCCGAGACCGGTTTTGCTTCCGTGGTCAGGGCCCGAATAGAGTAGGACAGTAGGCTTGAGAAGGTTCGTTTGTTTGCATTGCTACAGATCATGGGGCTGATGGGAGGATTCTCATGTTACTGGAATCAACCCCGTCAATACCTCCGTGAGGTAGTGTCTCCATTCAGTTACTGGAAGTCTTTTGGTCTCGTCATCGACCACTCAGCTCACATTTGGCCCTGGGGTTGCTTTACGTGAGTTGCCGCTCTTCTGGGATGGACTTGATCTGACACGGGCTGAACTAAGGGAGCACGTTTCTGTTATTGACTCATTCCCCATTTCCTCCTATAAGCGGAGCGTCTCGTCATGGACTTCAATAAGAGTTGGTCTTGCGATGATAAGCAAGAGCCGACGCTCTTGTTCTTTGTCGTTCTCGCTCTTCATGGGAGAAAAAGAGAGAGAGAGAGAGAGAGAGAGAAATGTTTTAGTTTTGTACATGTGCCGAAGCGCGACGATGGACCAGTGTTTCTGGAGTAATCAAATCAGGAGTGTGTTTTACAGGATGAGCCTATCGTGGAACGATTCCTAGAATTTAAGAATCTGGTCTTCGGCTCTATTAATCAAATCACGAACCTGTACGCACGTATGGAAACCTGCTGTCTGTATTTACCAATGCGAGACGAGGCGCAAAGCTAGCTATATTAGCTGACCTCGGCCTCCGTTCAATGTCTAGAATGCCTACCCATGCTTTGAGTTTTGTAGGCTCTACACTGACATCGAAGCGAATACACACATCAAAGGAACTTCCTGTCTTTTCCCTCTCCCCTGAAGTTACGACAAGCTGAATTAGTTCTGACGTAGAGAATATTAAGAGACTAACTTGTCAACGTCTCACCTCCTGAAGCAGACAAGATATACACACAATACAAGGTCTTAATATAACAGAGAAGCTCACTCTCCAACATACACAAACATAACCCAATCTACCGAGAGTGGAAGACAACAACAAGATACATATCATAGCGTTCCGGTAGCTTGTTTTGGCCTATCCCCAACGAGCACGATTGAGTCTCTCATACTCCTCCTCAGTATACCCATTCCACTCGCGCTTCATACTCTGGACATCGACCTGGCTCCGCGTGCTCTGACCCGATAGTCTCACACCACCGAAATCAAGTCTCATGTAATCGAGCTCGCCTTCAATGCGTCCATTGCCCAGGAATCTGATCCAGCCGTGATTATCATTACCGTAGAAAATCGGGCCGTCATATTCCCCTCCACGCCATGTGAACGGCACGCTATCATCGGAGGATTCCCAAGGCCGCTCGTCGAAGCGCATGATCCCGCCGACAATGCCCAGGTCGAACTTCCCCCATAGCTCACGCCCGCTCAGGGTGAGGACGAGATCGAAGTCTTTGCAGCCCCACTGGTCGTTGGCCTCGTTTGAGAAGATGTCGTAGCGGCCATTCAGGAGACCGAGGGGCCCCAGAGAAGGGGGGGAAGGCGGATCGTCGTAGTCATCGCTACCATCATAGCGACCACGGCCGCCATTGTCACTGTAGCGGTCGCTATCGTAGTCGTGAGTATCATTGTAGTGGCTCTTGTCGCCGTAGTGATCACTGTCATCGTACTTATCACTATCACTGTAGGGGCCGCGGTCGCTGGAGCGATCATCAATATCGTCATAATCATCATATTCTCGATAAGGCGGCGGGGGCTCATCAAAGTCATCGTCTGAGCCGAGAGAACCTGGAGCGGGAATTCTGCTTCGAGCTCCAAAAGCACCACTTCGCCGTGCGGTCTGCTTGGTGCGGCCAGGTCCGCCAGCCGCCGCTGGAGTGGCAGAAGTACTTCCTCGAGGAGGACCTTGAGAGATTCCTCCGCGACGGGCTGTTTCTTTCTTGGTAGAATTCCTGGAAGTGGAAGTGTTTTTCTTCGGAGTTGATGCAGATGTAGTAGCTTTTCCCTTACTCCCTGTCGATGCCTTCGACTTCGGCGTCTCCTTGAAGGATTTGGAAGCAGACGTATCCTTGAACTTTAGGCTGCCCTTGGATTTACTCGGGACTGTACCTGCCGCAGTCGTCTTGGCCTTCTTCGCAGCCGACGAGCTCTTCGATGCGTTGTTCGCGGAAACAGTAATGTCGATGCCGCCGACATTGATTTTCATATCGACATTAGAGGAATCAGCTTTGCGTTTCTTGCCGGCGGCCACAGCAGAAGAAGCCGCCGAGCCCAAACCTCCGGCCTTTACGGCCTGCTTCGCCTCACGCTCGTTCTTAATCCATTCCTTCTTGAGATCTTTCTCGAGTTTCTGGATGTGTGAGGGGACTGCAAGCTTGCCTGCGTTGACGGCATCGAACAAACGCATGCGCGCGACGGACTTGGTCTTGGAGGGCTGCAGACCGTAGTGAATGAGCTATATTTAAGAACCTAGAATCAATAACTGTGATCTCGAACAAAAACCGAAAAGCGTTTTGAGAGTTTGCTGTAATCAATGAGAGTAGAAATTTCCCGCCGATGTAACCCATACTCCCAAAACATATCAATAGGGGACATAAAATACTCCACCGGACTGACCTGCGCTTCAAACCAGTGAGCTGGGTGATCTTTGTCGGAGCCCGACTTGAAGTGCTCTTTAAGCTCCGAGACGGCCGCTCGGCGGTGGCGGTTATGGCCGCTTGCCTCGGCGAAGAGGTCTCCCGCGAAGGAGAAGCCGTCTCTGGTGACGGCCGGGGCAAGAGACATGGCTCAAGAGGGACGAGCTATGAGGGTGAATTGAATTCGATGCCAGCGGTTCGCAGACTTGCGTGGTGCTTCTGATCTACTATCTCATTGAGATGCCGGAGTTTTGGACTAGCTTGTGCAATGAAGTAGTCGGATCGTAATTCAGTGGTGAGATATAGCTAGCCGACAAAAGATAAGCTACCACAGCAAACACGCGTTCACTGTTTGTTTGACCTAGGTACTTTAGTAGGTAGGTACTTGGAATAGGCCAATGCTGCAAGCTGCTAGATACCTGCCTACGTAATCTAGATGATGAGGGGTATGTTTGTGTGGTGGACGGAAGTTAAATGTGCTTGGACAGGGGCAGGTAACTTAATACTTTCATAACACCACTGGTAATGCGAGGGAGCATTCTCCGCAGCATTGGAAAATGAAGTACATACGTATCTGTTGAATACCCAATAAAGCTGTTAGCGATCGAACCCAACTAACTAGAAAGCTCCCGCGGTCAGTATCCATAGTCATTGGCAAGAAATTTCAGGGGGAGCATGTATTGGTAGGGTATATCATTTCTTTTGCGAACTCATGCAACCCAAATAGCCATCCCAGATTCATCAAGACTATATACATGAAATGGTTGCTTGGAGAGTCTTGCACCAACCATGGGTCTATATCCTGACATCCCGAGTCCATGTTCATGCTGCTTGCTGTTCGATAAACTCCGTCAATTATGCCATGCTAAAGTCGTATAATAAGAGGAGTAAATCTCTACCGACCGGATTTTTGTTTTCGTGAGAGGGGCGTCATTTATACACATTATAATAAGACCCAACGCCGGGCCCCGGAATAGGTCATCAATGGTCGAACTTGTTGCTTGTTATACATTTATGGTCTTGTTACAAGGAGCATCCCGCGCTCCAGATATCATGGCTGGGGGCATGACGTGGCGAACTTATTGATTCTTAACGACGCCGACTTTGGCAGCGCGCAATATCCTTCCGTTGAGCTTGTAACCCTTCTGCTGGACGTGGAAGACAGTGTTGTCCTCCTTGTCCGGCATCGGCGTCATGAAGGTAGCTTCATGCTCGTTGGGATTGAACTTTTCGCCTTCGGGGTTGAATCGATCGAGGCCATGCTTAGACAAGGTCTGAAGCATGCTAGTTTCCGTCATTTTGATGCCCTCGTACAAGTTCTTCAAGTCGGCATTGACTTCTTTGCCCTCCTCAGCCTTTGCCTTCTCCTCGCCCATGCTCAAAGCGCGGTCCAGGTTGTCGATGCTCTCAACAAGATCCTTGGCAAATCGCTGGATAGCGAAGTCGCGAGCAGCTTTCACTTCTCGCTGGGTACGATCTTGAAGGTTGCGGTACTCAGCCACAGACCGAAGGTATTTATCCTGTAGTAAAAACTGTCAGTCGACATGTTTCGGCAGTGTTTCGGCGAGAGTCTAAGGCGGTGCGATCACGGACCTTCCAGTCGATTGCCTCTTTCTCCTTGGCCTCGAGCTTTTTCCTGAGCTCCGCCTCAACACTTGACGGGGACTCGGCGTCTTGGCTTGGCTTTGCCTCAGGTTCCGGCGTTGACTCTTCGCCCTCCTTCTTTGCTGTGGCGTCTGCTTGATCGCTATACCATCTCGTCCTCGCGGGTGTTATGCTTCTTAAGGGATATATAGGTGCAGGGGATAGCTGCGATCGTACTGATGGGCGTTGCGCAATTGTTTTTGAGCTTGTAGAGGCGGCTCTAGAAGACGCAATTAACGCTCGTCGGAACATGATGATGGTAATAATGATTCTGAACCAAAATCGAGTATGTAATGTAGCGCTCGAGATCGGTTGGCGTGCACATTAAAAATCAATCGAAAAGTGCTCCTATTGACTGGGTACACCAAGGCAGAGAGCGTCACTAGAGGGCGAACAATTTTTTGGTCCCTCCTCGAAAGAGACCGAAGGCGGGTGTGACCGGGATTAGGTTCCTAGGTACCGATAGATAAGCTTTATCTCAAGTGTGGCGGAAGCTACACCTAGGCCGACCCACAACATACCTAAGCAGGCAGAAGCCTGCCGGCAGAACTCTCGACCGCCTCGCACACCGCTTTTGAATTGTCTATATAATCCTCTCTCTCCCGCCGCCCTTTAACTGTTTCTTCTTTTCTTCTTTAGCTCTCTTTGCCTTTTGGCTTAGATCAAGTGTAGTATCTGTTCTTTTCAGTTTAATCTCTGAAAGAGTCCTACTTGGACTCAATCGTGATTATTCTAATTTTTGCCCTTCGGAGGCGCATCCTCTGTGCTTGCGCATGATCGCCTCCACCGTGTCCCTGGTATTACACTGCCTCCAGGTGACGCGAACTTTGTTTTCATTGCAAAATCTGGCCGGCCCAGTGTTGTGAAGAAGACCGTAGATAGCCAGGCGGATCGTTTGAATTGAAGGAGCTCGTATATTTTGGGCGTATTATCAAATGGGTAGAGGCTTAATTGGCAGCCTGGGCGAAGTGCACATTGGTAAGACAATCTGTATGCGGAGAAGAATAGATGCGTTTCAAGCTGTATGCCTACACCGACGACTCATCTGAATCCGGGCTTTTCTTTTTTTTCTTCATTTTCGCAATATTTACTATTGTCGGGAATTATCCCTTTCAGCTCAAAGTAACTGTTACGCTACCGGTATGGAAGTGGATAATTGGCGCCATTTATGAAAGTAGTAGTAAAGATATCTACGGAGGCATCCTGAATTGTTGTGATTGCTGAAGACCAAATATCCCCAGGATAACGTCCCCTCCGAATATTGTAATACTGCAGATGAGCAGTTACGTTAAAAGTCTTATCTCAATATGTACTGGTACTTACCAGGAACAACCTTTTTCTGGATGTTGTAGGCAGTAGGTAGGCATAACCGACTGCCCCACAATGTCTTTCATCGTACTTTCGAGCGTCTGTACGGAGTACTCACTTCCAATACCTCGACTGTCCACTAAGCCCGCTGTTGCAGTGCTTTGTAGCCTTGCAGCGCTAATCCCTGTAGAAATGTTTAGCGGATGCGATTGTCTCTCAGCCTTGAACAAAGCGCATTGCATTCATTCCCACCTCGACTACCGTCTTCGACTTCGATACTGTTTTTATCACCATCCCCGTTGTTGCGTGTCTGACAACCCAATAGTCTCACTTATCGTATAAATCATATTCTGCCATTCGCGCGCCTATTAGCTACCATGGAGTACGACACCATGATGATGGACGGCGAGTCCCTTGGACCATCCGTTAAGATCTCGGCGGTAGGTTGAGGATTTTGCCATTACTGCTGCACTCTGCACTTTGCACTCTGCGCACCACCACCAGCCCTTGCTTGCCTGTCTCGTGTAGTGGTGATGTCGCTAATGGTCGGTTCTCTGTTGTAGGCCGATAGTACGCACGTCGACTTCGAGCTGAGCAACGTTGATCTGTCATTTGCAAATTCGCTGCGTCGCGTCATACAGGCCGAGGTCCCTACAATCGCCATCGACTTGGTCGAGATAGAAGCCAATACATCCGTTCTGGCCGATGAGTTCATCGCGCATCGCCTAGGTCTTATCCCCCTCGACTCCCGCGAGATCGACCAGCTGAACTACACTCGCGACTGCGACTGCGATCAGTCCTGCGGGAAGTGCACCGTAACCCTCACTCTCCATGCTAAGTGCTCGTCGGATGAAGTTATGAAAGTCTACGCGCGAGATCTCATCGTGGGTATCGATCGACCGAATAACCACATCGGAAACCCCATCATAACAGATCCTGAGGGTCAAGGTTCATTAATAGCAAAATTACGCAAAGGCCAAGAGCTGAAGGTCACCTGCATCGCGAAGAAGGGTATCGCAAAGGAGCATGCGAAATGGTCACCGACTGCTGCTGTCGGCTTTGAGTATGATCCACACAACAAGCTACATCACTTGGACCTATGGTATGAGCAAGATGCGGCCTCGGAATGGTAAGTTGACATTCCCCCCATCGCCCTTACTCTCGCTGCCAATCCTAACAGCGGGTTACAGGCCCAAGAGTAAATATGCAGACTGGGAGGAGCCGCCAGCAGAAGGCGAACCCTTCGACTACGATGCGGTTCCTAGCCGATTCTACTTTGAGGTGGAGAGTGCGGGAAACATTGAGCCCGACGCCATCATCCAGGAAGGTATCAAGGAACTGCAACGAAAATTAGCTGGCTTGATCCACGGTCTAGGTGAGAACGACGACATGAACGGCGACTATGATGGGCCGAGAAGCCCCGACGGCATGGATGGAGGAGCTCCTTGGCAAGATCAAGGCTACACTACTCCGTATGCCGGGGCAGGAAACACAAGTGCATGGGGCGGTGGTGCTACCGCATACGGTACTACACCCTATGGTAACTCGGGATCAGCTGGATGGTGAGGACAATTAGCCGCAGGGGCCGAGACTTGACGTAACGATACCTCACGATGAGACTCGAGTGACTGCCTTTGCGCGCCGCTCTGTACTATACAAAAAATGCGTGATGTGTAAGGACACATTTTATTATTGCTATTACTGCCCTTCACTCGTCGTCGTACGGAGTTGGGCGTTTGAGACTTTGAATATGGGGAACGAGAAATAATATGTAATTCTATAAATTTAGAGGCCAACCGCAAAGCAGTGGTTGATAGCCCTAGGTATAAGACACCTTCAAACCTGGCTAGCAACGAAATAGGGACTGAAATCACGCGCTGCTTAATACAATGAGTAGTTCTGGTTACATTATCCAGCTACTTGAATCTAATCTACCCAGACCAATGCCCGCAGAATGCAAGTTGACATAAAACATAACCTAGTTAAACCATGCGCGCTTGTCTACTCAGCTTGAATAAACGCCTTTACTCCCATCTGACCCAGTATATATACACGTATGTATATACCGACCTTTCTATCCTATTTACCGCGCTCTATATCGTGCGAGAACTTATGGTCTGGATAATTGACCATGCTCTAGTAGTGTGCAACGGGCTTGAGAGATCTCATGCTTCGATGCCCTTGATGTTTCTATATGCTTTACGGTGTGCCTCGAGGAACAAAAATGTACATATCGTTTGTCTGTTACAATTTATCAGTAACGCGCATATTATTTCCATTCTCATCCGAAGAAAAGAAGACGTGACATGAAGTTAGAGGTGAAGAGGGGAGAACATACGGTCCCAATCTTAAGAAGGCCGGAACCCAGCCTTTGAACATCCAGCTGATGCCCTCTTTGGCGTAAATCTCGGCGACAAGGCTGAAGAGGCTCTTGTTCGTATGCGCACTCATGACGCGGCTCTTGATGACATCCACAGGAGAGCAGATGGTAGTAGCGACAAAGCCCGCGAGGAGAGAACTAGTAAAGTGTGTCGTCGTGGTGTCGCCCAGTGGTGTATACGTCATCAGCATGACCTTGAAAGTGTCATAGCTGGCAAGCTGAGAGGCATTCATGAGCGCCGCTCGCGTCGCATTGGGCCATACGCCCCGGAACCAGCTCGACAGGCCCTCCACACGAGCCATCTTGAGCATGCCGTCGAGGCCGTTTCGGTAGTGCCGCTTTTGTGATGCTGGCAGCACTGCTTCCTGCTGCATCCGCACGTTCACAACGTCTGCCGCGTTTCCGGATAAGCCGCCTAGAAGTCCAGAGAGCGAGGACAGTCCAATGAGGAGCGGTAGCCCCGCCTTCTGTCCCTCGGGAGTGAACCGACGCTTGAGGTCCTCGTAAACTCCGAATCGCACGGTCGAATACGTCATCTGCCGTAGTAACGACGCTGTGAGGCCGTCGTAGAGACCTCGTGGCCCTGAATTCCGAAGAATATGCATAAATGTACCGCTCATGCTTTTCGGTCCATCGCCCGAGCGCAGCTGCATTCGCACCTTGACTATAAGTGGGAAGAGAACAAGTCAATTGGAGCCAAACGGCAGTTAGCTGGCAAAAGTTCAGCCCTGAAGGAACTTACCCAGATCAAGCGGGTGTGTAACGCAGGCCGCCATACTGCTCGCGCTCCCGCCGAACCAGAATGGATATGCGACTTGCTTGATTACGATGTCTTTCTTCTGGAACTTCTTCGGCTTGACGGCGGGACTTGGTACCGTCGACACCGCCGCCGAACTGCTGGGTGTAGTCGGAGACATCGTAGTCTGCTGCATTTCTATAACGCTATTATGAGACGCATGCGACGTTCCTGTGTCGTCGTGTCGCGAGATGTTCAAATCTTGGTCGTGTCGAGGCGGTGACTCCTAGACCGGAGCGGGTCGGAAAAACTCAGCAATAATACGCGAAAAGAGAGTCTGATTTCACCGCCCGCAGCAAATGACAGCGCAATCCAGCCATTAATGAATATCTAAAAGCAAATAAACAAACAGCTGGTTTCTAGCGACGGGCTACGAGGTGAGCACGGAGAGGTGGGAACAATTGAATGACCGCTTGACATGGTCTACGGGAATAGTTTTCCAAGCCGCTGCCGATTTTCTTGGTCTAATCGGCACTATCCGAGACCACGGGGTCCTGTTACCTCATCGCGCAGCATCGGCTTTTTTAACCCCGAGAAAGACCTCCATGCAAGTGCCGTACCTGCCGCTGCGACCACGAATTAGTGGGGCACGGACCAAGATAAGCTAGGCGTCGTGCGATTTTTCAATGGCCTATCTGGACCCTGGACTAGTTGGTGAATTGCGAGGATGCGCCGACCACGTCATTGTCACGATAGCCTCAATTCCTGCCTGTCGAGGGTCTACGCAGGATGTGGGCGTCGCGGTTCAACATAGCTTTGAGAAGCACCAGGAGGGCTGCTCGTCCCGTTTGGAGGACCTGCGAGCCCTGCTGGTCGAGTCGCAGGTTTTTGTCTGAGGGTAGGGGTAGGTTTGCGAGCAGGTCTCACAAATCCGTCGAGTCGCAACCAGTCTAATCACTCCACTTCTAGGGGCCACAACCGGGTCGCCGGCGCAAACTGAGATCAATGGCAAAAAGTACCAGACAGATTCGTGGTTCAACATCCCCTCAAACATAATAGAAAAGGTCCCGCGCCGGCTGCACCTGCAAAAGGACCATCCCGTGTACATTACCCGCCAGATCATCGAGTCCGTCTTCCCAGCGCCCACGTATAAATACCACAACGACTTCAGCCCCGTCGTAACCACACACCAGAACTTCGACTCTCTCGGTTTCCCGAAAGACCATCCCGGCCGCGCCAAGTCGGACACATACTATATCAATGGCGACACATTACTGCGAACACATACGAGCGCACACCAAGCTGAGACGTTTGGTGCGAACCTAAGCGACGGCTATCTGATCAGTGCCGATGTCTACCGCCGCGACGAGATCGACCGCAGTCACTACCCCATATTCCATCAGATGGAAGGAGCCCATTCGTGGGACCGCACCAGAGTGCCCAATGGCGATGTTGCGGCAGCTGTGTGGTCGGACTTAGAAAAACTACCGAAGCACGACATTGAAGTTCAGGACCCCAACCCGCCGTTTCATCACGAACGGAACCCTCTGCAAGACGGTCACCATTCTGCGGCTGAGGCGGAGGCCATCGCGGCCCATCTGAAGAGGTCCTTAGAGCTTATGGTGGTCGAGATATTCACGAGAGCCAAGGCAGCGGCCAAGAAGGCTGACCCTGACTTTGTTGATGAGCCACTCCAGGTACGCTGGGTGGAAGCATACTTCCCCTTCACGAGCCCGTCGTGGGAGCTTGAGGTGTACTATGATGGCGATTGGCTCGAGTGCTTGGGCTGTGGTGTGGTCAAGCAGGACCTCTATATCAATGCAGGTGTGCCAAACCAGCTTGGATGGGCCTTCGGCATAGGCCTCGACCGTATTGCTATGTTACTGTTCAAGATACCAGACATCCGACTCTTCTGGTCGCAAGACGAACGGTTTCTCAACCAGTTCAAGGGAGTTTCGGACGACTTGGACTCCTTGCAGCGCTTCAAGCCTTTCTCAAAGTACCCAGGATGCTACAAGGACGTGTCGTTCTGGCTTAAATCAACATCCGCAGCCGGCGGCAATACGAAGGCGAACGCACACGACTTCCATGAAAACGACGTGATGGAGATTGTGCGCAGCATTGCTGGCGACTCTGTTGAGGATGTCAAACTCTTTGATGAGTTCACGCACCCGAAGACAGGGCGCAAGAGCATGTCCTACCGTATTAACTATCGCAGTCTCGAGCGCACACTTACTAATAAGGAGGCTAACAGTCTTCATAGCGAGGTCAAGAATACATTAGTACGGAAACTCGGTGTTAAAATCCGGTAACATGCCCGGCGTTTGCATGGTTCAACCCGCAGATGCGATTGTCAATTTTGCTATGCTGCAAGGCAGCTCGATTGAACAGGTCAGCCTAAATCGCGATACTCAGACCCCAGTCGCCGATTCAATGATTTCCCGCTGTATCTCTTCTCAGGAGCAACCGCAGGCAGCGCGGAACGGTTTGTACAATACAATTTACATGGTCATCTGTGCGATGGTTGTTATTGATATTACTGTAAACCTAGTACTAGCGAGCAAGGCCGATGTTCAAAAGGGCGCCTACGCGCTAACAAGATATTATAAATATATATGTACAAATAGTATGATACAATCTAAAAAGGAATTTGGCGATTCCAGCTAAATCACGAGGCTATTCGAACTGTTCGTCGTCGCTTACTGAATGGCTGTGACTTTCTGCGCTTAGATACGGTGCAGCCCAACTATCCGTCGTCACGCTCGTGTGTATATGTCAGATATCACAGTTAGTCAGCAGCTGTCGGGTAGGGAAAGTACCTAGGTATTCAAAATCCGCGATACAGGATTATAGGTATTTAGGTATTTTAGCTAATTCAGCTAGCGAGTGTGTGTGCGATTTATGCGTACTTCTGCGCACCCCAGTAGGTCGGTCCAACAAAAAGCGACCCATCTACCACACATGCCAACAAACATCACCAAAATTTACTACTTCAACCCCCAATAAAACTCCTGAATAAAGTCGGAAAAATTACCCTTTAAAGTAGAAGCCTTTAAATATTCGTTTACTCTAATTCTCTCGCTTTTCTGTCTTTCTTAGTTGTTCGGCCAGCGCTTGAAGTAGTAGTGATTTTGGATCTGTATAGTCCGTATGGGATGGATCGATTCTTGTCAGATCGACCTGGTCGCCTACATGACGACCGCACGCAATCATCATTTCTTTCTTCGCAGCCTCTGCCTCCGGCCAATTTTCACTTCACGCTGATCTGGACCGTTGATCGCCCGACCACCAACTGTGTGCTGCATTTGGGGTTGGTGGCGCTGTGTTCTTTCCGCCAGTGTCTTCGCATAATCCTGGTTGTGGGGTGTATGTTGCTGATTTGGAGGCTTTTGCTGATGTTCCGGCAGGCCATCGATCAAGGTTTTGTGCCGCGTATCGGAGGAAGCCGTGTCATTTCGTATGTGACGGGAGCGTCCCCTAACAGGTCTGTCTGTGGGCAACCTGTCTTGGTAGTCCGTGTCGGGCCATAGCCGGCTCGCGTGTGGATAAAGGATATCGAATGGGTCGGGCGCGGCGTTTTCGGCCAATAAGTCGGGAAATCCCCCGGCGAGCCGGGTTGAGAGGTTGAATATGAGAGCCTCTGGATTGGCTACCTGGCCGCCAATGTAGATATTAATGACTGGGGCACCTGAATTTTCAACGGTTAATATGCATCCAATTAATTCCTTTTTATGGCGCAATTGAGCCGGATTTAATGATGTTGACCTTTTACATAACGCGTGGTCCCGACATTGACGATGTTCGCGTTTCGAACATCAAAGTCAGAAAATCGCCGAGCTTCTTTGTCTGCCTGTGACCCCGCTGGTTCATGCCGGCTTACCCCGGCTCCGTGGTTCCGCGCTCTATCCCGCAGCCTCCTGCTCCTTTTATTGCCCATCAAGACTTCTCAGTAGGCGTGTGGAGTTGCACGATAAAAATCCACGCAAGTGGCTGGTTACAATTAGGAGCAGCATAGGGGTATGGCATCCCAGGTGCACCAGCATATCTACTAGAAGATTGGGCAGCAAGGATATCATGAGCCAAATGTCAAATTCAGCCCCGACCGTCCTCGTCCACACATGCTGCGCTGTTGGTCGATCCCTACTGATACAAGAATACGCTATCTACCGCAAGGAAATGAATACTACCCAATGTAGACTCAGTACTAGTGTATATGAAGCCCGTATATCTCTATGTCTCATTTCGTGGGGCCAACAATGTCCTGGGCTTGGATTCCCTGGGAATGATTGGCTGGGCGTTGGCGACGCCGCATCACCGTAGCTGCAAACTACCAACAAGAGACGTGGCATAGCTTTGCATGAACTTTGTGGGCACATAAGAATCTTCCAACTGGGTTTGCGAAAGAACGATTGTCTTCTCTTTCACTGACTCGTTATTGAACCGATCATCAAGAGACCACGATCTAAATCGTCGCAGCGGATCCAATCATTCCATAGTTGGACAAGAAACAAACCTCTAACAGGTCTTCTCTGCAATGGGTTTCAACGCCAAACCACGACGCACCAGCTCCAAGCCAAGGAGAAGCAGGAGGGAGAGAAGCATTTCATCTAGCGATGCTAGAAGGTTCTCACTCCTACCAAGATTGTTAGAACTGCTCAAGCCGGATGTGAGTATTACTGTGCCATCGCACTGAGTCGTGTTAGCTGACATCATGTAATGTAGTCAGATAAGCTCAGTCGTTCGTTGGTAAAACCAGACATCCAAGAGATTTTCCCGAACCTGCAGCTGCAACAGCAGCGCCCATGCATACTACCCGTCTTTGTGCCACCTTTGGATACCCATCGAAGTGAGTTATTCCTAAGATCTAATGTGACAGTAGCTGACAGTACAGCAGCCGGGTCACACACCATAGAGCAAGCGTCATTTGTCAATTGTGACATGATCACATTTGGAAACACAGCCGGCGGTGGCAATAGTGGCAACAGCCATCCAACCAACATGAGTGGCCACACCTTCAAAGGCATTCAGGTTACTGACTCGGCTTACTTCCACTTTGGTAATACGGGTAGAGGCAGCGAAGGACACAAGATGACTAACCTGTCTGTTAAGAAGTCCGTAGGCACGCATTCTGGAGATTTTTCCACCGCCGAGGTGAAATACCAGTACTTCCAAGCGTGTCACAGCATTACCAAACCACATACCAGGGCATAGAACGATTAGGTTTCTGGGTTGGTATACAGATAGCGGGACGGCGCGGCGTTTTGTTGCGGTACTTGACACTATGCGGACTCTTGGCATACCCTACAGCGCAGAAGAGTATGACACAGACAGGTCGAGGGTGATCAAGACCTTAAAGAAAGTAGTAGTCGCGCAAGTGAATCATAAATTCTAAGTTTATATGATATTCCGAGCTGTAGCCACTCCGCCCCCTTTATGATGCCTCTAAGCACAGCCCTCGCATGACTTAAAAGCAGATGTAAGAGCGCTTCTTGATATCTTTCTTCGAATCCTTCTTTAAATCCTTCCAATACCATCTCAAAATCTTTCATGCTACGTTGTCAATGATGTACGAAGACGAGAATAGAATGACCTCCCGTGAGGTTGATATTAAACGATCGAGTACAAGTGACGGTACTAGAACAGGCAGCTTAGTCTCAGCGCATAGGGTACCTGGAATTAAGAGGCATAAAATACTCTCAACATTTTGAAAGATACTGCGCTGTGGTTCTGTCACAACAATATAATTTTGGGTTTAAAAGTGTATAGACAAGCGCTTTCGGAAGTTCATCTATAGTCACGAGTGTATTACCTACGTGGCATATGACAAAGCTGCAGCTCTAGCCATCGTGAACCGACCACGGGTCGCAGGGGCTAGAGTTCATGCTGAGCACTGAGCAGACCAACCTCGAAAGTAATTGCTTTAACTGGCCTCTTGGTGAGCCAGAGGAACTCACGACGGATTCGCCGGCAGCATAACTCACGGAGAGGCCCGACGCCCCCATCGACTGTCCTCGCAACTTCCCACGTTATAACCGCTGCATGCCACCTTGTATTCCCTTTTCTCCCAGATTAGAGCGGTTGAGATAGTACGATCTATTTGCAGGGTTGAGTGTCAATCAGATTTGTAGCTCACCGGCGATACTGGACTATGACAACTTACCCCTTTTGTTCTTCTTGGCATCGTGACGTACTAGCGCAGATGCACAACACCGTCTTCAACATCCGACCAACCCTCCCACAATATTGGGTTTATAAAGTTGAAAGACTCTGCCAAGATCTTTTTTTTTTTTTTTCGGCGTTCAACACGATTAGGAAACCTTTACTTCCCTAGTTGACAGTGGCAACGCCAGTAATCGGCTCGACCCTAATGTCAAACACAGCTTTTTCAAGTCTATTGCGTTATGAAATTGGATAATTCTTCAATGTTGCAATTAAATACGTTCGTAGGGGCCCGATAGCCGTTGGTCTAGTCTCGAATAATATTACCCAGCAGCTCTTTGACGGCCCGTCAAACGGGTAGTAGTAGCACCGGAGTTGTCAGGAGGTTTAGTATCCAGAGTGAAGTTAGGTCACTGATAGATCACTGGCAGTTGCAGTACAGGATAGGGACTCTATGTTATTGATCCCTGGGCCCCTCCCAATGGATTCAAGGGGAAAACCCAACTATTATTGAAGTGAACCCCATGGGGGTAGTCCCCCATATCCAGGGGCTTACATTCAGGAGATAGACTACTCTACACTTCCTGAATCCTTCATTTCTTTTGCAATTGCGCATTAAAGGTGGATAAATTAGTGATCTCGAGAAATAGAACGCTGTATTCATGAAGTTCGTGAAAAGAATCGCTACCTTGCCTCCCTTTTTCGCGTAGTTGACTGCCTTTGACCCCTTTGTTTTTATACCACCCTTGCTAGCCAATCCCATTTTCCCAGCTGACTAAGTCGCTTTCAAGTCACCCATACCACTTCATTATATAGGACAAAACTGAGCTATGACTACCCTGCTAGTCTCTTCTATCTCACTGTAACCCTAGCCCTTGACAGTAACACTGATACGAAAGCGCCGCACCGCTTTCAGAAGCTCGTATAATTAGTCGTGATTCTAATCACTCCAATTTTGCCTTCTGTGTCGGCCCCAGAACTACTTCATATCCGCAATGAATATCATGACCTCCTTGAACTGATGAAGAATGATATCGTCCGTCATCTGATTCCATCCACTAACAGAGTTGATATCGTAGTCGCCTACGAAAAATTCATTGCCAGTCTAGCGCCGTCTCCACTAGCCATGATATAATGAAGCCGGAGTACATCGGTCTTAATACAGTTGAGTAGGAGGATAACTATATAAGGTGATCCAGATTTTTGATATAAGGAGACTTTATGTCAGGTGTATCTGTTCCAGAGTGAATGGAATAGTCCTACGCAGTCGCATAGCAGGTAGGTAAAGGGGTCAGTAGCCATGAAGGTGTATTGGTCAAATGGCCCCTAACCCTTCCAACTGGTAACTGGGAGGGGTAGCCTGTTATACAAAGACCCAGCCGATAGGCACACACTAGGGTATCACCTATCTACCTGACACTGAACCCCCTGGTTGGGCCTGTTGTCGTGTTGGTATATGACAACCGCGTTCCCGGTCTGCGATCATAACCTTCTTTTCTACCCCCTCTGTGTTGCAATCTTGCTAATTATACCCTAGCATTTGTCTAGTACTTGTTAGCTTTAGCGTGCTAGCATTTCCAAGATGCTGAATGCAGCGCTAACCTGGTCAAAAGATGAACGCCAATAGTCACAAAGGCGGCCCCAGTCCTTGTGGTTCTCAGGAAATCTTCGTTCTCTCTGCGAGTGACTACTCGAGCTAGGTTTCCCCAGTGATTATACGCTCGATAGCCGCCGGTGGTCTGGTAGAACATTGAGAATTGCTCTGCTGGAGCTTGGTTGTCCCATTTGCAACAAAGAAAGCCGTGCTCTGGATTTGCACCGAGGGAATGACCGGTCTTCACATTTGCAAATGTCAACTTGCCGTTATCGCAAGGGTCCAAGCGCCAATGTTGCGAAGAAGTACCGCTATATTGTTCCAGGCGAAGATGTTGGTTACCCATCTCAGTCAGGACAGTTTGAGAGCCAAAAATGGAGAGTATGTAAACTTGTGCGGGGAACAAATGATCATTGCCATCACCAGGAATCATCTTGAACCACTGGTGCTCTGCAAGTCGTGAACAACTTCAAGGTATAAGTTATGAGAATACCGGTGAGAGTGAGTATTGTCATATCATTTATTTATACATATGCCAAAGAATGTGCTTGTTTGACCGCGATGTATATCATTTTTCGGACCGCAAAATTTCGCTTGGGGATAGCTCAGAAGTACGCAGCCGATAATGCCTGACCTGGATGCCCAACCGGCCTATCCATTCCAGATACTTCTACAACGACTAGGTCACTTATCCCGGATATCTAACCTTGGAGCCCAACTTGAATACCCGAGCCGACCTGGATGCCTAAGCCCGGTCCCCTACCAGATGGCGGTCGGAACTCTTGTCTAATAGCTAGCTATCATTGATTTTATTTTGTCATGACGGAACAGGGAGTATGCACGAATAGTGGGCATCTATAACTTTGTCAACTTCTTATTCAATGTGTTTCGGCTCTTTGCCTGACGCATCGCCGTCCTTGTGCCCCTACTGATTGTGAGGTAGCCCAAATCAGCGCGACCCCATCATGCCCTAAACTGCCGATTTACGCATTACCTCTAAAAGGACTCTATATAACAACAACAAACCATACAGGAATAGGAAACTATTATCCTTTATATCTATAATGCGGGACCCGACAGAGCAGTTGCGCCCCTCGTTCGAGCTGAGTACGCGGGCTTCATGGACTAAAGTGCCGTTGAGGCAAGACTTCGAGAGATCCAAGAGTGGTGTCAGCCATCAGAAGTTCTCAAGATAGCGGCCACATCGCGTGACTGGGTTTGCCTACCGAACCCCTATACTCGGTATGAAGGCCGGCAAATAGTGACCACTCTCCCTAACAATATGGCTGCGGGCAAGCTTTATGAACTCAGCTGAGTGTTTCCAGTGTCACATGAAACGTCATTTGCTGATAGGACGTTGAGAGCATACGTCTCATCTACAACAGTTGATTCGCGTCTACATAACAACTCAACACAATATACGATCACTCCGAATCACAACAGTGAGGGCCGCGAATGGTGGAACGCCTCAGGCAACCTCGCCAATCTGGACTTTGATGGACTCACAATCACCAGGCCCCGTTCGCGAGCCGGTTTGCGGATCTCCCTCCGGGCCTACTACAAAAACGACTATCAAATGGAATCTGAGACATTTATTAACCTTCTTGGTCTTCAACTGTGGACCAACGGCTGCCATGCAGCCTTGTTTGAGCGTGGAATACGCTCCGTCGATGAATTACGAAAAAGCACCTTGCAGTGTTGATCAGGTATAGGTTCCTCAAGGAATCAGCTCTCTGTCAGACATCTAGAGTGCCTGGTGGACTGCGATGGAAACGGATCAGTTTTCCTGCGAGTAGAGTGGTTGGAACATCTTCTGCAGACTTCCTAACCTTTTACCCCATGTATTATATCGTGTCATAATTATTCAAGTTCCCGCTTGATCAGAAATGGGCACTTGCGGAAATTTATCGCAAAGCGTCGATCTCGTCCAAAACCACTACGTTCGCAGAACAGCCTTCAACGACCTTACATCTTCACTCCGAATCACAGCAAAGCTGGTGATGCCTATTGGAGGACTAATGGGAGTGTGCACAACCTGTTTCGTTCATCGATACCATTTGGGAGTCGAGAATGTTCAACTGGATGGGCTCAGAGTACGCCCATTATTGTAACGGCTAGATAACGCAACCTGAACTATGAGGATATCAAATTGAGAGACTCGGATCGCGTGATCCATCGTGAGGAACGAATTCTCAGCTATGACAATGCGCGACATGCATTCAACCCCCAGCGCAGCATAGGAATTCAGTATCAAACCTCTCCTGAATTCATCGAATTGTCGTTCACTATTGTGGCAAAACCCTCCAGCACTATCAATGTTATCCAGATATACTGCTTTATCTACTTCCTCGGACCATAAGGGTGAGGGAGGAGGATGTTCGACTTGGTTTTTGGATGCCAGTCCGAAGGCTTTGGGTTGGTGCAAAAGTCAGAGGGATGGATTCCAGTGGGGCTGGGGCATCCTGGTGGTCGGAATGGAGCGGACTATAGTGGAAGGTAGCAGGAGTATGGAGCCTTGTATGGCCAGCTTCAGCCACAGCTACGTGGTCGGGACACGCAATACAACGTCCCGACCATGGCGTGTCGAGCAGCTGCTTGAACTAGAATTAAGGAGCAGGATTTCGCTCTATCGTCGAATTACACCTTGGTTTATTTTAAATATTCGCGTTCGACCAACGCAAAACAGCCTTGGTAAAAGTATCGTATGTCTCTGGTGGAACCAGCTCGATCCATAACGGTCATTACATACAACATCCAAAGAGAAGTATTTTCTTTCCCCATTTGATATTCCCCATTATGTAGGATGCATATTATAGTGACCCGCAGGCAATTTGTACTTGGTTCGCCTTACATTCTAGAGCTGCGAAATCCGGGAATACTACTACAATACGGTACTTGATGGGTGCCACAACTGGATATTTCAGCCCTTGCACGTCCATGAGCTTGTCATAGAATACAATTGGCATCTCTCAGCCTGATATATGTCTGTAAAGCTCACTTAGGTATTCTCGATCTGAATCGGATTTCAGTGGTTCCACAGTTACAGAGTCTATAATGTATAAAGTGGGTTCGCGAATTGAATTAAGCTCTACTACCTATTCTAACAACCACCCCACGATACTATAGGAATAGGCCGTACACCGAGTGCCGTCCTAGATTATAGTAAAATCTTGGAACGCACCTTGGTGTACAAGCGGACAATGTCAAGAAATGTCAAACTCAATACTATATCCGCAACTCCATGCCGTGATGGGATTAGATATTTACAATGAAGAGCACAGAGGCAGAGGTAGATTTTAGTACCACAAAGCCCGGCCGGTGCCCAGGATTAATAAACGTCGTCGGACTATAAGCCTGCGCCTCTGGAGTCTAGCTTATTCTCATCAAGCATGTCATTGCTCGACCTGTTATCACGCTTTGTATTTGCCCAATTACATCCTCATCCGCCGAGTTAAGTATTCAGACAACTAACTAGGCGTCACTTAAAAGGTATGCTCTACTTGCATGTCGTGAAGACTTGATGAAATGATATATTGTGGATTATACATTTCTCGAATAACGCGCCCCGGCTACATGATGTAAAATTCGACAATTCCGTTACCGGTAACCCTATCAACTCACATAGTGATGAGTCAACATCCTTATATCGAAGACCCCAGGTTAGACCCATCACAGTTTCAACTAATATAAAGAATGTGTCAAGATGATGCACCAGAGTCAAGGCAGGATAGGGAGACACACGCATTTTGTTACCCTTCCTCATATATGCCATCCATCATGACAAGACTCAAATCCAAATAGAGGCTAAGGAATGATCAGGCCTGATGACTATAAGCAAAGCTGTGAGGCAAGAAAAGGTCGGCTGCTGACATCCTGATGACTATCTAAGCCTCAGAGTTATTACCCTTCTGGAGCTTAATCGTATTGTATGCAAGGCTCCGAAGGACTTCGGCATGGCGCTCAGACATGCTCGACAAGGGCGTCTGATCCCGCATACCTAATGCAGTCACTGGATCGCCGCCGCCGTTCCGGGTTGAGATGTAGGATTGCAGGCGCTCTTGGGCCAGGGACTCGTCGCCTGGGCCGAGTCCGGAGAACTTATGTGGTGGCTTTGCGGGCTGGTTGCTGATAAAGTTGAATATTCATTAGCGTATGTGTATTCTAGTATGTATATGAATGCATTTTAGTAACAGGGTGAAGAGATGATAGTCAAGCACAAATACCCTTTGTAGTGGGAGGGAGATGAGGTCAACCAGGTGCACGTGGTAGAGACATCAACATATGGTACCAATGTAAGGCACTTCAAGAGACCCAATATCTATGGTGAGTGGAGTGTTATGAGATTGACACTCCGTCGTATATATTCCATCCTATGATGGGGATGATGCGATTGATTACGAAGAAAATTATATAAATCTTCTTACCCGTTATACACCGAGGCAGTGGTAGGCCCGGCCATGATTAATGAATATAGCAAATGTATATCCAAAGTACGAGGGCACGAGAGCGAATGCTGTCACGATTTCTTCGTTCCAATAACGTTATAGCAACACCAAAGAACTCAGCCTGTCAATTTTCTGGCGCGGTGCTGAGCTCTATTCCGTAGCAGGCGTATAGAAGCTTGAAGGGTCGATAAATGATCCGCGCGAAGGTGGATAAGAACTACCCGTTAATAACAGTAGTAGGCAAATTGTTAGGCCAAATGACAGGCTAAAGGTCAGAATGGATAGCAAATAAGGGTAATTACACAGAGAACAAGGTTATGTCCTTCCAAGCTGGACACCATTCTCCAGGAACTGCGGAGAGGTGGCTCTCCTTTTATATATAGAGGCTTTCGGCCGTTGTGTTGAACCCCCAAGAATTCTCATGCCTTCAATTACCCATGTATGCTCGAAATGGCAGATGTCGTTGCTATCTCACGTCACGATAACCGTATTCGTTGGTTACGAACATGTATTTGGTCTCTCGGCCAATTGCAGGTCGTGTTTTTTCATGGATTGGACAGAAGCTGATGTCCGCTACATCTCCAGGTGCTCTTGGCACGTTAACCAACACAAGGCAACCAGAGCCGCAGGCAAAGGCAACTAGAACCGCAGGTAAAGGAGAGACCTACCGAACCAGTTCGCCCCCAATCTGTTCACTTACTGAGTATACATCAACCACCGCCTTCGCTGGTATGGCTTGAACAGCCGACGTAGGCAATGCCTACTGGGTCGTATTTCCAATCGCATAGCTTACTGATCACATACCCAACCCTGATATGTAAAGCTCATTCAAGCTCCGAATACTTAGCCCCTGCCATGCGCCACATACCGAACGGCCCATTCACTCAACAGGAGCTGCTCTAGATCAACATTGAACTCACCTGCTTAATATAACCTATTATGATTTCAGCTATCAGTAATGATAACGGACACAAGCAGAAATTATTTGGACTATAGATATTCATATTGACTCGTGTGTTTGTGAGCCCCTCTGCCTTTATCTGAAACCCCTTTCACACTACACTTCACATGCGATATGATAGCACGCGCTGCTATAAAAACATATAGTAGCATGAGAAGACATCATAAGAAAGCATCTGTTGCTGCAATAAAATGTGTGCTGGTCCCGATTAGATGGTTTATATGTCATTACAAGGACTTGGAAGTACGGTTTGAGAATTGAATTGGTCTGCCTCAAGCCCCTATATGTCAAGAACTCTCATAGTCACCTGCGGGCTTTCCGGTTACAGGGCTAGGATTCGAGTATTGAATGATATACAATTCTGCGAACCCTCGGTCATTGCAATGGCCGCCAATATGCATTTAGGTCGTACAATTGTCTTGTTGAAACCTTCCGGATGGCGTGGGACCTGCCGCATTGCCATCGTATAAACTACACCACACTATCTGCGCTAGCGGTGTTGTGAGCAGACAGGTACAACGGCATGAGCATGGGCCTGGTCATGCATCTGCGTTTCCCCCTTCACCATTCGCCATGTAGCCATGTATACTGCTGGATCCATGTATACTGCTGGATCCATGTATACTGCTGGATAGATGTATACTGCTGGATCCATGTATACTGCTGGATAGATGTACTTGGTAGCCCATGTCGCCCATGTCGCCCATTTCGTCCCTCCGTGCCCTTGTCCATGCCCGCTCTCGTTCATAAAGCTTCGAGCAGGGAGCATGGGGGGTTAATCACTTCTCAGATGCACTCATAATTTCTGGGGCGGCGGATCGGTATTGACCTTGCCGTGTTCGCAAATGGCCAGGACAGGGCCCTTCGTCTCGTCATTGGTCGCTGTCCTCATAACTCCCCGTAAGCTGCTAAGCCTCTGGCCAGCATGCACGACCTCGCACTCGATATCGATGGTGGTTCCGACAGGTATAGGGCGCAAGTAGGTCACGTTCAGGGTGCGACTTACCCCTCCATACTGCCAGAAGCCGGGTCGAGATACCATCTGCAGTGGAAACGTGGTGCATATGTCGAAGATGGTCGCCGTGCAACCTCCATGCAAGTTACCTAAGCCGTTTTCGTGGATTTTCTGGACGGTGAAGCGGAAGGTGGCACGGGGATGAGGGGGCGACAGCGACTGTGAGACCACCGAGAGGTTTGGTACAATGGACGTCGACCAATTCTTAGATCCGAAGTGAGCCCGCATCCCCTGTGTATAATAGCATAAAAAGAAGAAAAGCACCAGAAAACGCAGGATGATGCATTAAGCGCAAGAAATGAAACGCTACCATGTAACCGGTATAAGGGGTATCAACACAGCCGCAAGGGGAAGTGAATGTTGGGCAAGAGGTACGAGATTGCTTACGTGATTTTGAGGGTCTTTATATGCCTCTAGGAACAATCTCAAGTGCTCCTCTAATTTCTGAGTGTTGTCCTGGCTCTCAGGAGTGCCGGTAGGACTTTTTGGTTTGTCCACCATTATGGCGTTGATAGCTAATACCTGGGTTGGCGAGCAAGATGGATGGCGGCTCCAGGGTAAATGAACTAAGTCAAAATGACGGTGACAGGATTAGGTCTTCAAGTCTCTTGTTTATATATAAGAGTTAAAAGTTCCCAAAGAAAGAAACCCAAGTGTCTAGGTCCAGGAGTATTTAATTTGATATGTATATCTCATACAGTCGCAGGTAAGTTCGGGGTCCTAAGAGATGTAAGCGACAAACTAAGAACCTCGGCATGCTGCATTTGAGCAAGCAACTGGGGCTGCGCATCACGTTATCAGCCACATAACATACCTTAGTATACAGTGATAAAGGGACAATAGCTTGATCAAAACTACAGTGACAATGTGAGTGAGAATGTGAATTGGTGAGCGTGAAATAAAAATTGAAACCCGATGTGATTGTGAGATTAGTTCAGCCATCTCTTGGCAGCCGAGGTAATTATAATAACACGGGTATTTAAGAGGGTTAACTTACAGCAAGTGAATTAACCATCATGGTTATATGATATCATTGTAACTCTACCAGACATATAGCAGGAATAAAACAATTTTATCTAGCTCCGACACGGCTATTAGTACTATGTAGCCAGTGAAGCACGTATTCAATTCTTTTGATGTCCGTGAGCTTTGGTGAGTTACTTCTCGTAGCTTGTACCTGCTGCACATTTACCACACGCAGTACATGTAAGCAGATATAATGTTTTAGTTCTGTAATGTTGTCGTGATAATTGCATACGAAATAGCATGGGGTCTGCTCACTTCGAAAGTGACCAGGTGGCCCATGCATTCAGATCAGGGGAACTGTAGCGGGATTGGTCCTTCTCTAAGCGCACAGCAGAGTCAACCAGGGGTGTGCAAAAGCAGACCTCCAGATTCTGTCCTTTTTCTCCCTTCTCTTGTTTTAGGGCTGTTTGGGTAGCTTGGCACAGGTACTGTTGTGCCTGTCTTCAGGTATACTATACTTCACAAGACTGCCTGAGAGCGCTATGGGAGCTCAGTACAGAGTACTTCCTAGGTCCTCCTAATCGATTAGGTAGTAGCTTCCCAGCTTTTACTCTCTTCCCAGGGGTTAACAGACAGACATTTATCTGGAGATAGCGACCCTACATACGCGGTACAGCGGCGCGACCACCTTGGATTAGTATAGGTATCCTCTCCTACCTGGTTTAGTGCACCGACTCCTCAACCACGATACCCGCTTCCTGGGACTTGACGTCCTCGCCTTCACGCCTCGACGAATAATATGCCACGAGATCCAGGATATTTGTAGCACGAGACGACACGAGACCATACGAGAGCCAGACACACTTGGATTGAGACAAGTCGCGACGACATATGCCATCGGTGCCATATACCCTATCGCATTCTTTTGGACCTTCATCCGCTACATCCATCTTTACTTTCTTGTTGATGGGTCTCCTTTTCTATTGACTGCTACCTCCTTTTAGCCCTTCGAGCTTTGTTGCACATCATCACTATCGCGCGCCAACCCACGTCACGTCGATACGGCCAATTTGCTATTGCAACATACCCGCTCCTGTCCTACCGGAGTGGATAAAAACTTGTATTTGTTCTCTTCTCGGCAACTCTGATCGCTATAGGATTGGTTCCGTCCTGCTCCATAGCCACGGGCTACTTGCTTTCTTGCCAGCACTGCGCCCGGCCTCGAGATAATCTCTAGAGCCGGAGCGCTACATCGATTATTCACCTTCAATCTCAGTTCTCCCAGTAACACCAGGCGCATGTCGATCGACTTTGTCCCTACTCAACGGTGAACCGAGTGCGAAGCCCCCCAACACCGGCCAACCCCTCCCGTACGTACCAGAGTGACGACGCGCCTCCCATGAGCTGGCAACAGGGCGCTGCCATGGGCGCTGGCGGCAATGGAGGAGGAGGAGCCGGCCCGGGCCCAGGTCAGGACATGTCCGGAGGTGGCTCGTCGATGCATCACCAGCACAGCATGCCACACGCTACTGAATACACTCTCCAGGGCGTGATGCGCTTCCTTCAGACCGAATGGCATCGACACGAGCGTGACAGAAACTCATGGGAAATTGAGCGCCAAGAGATGAAAGGCAGGATCGCCGCCCTCGAGGGTGCCGCCAGGCGCGGCGATGCCACCCAGAAGGCCCTGAAGAGATACGTCCAGATTCTCGAGAAGAAGATCCGGGATCAGACGACCCAGCTCGAGGCTTTCTCTCAAGGCGCCACCGCCGAGCCAGACCATGCGGTCAAACAGCCCCCCAAGCTCGACAGAGCCGCCTTAATCCAAGAGAAGCTAAAGTGTTGGTCATACCCGGTAGGCTGCTTTGAATATCTGAGCACTAGCTAACCTGCATGTTTTGTAGCGAACAACGACAAGCTCAAAACTGGCCTCCCTCGTCCAGAGGGCCTGCTTGGGATACAAGGCGACGAGGAGCGTGACCGTGACGACCTGAGGAACTTCTTGGACCAATGCCAAGCAGAGTTCTCGTACCTGATGATGACTCCTGCGAATCCCCTGCCGCCTCGAGAGTCCCCTCCACTGCCTGTGATGGAGGATCTCAGAGAGGGAGACTTTGGCCTTCCGCTCGGTCAACAACCCCTCGACGCCGCATTTCAAGCCTTGAGGTTGAATCAGAACCATGCCAAGGAACCCCCTTCCCGTCTACCCCAACCCACGAACCACGCTCCGCCCATGCAGCCAGCTAATAGTATGAACATGGCTCCTAAATCAAACGAGCTCCAGTCTGCTCCTATGGTCCGATCTGGGGAAAACTCTGCTGTAGGATACTCACACACGGGTGAATGGCCGACACCTGCGACTCCTTCGAACGCCCGCTCTCGGGAGGGTCAGCCTCCCAAAACGAATCTTGTCAACGACCTCTCACGATTGGGAAATTCTCAGGCATCTGTGGATAAGCAAATAGCAGATTCTGAAGGCTGGGACTTCAATGAAGCATCCTTTCCGGATACCTCGTCATCACAGCCTCTCCAGCCGTTTCCGCAACGGCCTGACACAGACGTTTTCCCAGCTGCTGACAATCTCCCCAAATCCCCGAACCGTGGGCCCAACGCTCATCGTAGAAAGAGCTCACTATCCCGCAGGAGAAGTGCCGACCAAGAGCTCTCGCTCAATGCCATGGGTCAGAAGATAGACAATACCAACTTCAAGCTTCGATATGGACTGCGTGGGCATCTCAACGTCGTCCGCACTGTCATCTTCTCTGGGGGTGGAAGCCCCGGCGAGCCCGAGATTTGCACCGCCGGTGACGATGGTCTGGTTAAGCGTTTTCATATCCCTCGCGAAAACCCTTCACATCTTAATGCTCAGTCGTCTGACTTGGACGTTCCGGCGGACTTCACTCACCGCGGACACACGGGTGCCGTCCTGTGTCTTACATCTTGGTCCCCATCCCCCAATTTCTCTACCGGCGGTCGCGCTCAGGGTGATGGCTGGATATTTTCGGGTGGTCAAGACGCGACAATCAGGGTGTGGGAACGTGGTAGAGTTGACCCGAAAGCGACATTGGATGGTCATACTAATGCAGTTTGGGCCATCTGTGTACTCCCTGCTACGCTGGGCTCTCTGTTCGGACAGTCAAATCCTTACGGCACCCCGGAACGCATTTTGGTAGCATCCGGTGCAGCGGACGGGGTCATCAAGATCTGGGCAGTGAGCGCGCCACCGCAGCTGACATCGCCACAACCAGGGCCTACGGGAAGACGTGCGACCGGTAGCGGTCGTGTTAGGGGCAATTCGATGAGCTCCGGTTCGCAGTTTCCCAATACGCCTCAGCCGAATATGGCTTCAAATTCTCCCTTCCATTACACCCTTGTTCATGATATTCGAAGGTCGGATGGCTCCAAGGCGTCTCCCACCTGCATCACACCTCTTTCGGCGAGTGGCGAAGCATTCGTAGTCAGCTTCGCTGATGCTGCGATCATAGTGTTTGACACGAGGACAGGCGAGGAAATTGGCTCCATGGCGAGTCTTGAAACATATGACAATACAGCCGCCACCAGTGTGAATGCTGTTGTCGCCACGACCGCCAGCCTTGAACAGGGCTCCAATCCGGGAATGGGCGAGGAAGACGCTGGTGGGCCTACTGGTGGCAGCGGATCGTCCGGCAGCGGTGTTGAAGGCGTCATAATATCAGGACATGAGGACCGATTCATTAGGTTCTTCGATGCCAACAGCGGTAAGTGCAATGAGACTGAGCTCGATCTACAGTTAAACAAAATACTAACAACTCCTAGGTCAATGCACATATAATATGCTCGCACACCCTGCCGCCATATCAAGCCTTTCGCTCAGTCCTGATGGCCGGGAACTTGTGTCAGCTGGTCATGACGCCAGCCTCCGGTTCTGGTCTCTGGAAAAGCGAAGTTGCACCCAGGAGATCACCAGCCACCGTATCATGAGGGGCGAAGGAGTTTGTGCCGTCGTATGGAGTCAAGATGGTCGATGGGTTGTGAGCGCCGGCGGCGACGGTCTCGTCAAAGTGTTTGCTCGGTGATCGGTTTATCATAATAGCGCCCCAGGTTATAGTTATCATGGGAGACAGTACCACTTCACTTCCATGTTTCTGAGCTATTTGGCGGCACACTCATCGGCCAAAGTGGCACTAATCAAATACCCCTTATTCTAAGATAATGCAATCGATCCCTCTAGCGACCGAGAACGATTCTACTCTCAGTCGTTTAGGGAAAATATACTTAGCCGCACAGCGAGATGGTTGGGCCAGGTCTGTACTCATACCACTATCTTTTAATGGTGGCTTTGGGCGAAAGGGAGCGAAATTTCAATGTACAAAACCGCCTGCTTTAGAGTGTAGAACAGACATATGCATAAGGGAGCGTTGTGTATTATATCCGCATCAATGATGTCGTTGTGGATGCGGAAAATCGTTCGTACTTATGCGGAATGCTACAGGTTCTAAGCCGAAACATGAAAAAAATGGAGCGCAGGCATCAGCTTGTCTCCTGAATGCGTCGCTGAAGACCTTGTGGTACAGCAAGAAATCAATGCTATGCAAGGATTCGACTTTGGTGATGGCAACGGACTAGTGCCCTGTTTCCCAGTGACGCTCCTGGATCTTATCGGACCTTTGTGCGTACATCTTCAGATTCCTGGTCTCATGGAGACCTCGCTGTTCTTCCGGATAGGCCTACTGCTGAACATAGAGAGGCGAGTCTATATCATGCCGCCGTTATAGTTACTGCACGCGATTGAGATACGAAGTACCTGCACACTGTGAACGGATACACTTTCACTAGGATAGCTTAAATAGAAGCTGCGAAGAGTGTATTGACAGGTGAGGTTAAGGGGCCTCTCAGACACCAGCCGTGGTTGGTGAAGATCTTGTGGAAAGGTTTTTGGCTCGCGGATAGTAGTCTTTTGACAAATTCAGGATACGCTTAGTGTGTTATTGCGGTTTAATCCGTGAGCTATATATATTCTATTTAGAAAATGGGCGTTAGAGCAAGCTGAGGGTGATAGGGTGAAGTATTCTCATCCTTATAGGCTGAAGGATAATTGCTACAATCTCTGAGGCTGGCTGATTATCCAGTAAACTTCTACAGAGAGCAGTTTTCAGGATTTGAATTTATTCTGCCACGGTCTTGAATTGCGTCGACGATCCCAGATTCTGCTTACCTCTTAATAACGGGCAGACTTCAATCTAGAATTCACTGTTTGCACTAAGATGCCCCCAACTCGTACAATGAGCTGCAGTATAGCTAAGTTAAAACGCGCGTACGGACTTTACATGTCCGAGGGATTCGCGTGATAAAAGACACATACTACTAGCACTGAAGGCACCCATGTAAGAGAAGCCGGCAGGAGCTTGAGTAACACCGGTATTACACAAGTATTACAACCATATTGCACAGGCATTTCACAGGTCTCACATTGTTAATAACTTGCGTAACTGTGACCCGTCTTCAACTGCGATTGGTCAGGCGTTTTCGCCGCTTTATAAACATGCATTTATGTCTGTGGTTTGTTGACACTTGAAACTGTTTTTTAAGCAGACATATATCACAAAGAAAAGGAAGAAGGAGGAGGAGGAGGAGAGGGAGGAGACGGTGAAGATGATGATGATGATGAAGATAAAGAAGAAGATAAAAAAGAAAAGTCGACATGTTATGCGGTGTCTTATCTACCAAGGCACGCGTCGCATTTCACCCTCTTCATATTCCCAGTACGAACCCCCTTCATATCGACCTTCATCATCAGCCAATAGATGAACAATGACCTCAGCCCCTCTCTCCGGCAACCGCAATCCCTCCCTGAAGCCCGAAAACGCAGTCTTCAGCGCTCCCGGCGCACAAACGTAATAGCGAATCCGTGGCTTCCCTGTCTCGCCTTCTATCTCGACGCGGTCGTTCTCCGCCACCTGCAGATGCACCGTGAGCCCGTTCAGGCCGATCTTGCTGGCGCCGTACGCAGGGGCCCGCCCCATCTTCTTGGTCAGCGAGTTCTGGCAGCTGCCGAGTCCCGAGGAGACGTTGATGACTTTGGGGTCTGCTGACTTGTATAACAGTGGGGTGAAGGCCGCTGTCACGACTGCGACGGATGTGAGGTTCGTGTTTAGGATCTCGTTGTACGTTGACCGAATGGCCGTGAAGTCACCCGGCGGTGGCATGCGTAGGATGCCAGCGTTGTTAATGAGGACTATTCAGAGCATTGAATAAGCCAAGAGTTTCCTAAGCAGTCTAAGCAGTCTTAACATACCGTCCAGTCTGCCGTACGTCTTCTCAACATATGAGGCAGCTGAGCTGATTTCTTCGTCCTTCGTCACATCCAATTGGATGACATCAACCTGAGCTTTAACTCCGGAAGCTTGCAACTCAGCAGCGGCCTGTTCACCCTTCGCTAGATCGCGGCTTGCCAGGATATATATGTTGTTCGGCTGGCGCAGCCCAGCAACACTCAGCACAGAGAAGCCGAGCCCCTGGTTGGCTCCCGTGCAAAGGACGATTTTTCCGGTAGCCATGATTTAGATACGCTCGACAGAAGATACAGTGATATGAGAAGTTACTTGACAGTATCAAACACTGACGGATATAGTCGGGGAAATATGAATTATTTGGTTTCTTTCATAGGTAGTACGGACTCGGAGAAAAGCCCATCTTAACGGACTTAACGGGCACGAGCGATTCCGTCCAACGCGCCAATATAGGCGCAATCATCAGCTTACCACCTAGCTGCGTGTATATCAAGGAGATTCTGGTTACGTAAATAGCAACGTCAATGAAACGTCCACTTGGGTAAGCTTATTGAAGTGCTGTAGAAAGATTGGGGGTTTCTGTACGAAGGGGCTAAACAGGCTTACACAGAGGATAGGGACGACAGGCATTACGAGGAAAAGAACGCGGGATAGAATGCGTGTTCGATATTGAATTGAGTTACGTTCTCTTTGCTCTTCGAGCTGTCTATCAAACCAACTGAGTTATATTGGAAGTCTCGGGCAGTATAAGTCCAGTCTGTCTCCGGAGGCTTAAGTCCGAACGGGGTGGTGGTGATGGTGTACTTAACCGCGATGCTGACCTCCTAGGTTATACGCCGTGTCGAGCTATATACATACATATACGGAGTATCCAACATTTCAAACCCATAGAACATTCCCAAAATATCCGTAGGGTACACTATCTGTCGTGCCTCTCTCGTCGTTCACCATTCTGGGAGGTATCCCGGACATAAGTCTCGACGGGGTTGATGCCCATAAGGCTCAATCCGTTATATAAAAGTCATGATCACATTTAGTTTCGTATTGTGCCACTCCGGAGAACTTATGTATCGGGCTTTCTTCATAGTAAACCCAGTTTCATATTCATTTTATAAAAGATATAAAACTAAACTAACTCCCATCTGTTTCCAGCATCGTGTCTTCCCCGGTAGTTTAAAAATTCAACAGACTTGTCCAGATTATATCTATACTCTTTTGCTCACCGCAGAGAAGGCTTAATGAAACCGGAGCCAAGCCCTTGAGCAAACTTTATGATCCCCGTTAGGAGACTCGCATGCCTCACGGTCCAGAGAATATGCCCAACACTACAACACCTACACGAATTCTAGCTTCATTGTTCAGGTGTGGTTAATAGTCCCTGCAGTAACATATGTGTGCAAGGATCAAAGACCACCAAATGCTTGTGCTTCCCTTTCCGGTGTGATTTTCAAGTCTAAGAAGATGATATCCCAAGAAGGGAAAAGCGAAGCTTCGAAATCAACCTTCACCCCCCTGATTCCGAAAAGAAGCACTCGTGTACAACTACCACAAAGAGAAAGCCGAGAGTACCACCCCAAAACAGCGAAAAGGTTTCCAATGGTTAGACAGAAATCTTAGTTGCATATTGTACACCACAAACGCTCCATATTCTCCGCACAGTCACCGTGCCACAATCCCAATACGACCACAAACAAAATTTGATCCCTTCTCTGAATAGTGTACAACCTGAAGAACCAACACGTGGGATCTAGTAGCCCTCACAAGCCGCCCTAGACAGTGTGTTGCCGGCCGCTATAACCGATTTAAACTATCCCTTCTCTTTGGTGCTACTCTACGAAGCAGACAAAGGCTGCTATAGCGGCGAGTTACAATTCATGGGGCTGTGGTGACGCAGTCACTTCTGAATGGAAAATATGTCACGGTACTATGTACTCAACGGCCGTAGCCAAGTCCAAGCGCGTGCTTGACAACCTTCTACTTGTGGCTGAGTTGTGATGTGATGGACTGCTCCAGTCGTATTTGCGATAGAACAACTCTTTTAAGATAGGAGGGTAAAAACAATCCAGACTGATTGCCATACAGCATAGCTCCAAACCTCCAAGTCTGTCCAATTATTCATGACTCGATCTTATTCACAAGGCCCAGGAAGTAAGAGCGATGCTACGCTTTTGCCCGTAACTCCGCCTAAATCAAGTCTCTGTATCTCTCTGAATCATATACATCGACCAAATCTTGAAAGACATGACACATGTCAATTAAGGCAGCGACAACTATAGATCTAATGAACCGCTTAGCACATGCAGCTGAACAACCACTAGCTTCAGAATAATGTGAGCTGTGAGGACATAAAATGATCAAACACTTTTCATTTTGCGGTACAATCCTTGGAGTGAGTGATTGTGTATTTCGCCATTAACCGCCCTTTTCCACTACAGCGATGTTGCCCAAATCTTCAATCCTAACTCCATATAGGAACCCAGCCTCGGGGGAGAACGATCTGAGTTTCGCTGGGATTGAGCTTTCGCCAGAGTAAACCGTAAATGCACAATATAATAGAGATGCGTGCATAGAAAGGGCAAACCCATCAAGTATACAAACCAATTACCACTCGCTGTCTCGTCTTTATGTTCGTCGCTGGGCCACACAGCTGCAGAAGGACAGGAAGAACATCCGGGTCGCAGCAGAGTCAAGGAAATCAAAGCAAAGCAAAGCAAAGCAACGCAAAGTAAAACATATCAGGTTCCATCAACATCGTCGTTTCGTTCTTCGTATCCAGACTTCCGATATCCGAATTTGGCTATCACGAGGACGACCCCAAATTCTACTCTGCCGTGAAAACATTCATTAGCAGGGTCGTCTTGTGATGCCTGAGCCAACAGGTATCGCGACTGCTGTCTTTAACTGATGCGCGCATATGCGTCATAACAACGTAGCCATCGTCAAGGAGGTCTCCAGGTCTTTTTGCTGAGCCCTCCCAATAGAGTAGCAAGAAAGCCCGGAAACGCCCTGAGGGGGGTATAGGAGTGGAATCGTCAAGCCGTAAATGGTCGCCCATGAATTGCTGTATATTGTATCCAGAGATGGTTCGTTTATCGGGTCATCATCAAAGGCATTGTGGCATAAAATAAAGAGGATCGTAGACTTAATCTCTCATCTGTTCCCCCGAGCAACTTTCGAACTTCGCCTCCTCTTGCTGCATCTCATATTCATCTGCATGGGGTAAATTTTCTGCATAAAAGCGTCATCTTGGAAGGCAGAAAACAATGCGCTTGGCGTATGAACAAGCGCCGCAATTAATGAGTCATCATATTACAAAATAGTGGAAAGCCAACGCCGTGGTATGGAGATAACTTTGCGTGGAAAATATGCCGAACGCGAGATATGCCACCAAACCTAAGCGACACTTGGGTGAGGCGCGGCGAATAAGATCTGATCTGTGGAACAAGCTGTAACTCTATATCATAAAATCGTCTTCTCGTTGGAGCGTCTGTGCATCAATGCGTTGTAGAAAGCACCGCGAGTTTGGAATAGCTTGTAGCACATCTCAGTCATGTCTTCACTCGGTGTTCCTTGTGTCATCCCGGAGCACCAGAAGTCGTCATATAAAACCCCGAAGGGAAGTCTCATGATCTCAACAGGTTGCGAGAGTTTTCTAAAGGGCTGAATAGCATCGAGTCGAGGAGCCAATGCGGCTCTTGATAGCTTCATACCAAATTACTTCGACCGGCCAACTAATGGAACCGGGAGTTACCAGTGTTTCGGCCAGCATCTGAGGAGTCTGCAGGGCGACACAAAATTAGCGCTCAAAAGCATTCACACATAAGATAATGGCTCATAGTGCTTACCACTGCTCCGTTGCATATGACCACGGCCTCGTCCGTTAAACCCAGAGCTCGTCTCTCCCCATTCCGGACCACGAGGCTGTCGCTCGGGAACGTTTCGACTGGCCCCATTGGCGCCAGGACGCTGGCTTCCGATAGCTCCTGGAGTATCTCTGTTTCGCATGTGGGACCCATTCGGATCAAAACCGAGGCCCAGTGAGCTCATGCTGGATGCTAACAATGCATCCGTACTGGAAGCAGCATTGTGTGCCGTAGTAGGGGTCAGGTTTGGCGGTGTCGTGAGTGATGACTGTGAGAAATCGCCGTAGCGGGCCCCAAGACCATTTCCAAGGCCTGCATAGCTAGAGCCTGAAGGCGCAGGGCTAGGGCTGTGAGCCCGAAGATCCGCAAAGCTCTTAGCAGCGCGGAGATTGTTGGGTATGCCATTGTCTGGGCTACCAGGCAGTTCTAGCGTAGGGTTCTGTCGGCCAAGCGTGTGGTACGCGCTGGAACCCATTCGAGACTCGGCAAAGTCGAAAGTAGCAGCACGGCTTAATCCACGCCTGTGATCTTCCCAGGACACGTTGGGAAACTGGGTCTGCGTATGTACCGGCGGTGAATTCTCGGATCGTTTCTGAACCTGAATTTGCCTGTTATGGGCTTCACCAACAGATTTATGTTCCAGACCCATATTATGAGCCAGGATGTGTATCTGCCGACGCTGCTCAGGGGCAACTTCAGTGGGAAAGATGTGAATCTCGCGGGTTGGATCGTTTTTGAATATGGTCAGTTGGGTGTAGAAGTCAAGGGTAGCGGGATCGTTTAAATCTACGTCGCCTAGACTTGTTGTTAGTACGCGGGGCAAGATAAAAAAAATATACGCGCAAGGAGGATTGTGAGCTTACGCAAGGGTGAATTGTTCGGCTGCTGCTTCACGCTGACGCCGAGAGCTTGAAGAGCACTCTGCTGGTGGACGGGAAGAGGCGCACGATGCTGTTCTTCAAGCTGACCACGCTTCTCACGTTTCTCCCTGTCGATTCTATCGCGTTCATCCTGCGGCAGCATTTTCTTGTACTCGACGCGAAGCTTACGTCCCATGACTTCTAGCCCATTCATCTTCTGAATCACAACTGCTGTATCCTCGGCGGTGGAGAAATTGGCGAAAGCAAGACCCCTGAAGACTCCCTTGTCAAAGTGATAGTTGAAGGCGTAGGGTTGCGGGAGGTTCATAGAAGCCATCAGACCTTGCAGGATCTCCTTTCTGCACTGGAACTGAATGTTTTTAATAACAATAGCAGTGGGAATAAGTTGCTCAGCATCGGCCGAAGCGGGTGTTGTCATCATGCCGCGGGCATCGGCCATGCCCTGTAGGTCATGTTCGTTGCCGTTCATGCCCATGCCCGGATCGAACATCTGGGACATAGGTTGTATGCCCATGCCGTTTGGGTCGGTCCATGTCTGTTAAAGCATTGTTAGATACATCGTTATCAAGACGTTCTAGGATGTGACCGAAGAGAAAGAGTCTACTCACAGCTGGTAACGCAGCACGACGGTTGACAGCTCTCGGGCCCAAACGACTATTGCCATTCATAGGACCGTTCATGGTCGCTATCCCGTTGTAACCCCAAGTCTGATTGTTATCCAACATGTAGGCGGAATGCATTGTACTGGGAGTCATGCGCTCGTATCGCTGAACAGAATCATATGCCGAAGCTCCACCCAGGCGGTCTTCGTGGCCGTAGGCGCCGACATGCTGGCCGTGGACATCTAGCGGGCGCTGTCCTTGCCGACTCCCTCCCAGCCCTGAGGGTAGGCCAACAGTCGCATAACCTTGTCTCATTGACCCTGGGGAGCGCGCGGCCGTCGTAGAGTAATCATAATACATTTCTCCTCGGTTCATCTTTATTCAGACAGGGTGGATATAAGGGTGTACGCACCCTCTGCGGGTGACTAGCAATCTGCAACTCCCCGGCTGGGTTCAACGATCCTGGAGCGAGGACAAGCAACCTAGGTATACAAAGACAGAGCGTGTAGGCGTGGCAGTGCGCGAACAGCGGTCGAGTCTGTTGGACTCTATAGTTACTAGGTTCGAGGGTTCGCGGATATCGGGGCTTGTTCCGAGTGTTGAAAAGAACAGCCGACAGGGAGCGCGTGGTGATGTTGCGCAGCAAAGAGCGATAGCACAGCACAGGCGGCGACGGCGGCGGCGTCGGAAACAGGAGCAGCAAGCGACAGCAGCGGCGGCGGTCTTGTGATGCCGAAGTGTCGATCGGGAGTTAGGGCGGGATGGAGGTTGGTGGTGGGATGGGAGATGGAGCAGGCTGGTTGGCTGGTGGCAGGGCACCCGTCAAGCAGGACACGACGAGATTGGCCGGGCGGTCAGACGCAGGAAACCGAAGAGCGTGGGAGCGGTGCGAATCACGTCGTTGGCGGCTCACAAGCCCAGATCTGGCTGGCTGGTCATGCAAGGGTGAATGGGGGCACAGGTCGGTGGGCAGGACGGCAGCGTCTTGTGACAAGAGACGAGAATTATGTGCGATTCCAGGACCAGACAAAAAGGATACAGAAGTCGAAGCTTTGAGGGAGGCGGAAAGGGGGCAACGGGGAGTCTACCAACAAAACAGCTGCTACTACTACTACTACTACACCAACAATAGGAACAATAGGGAGGGCTAGTGACAACGACCGAGGAGAGGGAAACAAAAACAACACGAAAACCTATTGTCTTGGGGATCCTATTGCTGGGAGCAGGCAGGAGAGAATTTTTGCTCTCCTGTTTGGCTTGAGGCAGGTTGGGAGTGGAGAAATATTTTAAGAGTTGCAGAGAGAGATTAGGTCGATTAGGTGGAATTAGGTAGAGAGATCAGTTTCGAATGGGCGGTAGCGTGGCCCCCGGCTAGAAGAAGAGCTGCCGCAAGCGTGGAAGGGCGAGGGAAGGGGGGCGGCGAAGGTTAAAAACTAAACCTGGCGACCAAGCCTGTTAACCAACGGGGGTTACCTGGCCCGCCCGCCGGCCTAAATCTACTAAATGGGGGGGGTTTGACCCTTGGGTTGAAGGAGGGATACTGTACACTACTACGCACGTTATGCTACTAGTAGTTCAAGTTCTGTGCTTTTGTGCAGTGCTTTTGTGTCTTGTATTTTGTGCTTTGTGCTGTCTTCGACATCATAATGTCCATCATGACCTCTCTCACTCGTCTCTCCTTTTTTTTTTCAACCTTTGCTTTTGCTTTTTCTGTTTCTCCCTTCGCTTCCTCTTTTAGGCAGTCTGCTTGTGAAGCCGGAGCTTATGATTTGTAGCGTATATGTCGGTACGTAAAGTACCTAACCTATACTATATGTTACATTACCACCTCCATGTAGGTACAGCGCATAGTACCTAGGTGGGCAGTAGGTACAGGTTGAATAAATGCAGGTTGCGGCAGAATCAGAGACGCTACCTTACAGTGGGCGTTTGGGTTGCCCCAGCAGTAGATAAGTTCGATAAGGTTGATGCTGTCAGTTACCTCCACCTAAAACTCTCTCACATATATCCAAGTATACACTGTATTAGGTAAGAGAGGTTAAAGAGATGGGCAGTCGGTCAATATTCACTCTCTGCCAATAATACAACAGTATTGCTCCCCCAGACTTCAGCTCAGCTACCAGTTGACGCAGATCGAGAAGAGGCCTGAAGCAGGTATTGTGGTGGCGGTGGCCCGGCGGGACTTTTACAGGTCGCCGTGCCGGTAGGCAGAGTTGGAATGTTGGAATGGGCTGTCAGGGCGGCAGAAGCTAAAGGAGCCGTAATCAGAACCGCCGCCCAATGAATGTCGTTTACAAGATACTCGAGCAGTTTAAGGTCAGTAACCTCTCTGGGCAAGAGGGCCTAACCTATGTAGGTAGAGGGTGGCAAGGCCACGAGAGGACCTGATTCGATGCTTGTTGTGTCTAAGTACTCGACTCGATGCACTTACTTACTCACCCACTTACGTGTGTTCTTGTCATGTCATTCAGCGTCCAGGTGACCTTGGGTTCGCTTGAGATTCCTTAGGTAAGTACCTATGGTAAGGTGTTACTTACACTGCTTCCATGCCCCAGTGTAGTGTACACCGAACTACTCGATATGTAAGACGGTATACTGCACCCATACCACTGTCCTGGGCCGACGAGACTCGTCGAAGAACGAGCATGAGCACGAGCACTGCGTACACTAACTACGTAAGAAACAAGAGACGAGAAAGGAGATGCGAGAAAACGCTTGTCGGTGAGAAGTCGGACCTCGTACTGTACTGTATGGAGCTCAAGGACAAGACCCAGCAGTGTTAGTGCTCGCCGGATAAGGAGCCGGGACAGGACGCTAGAAAACCGGGAGAGCCACCACGAGTCTTAGAGAGGGCCTAAGCCCATTGGGATAGAGAGCGCTTATATGTTTGTAAGGTTGGCTAGGTAAGTAATCGTGGCAGTAGTAGTAGACATGCGTTATACCTCAAACGACTGACGAGAATGTGTATACTTACAGTAGAAATAGTCTGTTTAGGGTAGGTGAACTTAGAGTATTTAATGTAGTAGGTTGTAGGGCATTGGATACCTGCCTAATACCGGTGCCAAGCAGCCGATAGAGGCAACAATTTCAAAATCTACTTCAATGTTTGTCTGTCTCCACTACGAAGAAGATATCGTCATTCTCGGCCGCCAGCTAACAGCAAAGTACGCATAAGAATCTATGTACTTGCGGCTCGTCCCTTGAACTCTGTGAACTCACCTACCGGATCAGTCCCTCCAGTACAAGGTACTGTCATCCCAAGTGGACGGCATGCAGCCTACACAGTACACATACGGTGCATCTACTCATTATAATTGGCCCATTCAATATTATTTGTCCAGTGCAACGGTTACCTGGCGTACTTCCTCATGTCCTACAAGCAGATCGAGGTTCAAAAAAGTGCAGGTGGTTAGATCCGATCCGGGGGGCACCGTATCGTGTACTAGTAGTGTCTTTGCACGTACGTACGAAGTAGTTCGGAATAAGAGCATTATGAGACAATAGACTGCCATACATATCAACAACTTCTATGCCTGATAGTTCCTGGGTAGCTAGAAGAATAGCGGTCTGTTACGTACCTAAGGTAGGGTATACCAAAGCTGTATTCGTGTGAGAATGGAGCATATACTGTGCAATTATAGCAAAGCTCGGCGGCAGTATAATCGCTGTTTACTTCCTGCCAGTGTAGTTCAAATACATGAATCACGAGAGCTGGAAGGAAGGGTTCTGAAGGGGGAGACTCGGGGAGACTGACTGAGCACTTGTGTCATGCTAGTTTGGCTGCTCTCCACATTTTAACCCTACCTGATTGACTGGCCAAGCCAACCTCAAAAAGCATGTCTAGCATCTACTAGGTAGTATGGTACCTACCACGTACTTGCCTACCTGAATACTTCACAAACTGTAAGGTAATTCTCCGCCCCGTCGCCTCCAGCGTTTCTATCTTCTACAATAAACCTTATAGATTATAGCCTACTCCGGCAGTTTGATTCTTGCTACTCGCTACTACCGAGGTGGTAGATAAATGGATGGGGCGGTAGTGTGTGAAGCTACAAAGCCCTATCATGGAGAAAGGTATCTTGCGGTACGTCGTGAAGCGTCATGGCTTCCTCTGTATGCTAGAGAGGAGGAAACAAACCACCGATCCAATACGAAACATCAGCATTCCAAACCAAGGGGCAAAGCAAAGTCTACTTCCGAAGCGCATTTAGTCATCATTTTCCTTTTCTGTATTTGGCCTTGTGCGGTCCGACGCATACCGCAGTACGATATATCCGTCAGTTGATCTGCATTGGAGCATGAACACATGATGCCCAGCATCAGCGCCACCACTCACGCGCCACAGCATACAATATATGTACAGGACATCCGCTACTATCACCTGCTAACTACGAGCGACAGTATGTTCAAGTGACACGAGCTTACCTCGGTATGGGGGGAGCATGTATACTACTCTGCTTGCATATTCAGTACCTCCCCCCTTCCAAAGCTCTTCCGGCAGATGCAACCTATCAAGCGAGGAATGGTACCAAAAGATGCGATCGTTGCACATGTTAGACCCTGCTACAGCAAACTCGCCCTTTTCGGATAACCAGCCTATGCGGACTCGAGCAGCGCTCGAGATCACTTTACGGTAACATTACACTTCGACAGGACATAGATGAACAAACAGATCATGAGATTTGAAGAATAATACATGGGCCGCGTAATCACGTCGTGGTTATCCTAGCGGGCGAGGGGACGGCCAGTCTGAGAGGCATTAACCTCATAGCTCAGGAAGTTCAACGCGATTTTCTCGCCTAGGCTTTAGCTCTGTCAACAGAATACCGGTAATCGTCTCAGCCGACCATTCGAACGAAGCAATATTTTCCTGTCTCTCGACAGCGCCGAGGGGAGAGGCATCCGGCACCGACCACCCCTTGTCACGATCGTCGAAATTGAAGATCGTTGGTTGGTCTAGACTTTTGTTTTCCGGATGGCCTTTGCTAGGGGTAGCATTGTAGCTAAGCCATATGCACTAGTCTACACCTGAATGCAACCTAACGGCTTCAGCCAAGAGAAAACTGACCCGGTAGCATGGTAAAACTGCTGTGAGTACACAACATATCGATCCATTAGTCCTCAAAGATCCGAGAATGTAATGGCACCTCCTGCATAATACTGGACATATGTATGCTCCGCCTCAAGTACTTCTACAAGCTCAATTTATAATGCAATCAAGATGTCATTGTGCGCTTCAACACCGGGATTTGCTTCAGCTATATCCACATCTGGACGATGGTCAATGTAGCTGTTTTTGCAAAAACAATACCAGACCAGAAAAATCTAATTTGCTTTTTGCCGTGGGGATACCGGTAAGTTATGTCATAGCAAACAACCTTCAAGCTCGCTCCTCAGAGATGGAAGTACTCCTTAAGGTATTGGTGCTCCACTCGAATGCCTAGCCTGTCACCGAGCTACCACAATTGAGTTCAACGAACCATGTGTGTTGTTCTCAATTGAAATCGATAATGCCCTACATGCATGATATACATTGCATTAGGCAAAGGTTATGCGAACATGAACGTTCCAATCACGACCTAGATAGGCATATTAACCCCTTTTGAAGATAGCCCCGAAAATCACACCGCGCTTCTCTTCCCCTATCGCGGCTCATCATCCTGCCTGCCTTGCGCGATCTGACTTATTTCTAGATCTCGGCCCTTCAACCCACGATATCTAGAAAGGGGTCAAGGCAAGTCAATTGGTTATCCTTCGCCCCCTTTCTCATACCACGCCCTATCCTAGCGATTTCGAGTTTCGACTACGACGACCTAAACAACGATTTGTCCAGTGCTACCCGGTGGCATCCACCTTAAATGTCGTCCATAGGGGCACAGCTTCGACGACGCCTGGACTCTGTTTAGCAGAATGACGCTTAGTTAATTAGCCAAAAGGCACGACGAGGTCGTCGTCCGACTACTGAAACTCCCAATCTAGCATACTACCGTACATCCAGCTTCCTACTCTATGGCGCTATCTCGGGGCATGGCTGCAATAGTACTTCTACCCAGGGGGCTCGATTACTGGTAACGGTGTCACAACGTCTGCATCAATATGCAAATCAATCCTCCAATCGGCACAGTGCCATGAACCCTAGCGGTTGAATTAATTTGCTTTCCCTTCTTGCATGGTGAAAAGATGAGAGGAAAAAACCATTATTTAAGCCTTCGAGCTTAGCCACGTTTGATTTACCTATAGGGATTACATCTATTGATGTCGGCGGTGACTCGTTGCAAGCCTTTTGTCTAGAAAGTGGGATTGCTAAATCAATACTGAGGGAGGATGAGGTCTCTAGATTTTTCTAGTCAAAGCACTTCACTCTAACTATCAACGCACGATCCCTGGTGGCTGAGGGATTTTATCAGGTAAGCCGAAAATGCGACATCGTAGTCCTAATTAAAAGCTATGTCTCAACCCTCAGGTGCGTGTCTCTATTCTCATACGACAGCACCAAGACTTTGTTTGCTATGTGACATCTACGGTGCGCTAGGCTCTTACCATACCCCCCACGGTGTCTCGCTTGGTTACTCTGCCAATGCTCGTGGCGGGATATACATCCAGATTGACTAAAAGAGCTCACTTGTAATTTCCAACCCCATGGGACGGCAGTTAGTGTTTGACAACGGCTCGGCCGCCCGCGTCCTCTGCTCCCGCCGACATTGGAAGTTTGTCTTGGCTCTTGCTATCTTCACATGGACATAGACTCGAAGCAGCACTAGATACCTTTTACGTGGATATACGAGGCCAATAATGTGAAGAAGGTCATCAACATTATCGCGGAATATTATTTAGAAGCTATAATAGAGGTAGGTAGATACTTGCAGGCAGTCACAAGATCTTATTTGCAACTGCCGATATCAATGTTTGGCTTCTGAAGTCATGACAAACTTATGGCTAGTCTAGTCGGTATCACTTAGTCCAGCTTATGTATCAAGACACAGGCGTGTGCTTTGATGTTGTCCCTTTCCAAACTTACGATCCATCAGTAGGCCTTCGCCAATCTCCGGATATAGTTGACGATCTTTAGAAAAACAACACGGGCGGATGCGAAGTCGGCAGAGGCCGATAATGCATTCGAACGTTAAAGTGAAAGTCGGTGAATGAGGAAGAACAATGTAATAAGTACAACAACGCACATGCGTACCATCTGCCCGCAACAAACTACGACTTCATCCCTCCCAGCTTTCGAAGCCAATCTGGCCTTGTGCGGAGCGGCACATACCATGAGCCAGTAATTTCCGAGCGGCAAGTTCCTCGCTTTCGTCTCCCTTGCCTACGAACAACCCTTTCAAGTAGACAATCAACGTGTTTGAACACTCACTTGGTCCGCCTGTCCAACATTGTACGCACTTCATGGTTGAGGAAGCAGATAGCACACGATTGTGAGCCGAACATCGGCCTCTCCCACAGACAAATCACAAGCAAACAACACATATCCCAAGGGTAAGGAACGCGGCGAAGAAACTATTATATGCATTATTCGTGATCCCATTATTATACCACTCATTACACCAGCGACACTACAAACATTCTCACCGCCCCCCAAGAACCTGTCCAATCCATTCTCACGTGGCCACGTAGCCGCCAATATCGCACTCCCCATTATAGATGGTCGGCGCAACCGTGGTCCTGACACCCACAAACTCGCACTCGGGGAATTCCGCCGGCGTCTGCTGATACGTGTAATAAAACAGCTGATACCACGGCCCAGGCTCCAGATCGTGATCTGCCGTACAAAGTACAAAGCCGTGCACGATATTCAGCCCTTCCTGGTGATACAGATCGTAAGTGCCGTCCGCGGCGCCGCCCGAGAGATACCATTCGCTCTCGACCTGCCCAGGCCACGTCGACGCGTTGGCGAAGCCGACGGTATATCTGCTCGTTGTATTAATCTCATCGCGCAGATTCAGATATGCCGTGGGGCCTAGGTCGTAGAGCTGGTTTTCCAGGCTTCGCGCCTGGGACTTGATGGATGCGTTGGCGAAGTTGGACAGCAGCACCGGCGAGGTCGTGTCCAGACCTACGAAGAAGCCGCCTTCGAGGTTCGGGTTCGGCCGCAGCTGGAGGCCGCGGTTGTTGGTGGCCGGGTTGGTCGAGGCGATGGTGTAGATGAGCCCGTTGTAGCTTTCCGTGGTGTTTAGCTCGATGGGGTAGTTGAAGGGGCAGATGCTCTGGGCTGCGAGGGCGCCTGTTGCTAGCAGGGCTAGTGAGGCGATTTGTATGGACGACTTCATCTTTAGGATTGCTCGTGTAACGAGACCAATGGTTGTTTGGTTGGGTTGTTATGATCGTCAATTGCTATTATGTATAATCGTATAACACCCACATATACACCGATGGTAAGAGTCTATTTCAGTGTTGAGAATTACCGAAGATCGCGACGATAGACATACGAACTATTCACTCCTCCTACCTTTCAAGCAATGCGATGTGACCAACGCTGTTTATATATACTCGAAGGCCTTCCTTCCTTCATGGCGTCATCTCAGCAGGGGCAGCAAATTACGGATCACATCACGATGTGACTGGACAACGGGATTAACAGGGGAACAGAAAAGCTCGTATTAAGGCCATCTTAATCCAAAAGCGGGGAGAAATGGGAAGGGTGATCGACAGATGTGAAGGACTCCGCATCTTGAGCTGCAGTACCGGTAGCGATATGGTCATGTTGAAATGGAAGATTGGTCTAGACTACTGTTTATCCATGGATAACTTTCTTCTGAGGCTTCGTATCGTGGTTTGATCTGAAGACTGCCTCGTAATTGTCATGTCGAAGAGCAGGTCGAATATGGCCATGGAAAGGCGAGCTCCGGTACTATAATATGATTGGCTTATCTCCTCCACTAACTACTGACCACAATTCCTAAGGTATAAATGCCACACCGAAGCACATACGGCGCGGCGGAAGTCTTTTGTGCATTGTCTTAGATATGTAGTAGACGATGTCTCTGCTGGTAATGAAATGCTACAGAGGTTTCTGTACAGGTCCAACGCGGCATAAATTATCGTTACTCTGTTTTGTTGGTCATCATAATACAACTCCCGTTGGTATGACGTAGGGTGGAATTTACTTGATCGACCCAGCTAACTGGTCTGGTTTATTACTGTAGATCTACCGAGCATGAAGTCCTTACCTGCCCCTGCCCCCCTGCCTGCCCTACCAGTATATATAGTATGTAAAGGGGATATACACTGTATAGATCACTGTACACCATCTGAGACGATAAGAAACAGCCTCCTCAGCCACATGTCTATCGGTTGCCGCCTGAGATTCCACCCAATCCACGTTGGCGTGGCACGGCCCGCTCTCCGGGTTTTGGAGACCTTGGCTGGCTGAGTTGATCCTTGCAGCCACAACCACAACGCCGTACATACTCGCCATATATCGAGTTACCTACAACTGGCTTCAGAGTCGTACGCTCTCCTGTGTGCGCTCTAGCAACATGGCCTGGCTCATCTCACCTGGGAGAGCCCAGTATACATCCATGCTCGAGCTGCAGGAGTCGGCATATGAGGCTAATCAACCAGAGGTAAAAGTGCCATGATGGATATACAGCTGTATTCGTCATCATGGCACTGCTTCTGAAGCTCGAAGCAGATTAGCCAGCTGCTCTCTTTGAGCATCTGAGCCTAGTCGAAAGGGGTGCTACTGGTGTGAGATTACATTCCATTCTTTTCAGCCGCCTTTGTCTCGACTTGGGCACCCATCTTCAACGACACCACCGAGTCATACATACCTATATGGCTGGTCTGTCTTGTCTCCCCTCAGAGATGCATTGCCTCCCTACGCTCCGGGAGTTCTTCCGATAACAACCAAACATGGTTTAGCCCGTCTCCTACTATGGTATTGACGGGGGGTTATTCCTTGGCTCTAAGTACCTGGCTTAACAACGACCGCCAACAGCATTCACGCAGGCAGACAGACAAGCACTGAGGCACTGCGCATGTGGTGCTCAGTGCTCAGCGCACGTTCACCTGATGGTTCACCGCATTGCGCTTGATCGCCATCTAACGAACACCCCGCCTGCCCAGCCTAACCAGCAGGGCGGAACAGGCTAACATGGCCCTGGAACTTCCCCAATTCTAAGCCAATACCTACCCCAAGTACTTTTGAGGGAGGTCGGTGGTCTACCCACCTAGGTAGCGGTCTCTTTACTGGGGTGACCCGCCTGGCATTAACAGTTTAGCACCTACAATATAGCAACCAACAGCGCCATTTACTGTGTTTGTAGGAGGGTACCTACCTGCTGCAATTTTTGCGCCGCCTCTCCATTTCTGGCTCTGGGCGACATACTCAATGGATGCTTCCCGCCCAAAAACACCACAATAACAAAACAATTTTCGCCGCATCCCGACGCGCAAACATTCTCAACAACCACTCACAACCAGCAAAACATCGCAAGCATCAGCAGCCGCGACCAGCTCACGATTACACCACCCGGTATTAATTGTTGCGACAACATCATCAGGACATTTGTTCACCTCTCCATATACCCGTATATCCACTTTGAGCTGTGCGCCCTCACACCACCTCTCGTCGACCCATATCGTAGTCAACAATGGCTGGCGGAAAAGGCAAATCCTCCGGCGGAAAGAGTTCGGGTGGTAAGACGGCCGTCGATGGTCCCAAGAAGCAGCAGAGCCATTCCGCTCGCGCTGGCCTTCAGGTAAGATATAGTTGTGTTCGCTCATGCTCCCGGAACTTCGTCATCACTGCTCGGCATCGTCATCGTTATCGTTGCCGCCGTCGCTCTCGATCGATATCCGTTCCCGCTCATTGTCCCTCGCCCAATCCACGCGCAACACGAGACAGAATACACGATGCACGCGCATATACCGTACAATATCATCAACGTTCGATGCCTTAAATGCCATCTACTGTTGTCTCCCGTGCTTTGTATGCTGCGTGTCACGTTGCACCGCTATGATAAGGACATGCTGTCTTGCGCAACCATTATCAAACAGCCTTCCATATCTGCATTTGGTGCACGTTGTATCGCACGACCTCTACGCTACTACGAGAGCTTAATTCGCTCTTGCATGCTGCTTTACGCTCTCGCCGTTGGTTACTAACGCGTTTGCCTCCCAGTTCCCATGCGGTCGTGTTAAGCGATTCCTGAAGCAGAACACACAGAACAAAATGCGCGTCGGTGCCAAGGCTGCCGTTTACGTTACTGCTGTGCTCGAATACTTGACAGCTGAAGTCCTAGAACTTGCGGGCGTGAGTCACCCCTCTTACTACTTTTGTTGCTGCCTGCGATTCTACCCAAAATATTGGGTGACACATCCTATAATGCACTTTTAGCCATAGTGATACTATGTACAAGGCTGACATGGTTTCCAGAATGCTGCCAAGGATCTCAAAGTCAAGCGTATCACACCCCGCCACCTCCAGCTTGCCATCCGAGGTGACGAAGAGCTTGACACCCTCATCCGCGCCACCATTGCGTTTGGTGGTGTGCTGCCACATATCAACCGCGCCTTGCTCCTCAAGGTTGAGCAGAAGAAGAAGAGCAAGGCCATTGAAGCTTAAGGTGCTTATTGATGAAACCGTTTAATTAATGTATCCCCCTATGATATTGTGTATGGGGTATTGGTTTAAAAGTAGGCAAACCTTTCTCATGTTGCGGGCATGACGAATATAAAGCGGCAACTGCAGGGAGGTTGGTCATGGGAGTGGAGTTTGCGCGACGCTTGTGGATTCTTATTTCATTGCTTTCGTTTGCCTTTGCCAGCGACTAAACCGACCACAAAGCTCTGGGAAAGGGTTGGGTGCACTGAGAGTATGTGGAGACAACGCCGGGATGGCTGGAAATCTATCTGAGCACACAGGTTTAGACACTACTTTGTCAGGGCATTGCGGAGGACAAGCTAGAGGGATTCAGACTCCCCCCTTCAATTAGTCTTTTAAGCAGTATGTAAAACACAACACGTTCACTTCCGGCTCGAGCACTTTATCAATATTCTCGTTATGTGTGTCATAGCCACAATATTCGCCATCGTTAATAGCGAGTGTATTATTGACCGATATCTACATGTTGGTTCTTGCTTGTACCTCATTAACAAGCAGCTGGGAAATAAACCCTATGTGATGACTATTATCACGCTTCTCCTGAAGAGGAGATTCAGTTTAACCTGTGCCACTTTCTTCTACGTTGACGGGATTAGGCGTAACGATATTTGTCCCTCTGCTTGACAATTCTATTATCTAACTGTAAGTGGCTTGGTAACCTTTGAATTGATTCTTTATCTAGTTAGCAGGTAGCGGTATTGAGACTCCAGAAGGTTGACTAACCTGTACTTCTTTGTACGACACGTTTCGGGAATATTCTGTGCGCTATATATAGTCGTCGGTAAGTAGTAAGTACAGAAACAAACTCTTATAAGCCGAGAGTAGTAGGTAGATGCGTTGATCATGAGGTTTGTGTGTGCGTCCCAGCAATCAAAAACCTTCTCCACGAAGTTGTACGGCAGCCCTGCGTAACTCGGCTTTGTTCTCCCTGGCTCATCACAAGGTCTGTCTATTTTTCTGGCTCATTGTTTCGTACGTTAGGCTGGCTAGGGCATGTCGTGAGTGAACGAATCATATTGAAGCCCATGTTTGCTTCGTCATAATCACGCACGGATCCTTTGTCCGCGGCTCGCAGAGTCTTGCCCATGAGGAATATAATGTGCTTTGGTCCCAGGGGGTTGGAAAAGAGGTCTTTCTCGACTCCCACGAGGAAGGCGGGGACAAAGAAGCCGAAGCTGCTTGATCCCGTCTCGTTGGAACGCTCCTAGTCCTCTTGAGGAAACCAGGGACTTGTGGCCGCTTTGTTAGAGGCTTCAGGACAAAGTGCGTAGACTTCTTCTAGAAAAGTTTCGTCAGTGGAAGGGTATATCAAGCATAGGAACTGCCAGCCGGCCGGCGGTTCTTCTAGGTCCTCGAGTTTGCGGATGAATATCTTGTCTGTATATAGATTTGTCCTGTTATTCAGTTCTTTTCGACTAATTGTCTAATGTTTAAACATAAAAAAATCCGATTGACCATTCTGTACACTCATTAAAGAAGAGGATCGTTCCACCGTCTCGTGATAATCGAGCCCTGACATTCCTTGAATCACGATCCGAATTATCACACAAGCAAGCAAGCGCGCAGGTTGTGCTGCTTCACTTACCTGCCTATATAGCACATACGCAACGAGCGTAATCGGGCAAGTCTCACGAAGGAGAGCCGCTTTTCGCCATCGACCAGTACTACTTCAAAGTCAGAAAAACTAGTTTCGATCGTTTCTGTTGAACACAAACCGACGCAGAGCCAGAGTCACGGTAAAACAAAACTGGTCACAAACCAAGACAACTTGGTCCCGTCGCACAAATGCCGTCGTGGATAAATCTCCCCAAGCTCTCCCTCTTCTCTTCCCGACATTCCTTCTCTTCATCATCTTCACACTCTTCACACTGCACCTATTCTTCCTTCCCAACACCACCATCATCCAAAATGCCAGCAAACAATAAGCCAAGATCACCCACTACCCCGGTGTCGCCGCCACCGCGGCTACACCTCCGCAATATTCTCCCAGCAAGCCCTGAGGAGCCACCCATCATGCCACCGCCACCCCGTACGCCGCGTGCGTGGGTATGGCAATGCCACAAGTGCCAAAGCGTGTACAGACTGGGCTGCACGCGACGGTGTTTAGACTGCTCACACACGTACTGCATCTCCAACCCGCGTAAACAGGAACTTTACGCACCCAATCCAAAGAAGAAGCAGCGCCGGCGGCAGTCAGGGGGCCTCTGCGGCTCCGAGTTTGACTACATAGGGTGGGAGCAGTGGGGTTCGTGGCGCCGCAAGGTGACCGGGCACGAGGCCGCGGGCCGCTGCGAGACGGAGGCACGCGATAAGGCGTTCCTCAAGAAGCGGCATAACTGCTGGATCGACTGCGACTCGCCCTCTGAGTGCTGCCATCGGCGTTACGAGATCGTTGCTTCTGAGGCGCTGCGGATCCAGGAGGAGAGCGAGATGGAGATGCAGCACGTCCAGGAGCTCGATGACTCTTACATCCCCACCGAAGCCGTTGATGGCGATGGCAATGGGGATGGGGATGTTGAAGCAGAGGAGTCAGCGACCAGCAGTCCCACGGGCCAGTCGAGTTTTCTGTGGGATGATGATGACGATGACGAGACCGAGCGAGAGGAGTCTGAAGAGGAACAGCAAGAGGAAGAGAGAAAGTGGTGGGCAGCTATAACCAGCATCGCCTCCGGTGACGCACCGTCACGCCGCCACGACGCCTCATGCACAGCGGCAAGCGGACAGATTCCTGGCCTGAATCTCACCGGTGACCTCTCTGACTCGGATTCGACCAGCCCAGATATGGACAGTAACGACTGGACGAACGCTGTATTCGGCAGCATCCCCAGCGAACCGCAGGACCGTGCCGGCAGTCGGCTGACCGTCCGGAACTCCACAGATAACGACAACATGGACATGAGTTCCGGATCTGAGTCCGAGTCAGACGGCAGCGGCTGGTCGATCCATAGCTCCGAGTCGGACAATAGCTCCATAGATGCTGGTTCCCTGGGGTCAAGCTGCCCTGATGTCATTTGATGACTGGTTCTCTGGAGATGGGATGTTGAGAGATGACTTCCTGTCGGAATTGACACCATAGAATGTTACCTTATACATGTCTCCTTGAAGGAGGCTTTGATGTACTGAGACTGTTCTTGTTTTCTTTTATACCAGTGCATTACTGGCGTTCTATGATTGCCTTTTAAACCTATCAAGAATAGTTAATAAGATACAAAATATTATATGCGGAGCTCGTGATGAAATGTGATGACCAAGCTATCAGGATCTGTCGACATGTGTGAAATAGCTTCTTGTTCATCCTTGGGTATGTCTTGTTTGTTCAGCCCACGTTGGAGTTGCTCACAGGTTAGTGCCTTATCTATGTACTTATGCAGCACTGACACTGCGATAAGCGATTATGTATGCAAAAATATTTGGTGTTATGCAGCAATAAGAATTACTAGGGCCTTCACGACGCGCTGCGATTTCACTTTACGCGTCTTCTACATCATTATCTAATCTAGATACCATCACTTGAAAGAGCATCATCACCCACAATTGAAGCACTTGATCTGTGAATCCCACTGCAACATAAATACCTACCTGGGTAGACACACTAGTACCTCGTTTGTGTGAATTAAACATACATAGTGGAGAATCGGCACTGCCTCTTCCCTCAGCATCATGTCGGACTTTGAGGATGAAATGGATGTCGACGGTCCTCCGTCTAACGACATCGTATTCTCTTCAGATAACACAGCCAAGGGCAAGCGGAGTGCTGCGAATCTCCCCGTTGAAGCCGAAGATTCCCTGCCATGGTAAGGAAAGACCACAAAACAAGCGCATGCATGTTCTAACTGAGATGACAAGGGTCGAGAAATACCGACCAGTGACGCTTAATGACGTCTCAGGCCACCAGGACATCCTGGCCACCATCAACAAGTTTGTTGACTCAAATCGCCTACCACATCTTCTTCTTTACGGCCCCCCGGGCACCGGAAAGACATCAACTATCCTGGCCCTTGCCCGTCGCATCTACGGGCAGGACAACATGCGCCAGATGGTCCTAGAGCTCAACGCCTCGGACGACCGTGGTATCGACGTCGTGCGCGAGCAGATCAAGACGTTCGCCTCCACCAAGCAGATCTTCACTATGGGTGGCGCATCGCGGGCCGGTGGTGTGGCTGGCTTCAAGCTTATTGTGCTCGACGAGGCTGATGCCATGACTAACACGGCTCAGATGGCGCTACGAAGGATTATGGAAAAGTACACGGCTAACACCCGCTTTTGCATTATCGCCAACTACACACACAAGCTCTCTCCCGCCTTGCTCTCGAGATGTACGCGATTTCGCTTCAGCCCTCTCAAAGAAGCAGACATTCGAGTCTTGGTAGACAAGGTCATCATGGAGGAGGGAGTCAAAATCGACGCTGAAGCCACAGATGCTCTTGTGACGCTTAGCAAGGGCGACATGCGACGAGCGCTGAACGTTCTCCAGGCATGCCATGCATCCAGTAAGTATACCCCTAATACGCACCAGAGCACCATCAAGACACAGACATAAGGTACTAAACGCGGACCAGGCACGCCTATGCAACCGAAGAACGCTCCCAAGATAGCGGAAAAGGACATCGTTCGTGAGACCATCACAACAGAGACTATCTACACCTGCATAGCCGCCCCACCGCCAGACGCTATCACCAAGATTGTGAACACGTTGCTGACCACGAATGACGTGACGACATGTCTCTCAACAATCAACACGCTCAAAGTCGCCAACGGGCTGGCATTGGCCGACATCATCACAGCCGCATCGGAGCAGCTGGTTACGATGGAAGTCAAGCCCGAGGTTATGGTGCGCTGGCTCGATGGGCTTGCCGAGATCGAATACAGGGTCTCGGGCGGTGCAAATGAAGCCATACAGACAGGAGCTGTTGTCGGCGTGATTCGAGATGGCTGTGAGCTTTTGGGCTAGGTGGAAACTAAGATACCCTGGGTAAATACTAATAAAAAAGAGGATCGATGAAATAGGCAGACAGCCAAAGAAATGGAGTCGCCTGTCCTACTACGAAAGGGCTGAAGGAATCCGAACGGGCTCGATGAATACATGCGGGAGCAACGAAGCACCCACTTGGACGCAAGCATATTGAGCCTGCCAATCCAAGGACATACATGCTGTTAGCTTATCTTTGCTGGACGCAGAGCTATCTAAAGACTTGGAACCAGGAAGACGGTCCGATTTGAACGAGATGGTACAGGGGCTATTCGCCCTGGCTTGTGAAAATCCAGAAGACGCCTATGAAGTAGCTGTAAAGCCTACTAGATAGAAAAAGAAAAAGTATCAAATGACAAAATTCTGAAGGGCGTTAAAAGTAGCTTGCGATTATCTGAATGAAACCCCGTTTTCAAGACACTGAGAGTTAGTTTAGGGCCTTTACAAGTCTGTTAAGCCAGATAGCTTTAGCCTGCAAATACATGGTCACACCGAGTAGTTGATAACTCAATTGTGTAACAGAGAAGAGTTTAGGTAACGTACTTTATTTTTTTTCCCGATGTCACACGAGTCTCTCCGGAAGCAGGTTTAGTCCGGGGTATCACCACTCTAGTGAAGTCGCGACGACATGTATAACCTCAACATCCCGGGAGCTCTAGACCCCAGCCAAGCCCACAATACATGAGAGGATGAGATAAATTGCTTATGGGAAGGGGTCCAGCCAATTCGCCTGAACCAACTAATCGCCGTCATGCCGAATGTAAGCACCCCGCCCCGGCCGGTTCGGACCCTCGACCATCTCTGGGCAGGTCTTGGCTCTGATCTACAATATTAGATCGTCATGCTGCTTTGCTCTCCCCGCGTAATAAGGTGTTTTATCTAACCGCGTTTCTTGGTTGATGGCAGATCGTGTGATCTACAACTACATACCTAATCCAGCAAAGCAGCCCAACTAAGGTGCTTGGCTCCTTGCCGCTCGACGAACATCCGGCTATATTGCCCACATCAGCAGGCTCGCCGATATCCAATCAACTCTCGTGTATCTCTCTTGCGGGCGTCGATGGTTTATGGGATCTACTGCATAGCACTTTATATGATAATGTTCTGAATAGGCTTATGGCTCGTGCATGCTTGGGCCCGACAATAGCCTGTGTGCAGCGAGCCCATCGCCCATGTCAGCACGCCATGGCCGGGAAAAAAACACAAGGGGTTCTAGGCATCGACGAGAGCAGAATGCCTGAATATATCTCGTCACATGCCTCTTCGATAGGTTTCGAAGAAATGGCGTGGGATTCGGGGTCCTAGGATTTTGTCCTGGGGCGTAATTGAAAGATGAAGATTACCCAATTCCTTTTCGTGCTGAGCCTGGCGGCACATGAAGCCATCGCAAACCCTCTATTCCGCCATGCGCCGCAGAGCATCACTTCTCAGCCGGTGAAACGGGTGGTCCCGCGTACGCATATTCAACATGAGAAGCGGACGACGAGCCAAGGAAGCGCTTGGGCGAAGGTGGAGAGGGCGAAGCGCGAGGCGCTGCTGCCCGTGCGTATCGGGCTTAAGCAGACGAATCTGATGGACGGCCACAATCTGCTGATGGACATGTAAAGTCTTCACTGCCGAAGCAGCTCTCGCGTCACATAGCTAATGGTGTGGCTCAAGATCGAATCCGGAATCGGAGAATTACGGCAAGCATCTGTCAGCTGAGGAAGTTGTGGACTTCTTTGCCCCGTTAGAATCAAGCGTTCAGGCCGTGAAGGAGTGGCTCGTGGAGGCTGGTATCAAAGCGCATACTATCTCGCAGTCGGCGAATAAGCAGGTAAGTAGGATTATATATGAGCGAAGACTGAAGCTCAGCACTGTAAATGATATTTCCCCGACTTATCAGAGAGGACTGCGCGGATACCGGGGCAGAAACCGCCGCCATTCTAGAGCACATAATTGCAATGATCTGTTTAGCTATATTATCAGAACACTCTCTCTAACACAAAAGGACTACAGTGGATTCAATTCGACGCGCCTGTCGATCAAGTAGAGGATCTCTTGATGACAGACTATCATGTGTGGGAACACAAATTGACCGGGGCAAAAGATATCGGCTGCGATGAGTTAGTCGAGTTATCTCCTAATTCAAGTGCATTGTTGACCATTTCACAGATATCATGTTCCTAAGCACGTCCGATCTCACATTGACTACGTCACCCCGGGAGTGAAACTCATGGGAGACGGGGGCGTACAGCAAAAGCACACATTTGAGCGAGACGCCGACTCCAGCAAAGATTCAATTCATCTTTCACAGCCCGTAGAGAGGAGAGACGTAGAAAAGATGATGAGTAAAAGAAGCCGTGAACGGTCATCGTCGAGCAAGCTGGTAGAGGGTCCAAAATTTCAGGGGTCACTACGTTTCGTAGAGCCTGTCCGGCCAGAGGGTGTGCACTCAGGCAATCTGACGTTGGATCGAGGTTGCGATTACTACGTGACTCCGGACTGTATCAGGGGTAAGGGCCTTCTACGCGTTGATCGAGAGAGAACCAGCACTCTAACTTTATGACCAGCCATGTACGGGATCCCTAAAGGAACAACCAACCACGACGGTAACAAGATGGGCATCTTCCAGAGTCTGAAGCAGCACTATACACAACAGGATCTCGACACCTTCTTCTGGGCCTTTACCGAGTGAGTCAGCTTCGTGACTTATCAAAGAAGTTTAGATGCTAATGACTGTCCCAGCAATATCCCAAATGGGACGTATCCGGAATTACTCTCCGTGAACGGCGGTGAGGGCGCCACAGGCGAACTCTACGACGCGGGCACAGAGTCGAATCTGGACTTCCAGATGGCATATGGGTTGATCTGGCCGCAAGAGCCGGCGCTATTCCAAGTAGACGACGAATGGTACCAGCAATCCCAACTGCAGAGCAGCGAATACGCCGGTTTCTTCAACAGTAAGTCACCCTCCCTCCTCTGCAGAAGTACGCCCTGTTCAGCTAACACCTGGTAAATCAGACCTCTGGAACGCCATCGATGGCAGCTACTGCACCTTCGAAGCATTCGGAGAGAAAGGCAACTGCGAGCGCGCCGAGTGTCGGGACCCAGCGTACCCGAACCCGCACGAGGGAGGCTACAAGGGGCAGCTGAACTGCGGCGTGTACACGCCAACGAACGTGATCAGCATCTCGTACAGCGGAGCCGAGTCGGAGCTGCCAGCATCGTACCAGCAGCGGCAGTGCGCGGAGATCATGAAGCTAGGGCTCCAGGGATCAACGATCATGATCGCCTCGGGCGACTCGGGCGTCGCGGGCTTCTCGACGTACGCCAACCCGACGGGGTGCATGGGTCCCAACCACGACGTCTTCAACCCGCAGTTCCTCGCGACGTGTCCCTACATCCTATCCGTGGGCTCGACGTACTTGCCCCCAAATGCGACCGCCGGGCAAGACGAGGAGGTGGCCACTACGCGATTCCGATCCGGCGGGGGCTTCTCTAATATCTACGATGTGCCGGAGTGGCAGAAGGATACCGTGGAGCAGTACCTGGCGCGCGCAAATCTGACTTTCGAGGGCTACGAGGGGGGCGGGACAAATTACAGTAATCCGAAGGCGGGCATCGGGCGCTTCAACACTATCGGACGCGCGTACCCGGACGTCTCGGCGAATGGCGACGGATTTCTGATGTCGAGCGGTGGGCAGTTACTCCGTGTCGGCGGCACCTCGGCGTCGTGTCCGCTGTGGGGGTCCGTTATCACTCTGATCAACGAAGAGAGGCTTGCGGCTGGGAAGAAGCCGGTGGGATTTATACATCCTGTTCTTTATGCCCAGTAAGTAGCATCTCGTGTCTCGTTCACCCCTATTCTGCTGGTGCATTATAGACGCTCTCTTTCTATGACCGGGTCCCAATTACAGGCTCTGCATACGATCACTGAAGAAGGTAAATTGCTAACCTGGAATTTCGCTATAGCCCTGAAGTCTTCAACGACATCACGGTAGGTGATAACCGGGGATGTAGAACCTCCGGGTTCCCGGCTACGGAGGGTTGGGATCCCGTCACCGGAATGGGGTGAGTATACGCGATTTACCTTTTTTTTCTAGATCTAAGGACGTATTGCTGACTATATTCATGACAGTACGCCTAACTACCCGAAACTGCTGGAGTTGTTTAAGAGCTTGCCTTAGGTGCCGAAGGGCAGGGACGAACATTCCGTTATTGAAGGCTATGAATACACATAGAGTAGCACAGCATGAATTACATAGGGTGTTTAAGTGCTCTGGGTATCTTGATGCTTGATTCTATATGACAGATACGTGAAGTACTGTGACCTTGGTGCAGTCAAGTTAGTAGGTAGAATCTCCGTCGTGAGGAAGCGTAGAAGACGAGCACAGTCAACAACTTTGAGTGACCATTCTAAGCTCTGGGTATTATATCAGATAAAACTAGGCTGGAATATTCCAATGGAATGATTATAGTTGCGAGATACGCGTGAGATCGTATTGCGGGTATTTTGCGACTTCCAAGTTGGGGGTCTCTCTTATTCATAGTAAGCTAAACTCACAATGAACGGCTTCGACCGCACGCGTATTCTCCATTAGGTCATAACACATGTGAACACATGTGAGAATGTATTGGGTTTCAGCTATAGTAGTTGGTACTTTTGCTCTCATATCTCCTGGAACGACTAGTATATGTCCCTTTACGCTGGTGAAGAGTATTTACCCGTCATTACCACGCATGACGATCACTTACGGGTAAAATCTGAGGCATGCGGCGCGTGAGCTCAATTGCCATGTCAGTATGTCGCCGGCTCCTAGGTGTAAGAGGCCGCAGGATGTGCTCGTTAGTTCCTATTCTCTCGTTCGCGTTCTGAATGGATCTTCATATTGAGAGCGTACCGCTGTCATGTAAGGCCGTGGTTCGACCTATTTCCCACTCAAACCTTCTGCCTTTATCCTACTACGTGAGAGTTCGGTGTTAAGAAGATAGAGAGCGCATACCTAGGGCGAGTTTAGTTCCATGATTGGTAGGAATTATGTTGATTCAACTGACCATCTATGCACTGTTGACTTGGTCAATCGCGGGATTTCTCCCAAGCCAACCCCGACCAGACATTATCAGCAATCCAAACGAGGTTCACCAGGGGGCAGAGCTGAATACTAGCTCACGACATATTAGAGCAGACTTACAGTCCCACATAGTCTATCTAGCAAACAAGTCCGACACTTCTCCGAGCGACTCATCTCGAGTCGCACCAGAATGGCAAAGGGAGGGACTTGTTGGTTTCGGGGTCGGGACCGTGTACATGTTGGATCGTCTGTCTCAATGACAATCCAAAGGGAAGGTGTAGCTAATAATCTTCTTAGTCGAAATTGGGACACCAAAGCAAAGAATATCACTGATTCTAGACACGGGGTCATACACAACGTTTGTTGACCCAGACTGTGTCCGAGCAGCGGACTCAGAAGCCTGCCAGAAGTACGGATACTATGACACTACGGTATCATCGACTTCGGAAGCGTTGCACGTATATTTCGCTGCCCAGTTTGGCACGGGTTATATGGAAGGATCATGGTATAACGACATCGTGTACGTCGGGCAGGACAGTAGGACGCCGTCTCCTTGAAGCTGTGGTCGCTGTGGTGCTATTTGCCCTGACAATTGCTATGCTGCAGAGCTACCTCTCCCAAACTCGCGAATTGGCGTCAATAGTTGGAGCACGTACCTGTGGGCCGGTATCGTCGGGGTGTCCTACGGGATGGGATGGAATACGGCGTATCCGACGCTGCTCGACCTCTTGGTTCACCTTGAATACATTGAAGTGCCCATATTCAGCCTAGAGGTCGGAACTCAGGGAGATGGGTCTCCGAGCCAGTCCGGTATGTACAGGTCTTAGCTTCACTCCTTCTCCCTCCCCAGCGAGAGCCTAAATTGCCACGGGAGGTAGGCAGCATCGTCTTCGGAGGGGTCAACCGCTGGAAATACCGCGGCTATCTAGAACCGATACAAATATGGCCAAGCCCATCAGATCAAAAGGACCAATTTCAGCAGGTAGGGTGAGTGACATTCCGCTCAACTATAATTCATCATATAATTCGTTCATGGCTAAGCTTCCTTGTTACGAAGCTACTCGATAAACCTAACATCGTTCGGGTTCACTCGGCCGGACGAGTCTGAGGTCATTCTGACCGGCGATGATTTCGCACGATCGATGTTGATCGACACCGGGTCCACGTTTACTTATCTCGATGCAGACCTCGTCGCGGCCGTGGCAAAAGCGCTTAATGCGTGGATTGACGAGGATGGCGTATACTACGTGAACTGCGCATTGCGAACGGAAGCGGGCAGCGTGAGCTTTGGGTTCAATCAAGGCAACATGGTGATCGAAGTCAGTTATGCTGACTTCATTGTGGATTTTGACACCTACTGCGCTCTGGGGGTCCAGCCGGCAGACGTGGGAGTGGCGGCATGGACGCTTGGCAATAGCTTCATTCGAGCTGCATACAGTAAGTCTATTGATTGATGTGAATTAAGAGAAAATCATTGATGTCAGAAACTGACGCTGGAAATAGTTGTCTTTGATCAGACGAACGATGCGATATGGCTCGCTCAATATATGCCATGTGACAGTGATGACATCAGCGACCTAACGTCGAATGCTAGGGAAGAGCTATGGTTAGATCTCACGGGGCTCTGTTAGTAAAACTAGGTTATAAGTATTAATTTCGAATCCGATATAGAAAAAAAGAGGTACGCGGAGTGTCTTATTTCTTGTCAGAGTAACATAGGATGAAACATCATTCTACATCTCTCAGTCTTTACCCCGAATATCTTCACTTAAGGGCCCCTGCCGAGTCCAAATGTTCATCCCTATCTTTGAACCACTGGTTACTGGTAGGCCGGCGTGCAAGGTTCGTTGATCCCCAGTACCGTCCTCAAGCAAGTTCGACCAGAAGACAGCATTTCCTACTACTGGGCGGAAAGTGACTCCGTTCTCCCATGGCTCGTCACAATCTATAAAAGCACACCACCTCGCATCATGGGGCGGCCTCACCATTGGGAAGTTTGTACCGCCGCCCGTTATGTTCTCAGCAGACACATACGCGAAAAAAGAACTTTGTCTGTTGCCTCCCAAGACTGATGAAGCATGCGCCGCATTTGTGAACCAGTCCGTGTGAAAATGGTAGTGCTCCCCCGAACCGTACTTGACAAGCTGCAGAGGCTCGAGATACGTCCGAGGCGTATCGAAGCCCTGAAATAGGACCGCCCGCTCCTCGATGCAGCGAACAATATCATCGCGCTCCACGTTGGTTGACTGCGAAGTACGCGTTTGCCGCTGTCCTTGGACACCCTGTTGGTCTGCAACACCTGAGCGCGAAAATGTATCTTGCCTGCGATAGATTTTGTTAGTCTGCATCACGAAATACATTGTGTTGCTCATTAGCTTACGTCGTGGTCTTAAGATGTGTTTGTTCCTCTGGAGTCAGAAAGCCCTCGAGGTACATCACGAGAGGTGATGTTGATACTAGATAATTGCGGTATGCTGGATGTTGACACGATGTAAGGGTAGTCTGGCCATTATGGCTGTGTGCACTGGTGACAGTGGCAGCAAGTATCGTGTACCATACCGACTTGAAAAGACCCATCTTAAGTTTAATAGTGAGTTTTCGAATTTGATATCACTTAGGATCCGGCTGATCTTGTGCAAAATGTGAGTTAATCAACATTGTCCAATCACTTTATCGGTTTTGTACGGGAATCGCAGACTTCAGTCTCATTATCATAACGTCCGTTGAGCACGACTTTGCATCCTTCAGGGGGCGTGAGCTCAGAGCTGAAACGTCAGAAGTATCTCCTATCCGAATCCTACGGTATTATTCTCCGAACATCGTCACAACGCATGTTAACTGCATGTTTAGTGGAGCAAGATGCCTCTAATCCTAGCTCTGATGCAGCTTGCAGGGATCGGTAAACCGCCCTGTGTCTGGTCATCTGTAAGTTACGGCGCTTGTGGCCCCTGCAGCTGGACCCCTGAATTGGACTTGCAGGGTAGCTCTGTGAACTCCCCGCACTCCGTAGATCGTAGGTATATACTACGCAGCTCCCTCTCTCCCGCAAACGACTTTCAGGGAACGAACACCTGAGTGTGAGGGTCGGGCAGCTCAAAATGAAGCCCAAATCATATATACTATTGGCCTCTCCTCTTGTGTTCGACTGCCAAGCCTGGGAGCACACGAGTGACCGGGATTTTCGTCGCGCTATTTCAGGGCATAATCATGCGCTGGTCGCATGTAAGTCAACAGTTTCATTAATTTTCCAGCTCGGCGAAAGTCATGGTCATCAGAGACACATACAATCTAACGAATATACAGTTATACATGTATGTAATCTGGCGTATTGACTACCTTGAAGAGACACTTATTAACCCGTCGACTTGGGAGAACAGCCCTCATCGTAAGTTTTCACTGCTTTGATATAAATACACCACTTGTTGCTTCGAGCGCCTAACAAAAACAAAGAGCCGGAAGCCAGCTTCTCGAGCCAGAATGGACATCAATTTCTAGCTCACATAAGTCATTAATGAGCATAGATTGCTCAGCCGAGCCCGCCGTTTGCGATGAATTCAGTATAATATCGTACCCCGCTCTGCGGTATTTCGATGGTCATGGTCATACGAAACCGTACCGAGGGCCGAGGAAAGCTTCATCGTACGTATAGCAGCACCCACATGTCCCCTGAGGGAAGTTCCATGCCAAACATTCGCAGGATTGCCTCATTTCTCAAAAGAGCTGTTCGCCCGACTGTTACTACCTTGAAAGAGGGAAAGGCGGCGGACTTTCAGACTGTGGATGAGACAGTACTCATCGCGCATGTAAATCCCCGTGATGAACACATCATAACCGCATTCAAGACCATCGCGTCGCAGTTCCAGGACCGAGCAACTTTTGGAATCGCAGATGCAGCGGGCACTACCACGGTCGAGTGCTACAATAACAGAGACGAACAGAAGTTTACCTTGTCTGACTTGACGGCTATCGACGCACTACCTAACTTGGTTAAAAAGTGCATGGCCCCACTGATTGGCGAGTTCACTAGAGCCAACGAGATGGAGTATCTCCAAGTACGTAACCGCTCTTTATCCCAAGAAAGTGCTTGAAATCGAGTGAGATTAGCTAATTACGATTTGTAGTCCGGAAAGTCGCTTGTCTTCTTCTTCGCGACATCATCAGAGGAGAGAGAAGCATACGTCGACAAGATGAGACCGGTAGCTAAGATGTATAAAGAGTATCTCAGCTTTGTCACGGTAGATGGAATCGAGTATGCCGATTTCGCGCTGCCGCTTGGCTTGACTCCAGGTGTCTTTCCTGGCCTGGCAGTACAAAACCCCATGTATGGCCAGACTTTTCCTTACCCAGCCGGGGCCGAAATATCTCCAGAGACTGTTGGCGCATTTGTTATGGATATCGTAAATGGAAGGGTAAAGCCGTGGGATGGACAAAGCAGGCAGGAGGAAATCCGGCCACATGATGAGCTTTAAGGCTGGAAACATGATTATGATGTACCGTTGACCAGATGAATTGAAATACCTGCCGGTGCGGCTAGCAGTTCATATACATGGACAAGCGCTAGTTAATTATGTTATCTTAATGATGTTTCCCCATATGCTTCACCATCCCCGCCGTCTTCTCGCATACTCATACCATTCTAATTTTGCAGGAGGGTACCGCCGTTCTGTACTCGCCCACCGGCGGTAAATCCAGATTAACCGGAGGCTGCTCTTTCCACATGAAGTAAAGGCATGATGTTATTTCATTCTCATTCATTGGGTAGACTGTTACGACTTAATGTAAGACTCTATTGATCTGAGTAGCACTAGTTAGTGACGATCGCATCTGGACTGAGCCTCGAGTTCCATTGTGGTCGCTGGAAGCCCTTGCCTATGTGTTAGCATCATACTGAATCATGTTTCTATTTCTCAAGTGAGACCGCGGGTTCATTATCCAGCAGATTATGTATCAGTATCGCTGGTAGAAGATTTCCGGTTTACAATAGACGAGCGGTAGATGTACAGCTATCATACCCATTACGTAACGTTCAACTTCCTTCGAGTCTCAACAGCACTTACGTCCATACCTGTGTACGTGTAGCTATTGCCCGTAACCCATGGTCCCGTGAAGTCCCATGTTCTTTGACCAGTCAACTTATGCCAACATAACAATCGGCCCCCTGGCTCACACACTATGAAGTTGACAGCCTGACAGCTCAACAATTATATCGGATAACGTTTCTCATGTCTGGTCAATTGTATGAAACTGTCCAGTTCCTCACAACCTCGTTCTCATGAGCTGAATATTACTAAAGAGTCTCCGTCAGAAGAACCCGGACTTACTTCTGGCTCCCCCCCCGCTGCTTAATCCGGGGCAATCTAAGCTATACGCTTGGTATTCAATCAGCTCGGTGCTATATGTCGCGAACTATCTAATCAGCCTGTCTCTCGCAAGCCACTAGTTCTTACTCTTTTAGGTAGGCCTAGTTCCCGATTGTGCTCAAACCTCGCCAATTCTTTAGTATGGTGAGGCGGTCATTACACGTACCAAATTTCTAACGCAGCTGCCAAGTATAAAGCGTAAGGAGAGGAGAGGAAAGTTCGTTGATACTGGCATTACGCACTGAAGTACTTTCTCCGCATCGTAAAGACACCGGGAGGGCATACTATTTACTAGTTGAACCTCATGTCTCGCAAACAGCCAATGTGGCACTGTTCTCGTGGCTTCCGGAAGAGTATACTATACCCATGCGCTCGCTTAACAGTATCCGACTCTTAATGGTTCATGATTCCTCCTCTTTCGTTCTTGGCTATCTGCGAATCATGACGTAAGATCAGTCCAATTGTATAATTACCTCGCACTCGGTTTAATTGGGAAGAAAGGCGCATGCGGCTCAAGGAAGTTCACTTAGGAGGGTAGCATCTGGCCCTTGTAGATTGAACATACGGTTATGCCTTACTGGCAGCCCTGAATAACACATCCAAGGATTAATGAACAACTACACAGTTAGATTGCGCTTGGGTTCGGGGGGTTGCCCAGCGGGAGTGGCAGGCTTCTAGTTCCGGCTTTATGCGAGTCCAGATGGTGCCCGGCGCTGGAAGATAGAACAGTCCTGACCGACAACAAAACATTGCTATTTGAAACAAAAGTCTAGCCAACATTCCCGACTCAGCGGGAGTGAAGTTTCTGGAAATCAAGGTCAGATGCACTCATTTTCCACAAGACTGAACGTATGTTAACTATATGATATGATACTATGAGTAGCCTACTCATGATGACAATATCCCCGATGGCGTAAACAGTGGAGGACACCTAGTAACCTAGTAGGTCCCTCTTAAGGGCCCTACTCGGACGGACAAATCAAAACCTGCAATTGATCTCGGATATCATTACCCCAGATGATATTGTTTCACCCCCACAGAACAAAGCCGGATTCCCCGCGTTTGGGGTTCGTCCCGGCTGCTCAGCCGGTATCCAACATCTCCTCATCCAAGAACCTCACCCCACGCACTAACGTTAGTGTTTTGCGGAGAATTAGCTATACGGCTAGAGCTTCGTCACTCTATTACTTATACAGGACACAAGAAGCAGGCAAAGACAATCTGAGGATTGTAGTCAGTTTATCTTGGTTAGTTCTGGATTCGAGTTGCCATCAGCAACTATCTCGTCGGCACATCGTCAGGTAGAGCTAAAGAGGTCGGCATCACTCTGCTTAAGATGGATAACTCGAAGGTCGAAGCGCCTATTGATGCCATAAAACGCGGCACCGAAGAGCTCGAGCATAAGGAGCGCGTTATCGAGCAGGCCGCCAGAAAACATGGTCTCGACGAAGATCAGATTGCCCAATTTCAGCGTTTCACGGAAGCCGATGCAGAGTGGCATCGAGCCATGCGCAAGAGGTTGATGAGAAAAATTGACTTCCATCTGCTTCCACTTTTGGTGCTGATGTATCTCCTGAACTTCCTCGATAGAAAGTACGTCCTTGCTATAATGCACCGTCTAGATAGGCCATTCTGATTTTGCATGGTTTAGCAATTTATCCCAAGCGCGTCTGAGTACTCTTGAGCAGGATTTAGGGATGAAAGGAACCGATTTCAACCTGGCGACGAGTATCCTGTTTGTGGGCTATATCTTAATGCAGCTTCCTTCGAACTTGTTGCTTACGCGAGTCCGGCCGTCTCTGTACCTCAGCATTGCGATGACCATTTGGGGGGTTATTTCCACTGCGCAGTCGGCTACTCGTTCTTTTACAGGTCTAGTGCTCGCCCGTTTCTTCTTGGGGTTCGCAGAAGCGCCGTTCTTTCCAGGAGCAGTAAGAACCTTTTCGACCCCTTAAGGGTTCTACGTTTTATGATAAATTTCTGACTGACAATCACTTACTTACCAGATCTTTCTAATGTCGAGTTGGTATACACGTGGAGAGATGGCCTATAGAATTGCCTGGTTCTATTCGGGTAGCTCATTATCTAATGCGTTTGGCGGCCTAATTGGCGCTGGCGTTTTGTCCAACCTGACTGGTGCACATGGGATCGCAGGATGGTGAGTAGTATCATACCCAGTAACAATGACTTCCTACCGGTCCCTGCGTGTTAAGCGAAGTTTAGGCGCTGGCTCTTCATCATCGAAGGAACCATTACCATTGGGGTTGCCATCTTAGCTGGGTTTATTTTACCCAACTACCCAGCAAATACGAAGTGGTTAACTCCTGAAGAGCAAGCATACGCTCAATGGCGGTTGATTGAGGATACGGGAGAGGCAGATCTTGCCGACTCCACCTCAATTAAGGAGGGAGTCAAATTGGCCTTTAGAGACCCGAAGCTATACCTATTCACCCTTCTCCAGCACGCTTCCATATTATCTCAGGCCTTTCAGTATTTCTTCCCAAGCATCGTCAAGACTCTTGGGTATGGAAATACCGAGACATTGCTTATTACTGCCCCTGTCTGGATATTCACGTTTCTTGTCTCTCTCGTTGTGACGTATACGTCAGGTCGCGTCGGCGACCGTAGTATTCACATCATCTGCTTGATGTTACTATCGGTCGTTGGAAACGTAATTGCCGTATCAACTTTGAATACTGGAGCGCGCTTCTTTGCCGTGAGTGAACCCCTTGCCTAGTGTTTCGAGGACCTTTATTGTAGAGAGCTGTTCGTCTTCTACTCAGTCAACGCTAACTTTCGGCTTTCGCAGATTTTTCTCTTGCCTGCCGGTGCCGTCACAGCGTATCAAATAATCCTCGCCTGGGTAGCCAACAGCTTCCCCCGGCCGCTTGTGAAGCGAAGCGCATGCATTTCCTTTGCAAACCTCGTCGGTAACGCGGCAAACATATACGGCAGCTACATGTATCCAGCATCTGACGGTCCACGGTATCTCCCCGGAGGAGCTGCCACGGCCGGTGTCGCATTGCTGGTTGCGACTCTCGCCCTGATCACGCGATTAGTTTTGCAGAGGAAAAACAAGAAGCTGGCGGAGCGTGAAGCTTGTGAAGCAGAAGGGACGACTGCCCATACTTCAGAAGCGGTGCCTACTGGCTTCAGATATATCTTGTAGCTAAAGTTCTCTAGCAGAATTAACGGCCTAGGCCAATTTGGTTTGAGAGCCTCACACGATCGCCACTGGATTTTGCAAATGGTCGTTCTATGTCATGAGTGATGTTCCCTACGTGTCACTAAGTGAAGTGAGTCACGGTGTCCTTCGTGAGATACAGTCCGTTAAATCCCTAAGCCATCTGTTCTAACTTCAAGTACAGAAAACTGCCGCACACAAACGGACTTCCCACCGTGATTTTTTAACACGACTCGCACGAACACAAACCCAATAGCCGCTATTCGGTGTCGTTCTCAATATTGCAGGTAAGGGGGAAGTTTTGACGCGGTGAAGTTTTCAAGACTTCAAACTTACACCAATTCTTTGGAAGTTAACGAGCAGTAGTTACCATCACGCTCACGCCCCTCTGCGACCATAGGCTTCTAAGGAATGATAAGCATGGAATCATATGAACAATCCGGATATTCGGATGGAGCTTTCCCAGTGATGCCGACTTCCGTTAATCGCCACCGTGAAGCCTTTTGAACCAATGTCGAACCTGACCTCATCCGCAGACCTTCGTCTTATTCCAGGCCTTCCCATCAGCAATGGACCCGTTGGCGATAAACGTCGCCACGAACATAGCTTTGTTTCACCAGAAGCCGAGCTACCAGACGCCGAGTGCTTCGCCGAAGCCGGACGAATGCAGCGACAGCTTGAAGATCAGCTTCAAAGAGGATGCGCAGTAACTTTGGACATGAACACAAAGACATCGGAAACAATAGCCAAGATCAGTCTAGGCGCTGTGAACCGGATGAATGAGAGTTCTGCCCGCATAGAATGAGTTGGCAGTATTGATGGAGCAGAAGGTAAAAGCTGGGGACAATGCTACCGTGCACTTTTCGGCTTGCTTCTTATCTAATGGTAAGTTGGATGCTTGGCGCAATGGTATCTTGGACGGCGAGCATTGGGCAGCCCAGCAAGTGGATTCTCGACCATGGGCGCGGCCAGACCACCCGACGGTCCGAATCTCTACACTACCTAGGTAGCATTGTGATACTCGAGATTCAAACTCGCCACACGTGACCTTTCAAGTTCGTGGCAAAGCCTCGACGCGGGCCGGCACGGATAAGAGTAATGTACCCAAGCTTTCATTGCTCCTGGGTCCCGATCATCCGGTTGCTGAACAAAGAGTTTGCGACTTGGGGAATCTAGGCCTCTCGCTTACACTTGCGACCGAGGACGCACAGATCCCATTTAAAAATTTCATACAAGGGTTCAATTCCCATCTGCTTAGCAATCCAAGCCACTGGGCCGAACAGGTGTTTGTCCAGTGCTGCGAGTTCCTGTCAATCAAGGGGCCGACTCTTCGGACCAAAGATGATGTTGTTGACGTCTCACGGTGGGCCAGCGATTCTCTCTCCTATAGGTCAATATCAAATCTACAGCAATTGGAACACAGAGATACGTTCGCAGATATATTGTCAGCTGTACCTGGATATGGTTCCGGGGCTACTGTAGCTCCCGCACCACGACGCCACGTAACGCGAAAAGGAGGGTCGCATTCGCCATCCATTCCAGTCTTCAGGGTCATTTCCATTGGTTGCTCAGCCTTACGGCGCAAGAGCTGTGCTGCATTGGATAGTTCCTATCCTGGCGGAAAATGCCTCGTAGGGTCCCAAATGGGGTGCCAACGAGCGGGCTGACGCTGCGGCCTTTTGTGGGCGCGCCATGCAAACTCTCTGGCGAAGAAAAGCTTCCCCCGCATACCAATTGACTTGGTTGGAGTTTGCGACTCGTGGGGGGTGTTGGAGTTTTGACACTCAAAGCCACTCGCATTGGAGAAAGCTGACGCTGATAACGGTGAGAATGAGGCTTACCTACATGATCCTAAACTTGGAGGTTAGGGTATGTATATCATCCAGTGAGAGCAATTCTGCTGACTGGAGAGATATACGAAAAGGAATCGCAGTCGTGGGGTGTTAAGAGAAACCCTTCTCCCCCATTGAGATCCCTCAATTTGCTGCCTCACAGCGCGTCTTGGAACAGAGCTGTTGTGATAAGATGCAACTGAGTGCATATGATCAAATAGTTTCACTAAATAGCGAATTACTTCTGAACGAGCTTTGTGAGCCGAGCCAATGTTCCGCCGAGGGTGCCAGCGGAGGGTATACCGTATACCTTGCGTCGCGGTGCTATCGTGGGAGATTGCTCGGCTGTACCTTGCAGGATGAGGTGAGCCGGGATCTTGGCCGTTACCGCCCATCCACGATGGCTACGATCAGATCATCTTCTGGTTCAGCTTGAGCGTCAGAGGTGGTTTAGACGATTCGTCTTTCCGTAGATATTGCACCATCGCGCGATCACCCACACCACCGGCCCCCCTTGTAAGTCCGTCTAAGCCAGCGTATACCAGCTTTGGGAAGGGGCTATTTTTGGGTGAATACTCCAAGCGAAACCCATTGATTCGTACTTTGATGAAAAGACATTGCCTAAGAGGCGCAAACCGGTGAGTGACCGAGCAGCTCTTGGTTCCATGTCGGCCAAGCCCGGTTTCGAGGCCGGTTGAACCTTCAATGGATCTCTGACGAAGAACAAGAGCTTATCCGTTAGCCAAGGGACTTAGCACATGAAAAGAGCGTTGGGCCGGGTCATCTAGCGTAGTGTAATGGAGCAGACGGAAGAAGGAAGCACGGGTTATGGAGCTCTCTCGACAAATCAGCGTGCGAGCGCAAAACGCGAATCACTCGCGGCCACATGGTTCTTGACTCCGCTATGCGTTAGCTCGTTCCCGGAGACTCTGACCAGGCATGCACACCTAGGCGAAAAGAGGAAGGCGACAAGCCACGGAACCTCGGTGACACATGGCTCGGTCCCAACGGATAGGAGATACATGTGCTAGATCGCAACCCTGGTCGGCTCGGCAAGCTGGGCGAACGATTTTCAAAATTTCTGGAAGCTCTACCAAGAGTAGTGTATCGTATGCTTCGGCATATGATCTGTAAGGCCGTTAGAGTCATTGCTGAGTACTTACAATTACTATCTATCTACTGCGTACTACATACTACTACTGATTTTATGTCATTGTGTGTACATTCTCATGAACAGCTCATCACTGGCTTCCAACAGATCAAGTTAGTCTAGTCTAGGTAATGTGCACTATATGTTTCACTTTCCCGCCGGAGGTCCAATTCGGATGAAAAGGATATGTGAGATATGTGTTGATTCCTCACCGTCAGCAACTTCTCCCAGCGGGTTAGTGTAAGTCCTAGGCAAGACGATGGGCCGAAGTGAGAAGCAATCCCCGGGTTTCCGCTTGTATGACGGCATCGGCAGACGAAGTCCTAACGGTCTCGCAGCTCACATCTGACGTGATCGTTGGAGAAGGCCTTGATGAGGATCATCACGGCACTTCTTCGTAGAAGACTAGATGATGACAGAAGACAACGTTCATCATCACGATGTCTAGTCCACCTAGGTTGGCCATGAAAAGAGCCTATTGTGGCCAGGTCTAACCCAAGTTGGGCATGGCTGCAACTTATCTGGTATAGTACCAGAACGCCACGCCCGCGTTAGAGTAACTTATTGTATATTCTATGCAAGCGCTATCGTATTACTTTTATAATTAAAGCTTTTTAGATTTTAAAAATAATAGCTGTAAAGTATTTGTTTTATTAATTCTTTAGGTTATTATTTTATATGTGTAGATATAGAGGGACCGAAGAAAAAGTGTTGTAATTACCCTAGTACGTGGGGTACATGCTGGCCACAATAGTCCCTTTTCATGGCCAACCTAGGTGGACTAACGATGTCTTCTTTGTACTATACTGGATCGGGGACAGGTCTTAGATGCAGTCGGGAGCTATCCAATTGAGCATCTGGCCATGATAGGATATAGTGTGTATATCAAATAACGCAACATCGGTATTCCTTGGTGAATCACATAGTGTGTGAGAGGTTTACTGTACAGTATAATGCACGGACCGAGAACGGCGTCTCTTAATTGTGGCTCTCTTAGCAAAAAGCGTTGGACTAACAATGATAGCGACTTCACTAATACCAGTCCACACTACATTTCTACCCTACGGCGCTCTTACTAAGAGAAACGGAAGAAATTCATCCTTGAACAAAGAATATTTGTGGGTGGACAGCTCTGGACCTGGCCAAAAAGTGGTCTTCAGTTGATGCTAAATATGCTGCTAAAAGGTCTACATAATACGTTCATGTAAGCGTCCATGGGCATTTTCAAATGCAATGAGGTCTCATAGCAACTCTGGGCATACACGAGAGCCTGCTGGACTTAAATTATATCGGAACAGTCCGAATCCTCCAGTGACCATTCATCATGTCCCAAACATTTCCGAACAAAACGCTTTTTACCCCGTATGATCCCTAGGGACCAGGAATATTCAAGATGACGTGCATTGCTAGCAGCCCGTTGAATTGAGTGGTGCCAGGAAGTGCTTAGCCGGGGAATCAATACTCTACACACCATGTAGGAATGAAAATCATAGCAGGCAGCGCATTCAGGATGCCGACTGTAGGTATGACTTGTCCCCAATGTCGGTCTCGGTCACAAGCTGGGCGCCACCGCGGTCTTGGTGACTTTACCGAGCCAGGTGTCGCTCCCTTACCTGTGCACGTTCGAGATCCGGACGAGACGATGAGGAGGTATCATTTCTAACAGTCCAGGACGTTCTCAAAACATGTGTGTCTCATAGCAACGGACAACTCCAATTCGAATTGATAATGCGTTTCCCGTAGTCCTGAGAATCCTACGAATCTAGTTTAGCGGAAAGATTGTCTTAGACTTGCAGGGTTGCTACTCGTACATCTGCTACATACAGTAGTTGGGTAAATAGCCTCATACTCTGACGTCTGTGGCTGTACAGTCTCGAGAGAGGAAAAATTTTCGCCCTCCTTTGTCAAACCCCTCACTTGCGATCCCGGATTTATCTAGACTCTTCAAAAGTCCTGAGGAAGAGATAAGACATCATATCATATATCCTCATAATACAGTGATACTTCATGCGGACGGCAGTTGGGGGAGCTAAATCTTTGATTGGCTTGTTCACAAGTGTAGGTACTTACTACTAAGTACGTTGCCGCACAGTTTTTAAAATGATTAGAAGTTTGGTATTGAGTCCACACCACCAGTTCACTCTATTGTCGATTAGCTCAAAAAAACCCCGAGCAAAGACGGGAACTCTTTTATGGCATCAGCCGAATAGGCAGATTGCCCGACCCTCCAAGCTGCCCTGGCTAATGCAAGGTACGCCTAAGCTCGCAGCGAGACCGTTCGGGCGGTGCTGCACACTCGCTAATTCAATACATGATCGCCGACTGGTATTGATATTGCACAGTACTCTCGTGAGGGCTCTCATGGCACCGGGGTAAGTCAATGTATAACGTAATGTCGCGACGGACAATGTTACCGGACAACGAACCCGGGGTATAAGCGAGTAAACATTGCTTGAAGGTATTTCCCATGCTGTATCTCTCCCCCTTACGGCACGGGCCTTGCGTAACGAAAAGTGTATACGAACCACATTTTAATTGCTGTAAGGGGGCACTATCGCTGGTTCCAGTGTCTCTGTGTAACTCGCTTCGTCGTTTGTTGATTCCCAACTTATTCACCATTTGTGTCACAAGTGTACTGTCTAAACAGCCCATTGATTTCCGTTATTATAGCATCTCATTTCTTTCCGCACTGGTTATGAGTATTTTGGGAATGACCGTGGCTTTGTCAACCTCTCAACGGAGATTGTCATCTTCGACATTTAAATAGACTGTGACGTAGCTAAGATAGACACGATTGCGAATTTATCTCGCCGAATGGAAAGCCGTGCTAGGTGGTGGTGCTTCTATGGGTGCTGCAATATACTACTAGTATATGCGAAGGTGAGGCCGGTGAATGGGGCCCGATTCTGGATGATAGGTTAGGCTTCGAATCATACAGTAGTCTTCGACATCCGGGGCCAAGACGTTGTGAGCCAAGAGTCTATGAAAAGACACACAGCCCCGGCGCCGTCACACGACATACGGCAGTAACGGGAAACGCTCCCGTCGCGATCCAGATTGTATATTGAAACCACAGCCAATGCACATACTTTGCAGTGTTACCCGTGTTGGGGTTTATACCTGGTTCGACGGGAGAAGGGAACCCCAAAGGGAACGAAAACCAACAAACATCGGTAGGGATCGTGGATGAGTGCCGAGTGCTAGTTGCAGTTGCAGACACAGAGGTAAGGTTAAGGACCCCTCAGACGTTTATTGTACACCGGAACGAATGCATCTTGCCGAATGTAGGGAGCAGCGCTTTTCAGGGTAGAAGTCGAGGGCGGGCGCGCGGTACTGCACTCGCATCCCAGCTACGCGTGCCGGGTTGCTGCGTAGGCCGACGTTGAGTGTATTTTTGGAAGAAGTGCGTGTCTCATTACTCGAGATTCTCTCGGCTTTCTTGACGTTCATTCGATGGGCCTCAAAGACACTTACTAGTATACACAACTTGCCCCTTACCTCCCTGGAGTTTCCACCCGCCACGGAGTTCTATCTATGGCAACACACTACCTGCCCACTGCCTTCTTGTTGGGATCTATACTACCATGGGATTTTGTGTTGCTAGTGTCCTACCTAATACAGTACACTACACAAGGCAGCGTCTAGATTTCCAAAACCGACTGTTTCTGGTAGCCGGACTGGTGTCAGGTCGGTACGCCCAGAAAAAGCAGAAAAAGAAACGAGGCTTGAAAGCAAAAGCCCCCTCACCCCGGCTCTGCCCCAGGATTCTGGCCCCGAAAGCTGGGATTCTGGGCTGGGGCATGTCAATATTGACAGGACTTCAGCTTCGGCGACGATGGGCGACGATCTTTTCCCTCCCGATACCAACCCTTACTAGTATGCGTACTTATGCACATGGCACGGCATTTGTAGGCTGGATGCGATCATCGAATCGCCGTTATCTGCTGGTTCTCACGACACAAACTCACGAGCCGGCCCACGACCGGTTCTGTCCAGTCACTCAAGTGCTTGGCCAGAAGTTGTCTGGGCAGATGTGGGAGGTAAACTAAACCAAGAGCAGTCATGACAAGATATCTACGTGTACTGTACTAGTATGATGATAATGATAATGATGATGACAGCACGCGAATTACCATGACGTGCACGTCTCATCCATCCATTTTGGGATAAGGAAGGGGACCGATTCTTGCTTGCTACTGTAGGCGTAGACAGTGCGGCTATAGACACCGACTGTATAATACCTACTGTAGCTTCTAAGGCTGGGGGGCTTTCCACTGCGTAAGGGCTTACATTAGCACTGGGCTTAGGCTGACTTACTATGTATGTGTATACCCCAGTCGAGCCAGTTTCTCATTCAGTGTCCACACAATGACACCAGCCATACCGTGTAGCCAGTGCTGTGGTAAGTATTCCACAATCTGACAAGCGGAGTGTTCACTACACTAGCGCAACTGAAATTTTTTTTCCAGAGGCAAGGGAACCCAGACACACATGCTAAGCTCCACTTAGTCTTGAGTACTGAGTATAGTTATTACAATTGACACTGTATAACATGGGCCATTTAAGCCCGAGCAGGCCCGAGTCCAAGTGCTTGCCTCAGCACAGAGCTCGCCAAAAGAGGTTACAAGAGCCTATTCTGCCTAACCACGTACTGAGTAGCGCCAGCGGCCGGCTGAGCGGGTGCTGTTACCCGCGCGGCCGGGTGGTGCGGGCAACGAAGCAAATCCGCCGCTCTTGGCTGCGTAGCATACAGTTCGTAGTACAGTATTGGCGCGGCCGTGTTTTACATGTCGACCTACGCAATGATGCCTAATCATGATTAATACTCGACATACCAGCTTACACGGTCCTGACTGTATTCGTGACGACGACAGAGCCAGTCACGCCAGCTTGGAAGAGAAACATTTACTCGAAACTACTGCTTTTCAATTGGTGCATACTTCTAAAAGCAGTTGGTGTCCACGCTACCGGTTTCGATAAGAAACTTTTACAGAGTACCGAAAACAGGGCTCAAACCACGTCAGTAAGAGTCATTAGTGCCCTATTCGAGAGTCGGTATCTACTGGAATAGTACCTATAGTACCGAATTGGGATAGTGGCAGCCGAGCACCGGACAGCAACCGGACAATGCCTGCGGGTAGCTCTGTAAGCTAAAGTGGGCTTTTACGGGGCATATGTCTCTGCTCAGACCGTTTCGGTATGGTTCATAGTACACGTATTTCTGTATACACGGTGAGTTACTTACACGTTGCTTGTCCTCGTCCGTGACCTTGCGCGCAGCAACACGTGGAAGAGATACACTGTACACGGGGTACCTCCTTACAAAGCGGTATATACGTACTGATAAGAGGTTCCAATGTCGTGATGTGCTGGGCAAATGTAGAAAGTGTACCGGTAGACCGACTTTTGGCTGCCCCGGGCCAAGTCAGAAGCAACAAGCGCCAGACGGACAAGCGGGCTCGAATAAACGTCAGAGCTTCTAGTCAGCGGGCAGTGAGCGGGAGAAGAGCAAAGAAGCTGCCCAACCGACCGCGTTAGACCAGGAGGGGAGAGAGAGAGATCCGCTATCTCCATTGCCTGGGTCCTGGGCTGGGTTCGGCCTGACGGGGCTAGGCTGTGCAAAATGTGATTTTTTTTGCAATGGAAAGGTTTCGGCAAGAGGCGTTGGAGCAAAAATAGTGTGTTTATTCATGCTAGAAGGAGAAGAAGAAAAACTGTTCATTGCACACTGAGCAAACACACTGTACCCGTCTGTCCAGGGTTGTGTCCGGGGCCATCCTGATTCCTGGTTCGTGGTGGAGTCGAGGTAAGAGAACGATTGGTGGTTGGCCCGGATTCTATTGTACATAGTAGGAAAAAGAAGAGCCAAGTTGGTTGTTGCTGGTGCCGGTTCTGTAAGTCGAATACAGTATGCTAGTGTACCTAGGTACCGGTATCTAGCGCGTGTAAGTCAGTCAGTAAGGCAAGTCAGTAAGTCGCTGCAGTGAGTTAGTCAGTCAGCAAGCAAAGTCATGTCGCCCAACCCACCACCCAACCATCGTTTTACCACGTTCTTCGACTCTTTGCAAGCAGAGAGCAAACGACATGGGAGCAAAAAGAAGTAAACCGTGAGAATCAATCCAGCTCTCCCACCTCCTTCTCGACCCCTTCGATTGCCGTTTGTCAACGCGTCCCTTGCTGCACCAAGCCCCCCCAGATTTACCACAGGTCTCGGGACTTGGAAACACTCACACTCTCCCTCACATATACATACATACATACACATACCACTTACACTTACACTTACACTTACACTTACACTTACGCAAATCTACGTACATACATACATATACTGCATCCCTTGCGGCCACCAGATAGAAAGAAACTTGTTGTTGTTGTTCCCATTCAGCTTCAGCTTTGAGCTTCACCAGAATATATACATATATACACATAGGTACATAAAAGCTTCAACCCCGCGTCCACCTATTGGTACCTGTCGTGCCTTGGTTACCATCGACGACTCGAATTTTTGGAGACTGGGAACAGGCTTTGCAACACCACCACTGCCATTGCGACCACACACACACTCTCGCCCTCCCTCTCTCGCTTGGCCGAGTGTCACAGGGCCATCTGCACACGACCCCCCGGGCCAGTATCGGAATTGGGACGCATCCCGGATCTGATTGGAGAACAAGCGTCCTCTTGCTTCTTCTGGAGGACCAGCACAGCACAGCACACAACAGCTGCCCAACCAACCGCCCAGAGGGTCTACTTACCCCACGATTTATCATCATACTCCCAAGGCGGTATACAAGCATAACAGGCGGTATACACGCCCTCACACCACGCACACCACACAGCTCACGCAACTCACACACCATCACTGTACCGGTATAGGGATACCTCGCCTGGGTACACGTGGACCGCTGCCGCTAAGTATACCTGGAGTCGTGTGCACGGCGAGTGGTACACGTATGAATGTGCGAAGCCACGAGGCCACTCGAAGCTTGGAATCCCCTCTCAACACTTGGCTCTATTAGGAGTAGCAGCGAAGCACCCAGCATAAACCCAATCCATCCCGCCGACTTGATCTGCCCTCCCAGCTATACCAAGTATATCATGTGGAGGTAGAACTTGGCCCCGTTCCCAGCGTGATTTTTTGTTGTTGTTTCGACTACTGTTAAGTAGCACCAGCAAACAGCTTAAGAAGAGCAAGAGACGGATCGGTTCCCAGGGTCAAAGCGCGGGAAGAGCAAGAAGAAACGAGAAATTGGAGACGACGCGCCGCAGGACCCTTCACTACCAGCAAGCTTCCCACTTACTCCATTGACGTATTGCTCACCTACCTATCGGTTGGGTATATGGGAGAAGCATAGCTCATACCGCAGCTTATAACATTCTTACCCCACCATTCGCTGCTCTCTCATCCTCCGCTGCAACGCCAAACATACACGGACGCGCGCACTTACACACACCAACGACGACCCTGACCGCTGACTGTGTCACTCGCTCACAAAATCTAGACACTCTAGCAACACTGATTGAATCGCCTTTTGAGCCCGGCTAGTGAAACGAGGAATTCATCATTCTCTGTGTTTGTGTGAATCAACATCACATATCGTCGCTGCCCGTTATCGCTTAGATCGGTCTATTAGCCGACTGGCCCTCAGCATCGAATATCGGTCGTGTGCCAGCAGCGTGTTCGCTGATCTGAGCTTCCTCGTGCCACAGACAGCATGTCTCCTGGTCTGCGCCCTCTTCGCCTACCAATTCTGGTTGAACGAAGAAGAAAACAAGAAGAAGCTGCTGCCATTGGCGTGGCAACAGCTTGTGAACCGATTGACGAAGATCTTTCATTTTATCACCAGAGTTGGCAACACCAACAAACCCGCCAAAACCCACTCGTGGCCACAGACTCCGCATCATCGGGTATGGCGTCCCCAGTGACACCCACCTTTTCTGCCCGGGGGCATCTACGCTATTCGAGTTCTATGTCCTCATTTGACCTGGCTCTACCCGCCAGCTGCGAAGACTTACCTTCCTCGCCCATTCAGTCTCTGCAAACGCCGAACAAACGCACTCTTGACGATGTTGAAGAAGAGGAACCCTTTGAATACGATCGCTTTAACCACTATGTTAGAGATGCACATGTCGCATATGACGATATCTCGGAGCACGTCGATCTGTACGACTGCTTGTGTAAGTGTATATAGCTTATTAGTCGTCTGCTATAGCGTTTCATATTCTGACTATTACATCTTCTCAGGCGACGAGCCCTCGTGCATTCACCGAGATGCCGATATTATGCGGACAACAACGAACTTCTACGCGCGAGGGAGAGGTGTTCAATCCGACCTCGATTGTCTCAGCGATGGCGATTCTCCTACATCGCAACGTTCATCGAGGACAAAACAGCGCAATGGGTCTTTGCCGCCGCTCACAACTCTTTCACATCGCATCGGTTCGCGTTTCCCTTTTGCACGATGGAGATCGCCTCGGAAGTTGAGCGCTGTGAGTTCGCCTGTTTCGGATATCGTCTCTGAACGACGCTCCACGTCGCGTGCTCCCTCCAGTAGGTCATCATCTTTGTCGAGATCCAATCGGTATCTCCCTGACCGGTCCAACGAGCCACCACTTCCACCGACACCCGCCTTGTCATTCTTCGAGAGCAGCGACAGCATCACTTTACCCGGTCCCTTGGATGTGGACCAAACCGACTACGTATTATCGACGATTCAACGCGAGCGCGCGCAAGCGACGACGCCCCTATTACCCCCCATGATGACCAGCAACTTCGCCGAGCCTGCTCGCTCTCAGCCGTCACCCCTTCAATCGCCAACTATCGCGTCTCCATTTGAGGAGGAACCGCAATCACCACTAATACTGTCGCCCCCGCTTAGCACCAAACCTTCGATATCGTCCTTCCGACAGATGATGGCATCTGGTGAGTTACCTGATATGCCTCCGGATGCCTGGTCAGACCGTCTTGGACACGCCAACTTCACAATCTTGCCTGTTCCATACAAACCCACTGTCTCGACCTTATCGTCGCTTCTTGAACTTCGATCAGACTGGGAAACAGCGCGTGTCAACTATACAAAGCACCTCGTTCGGACTGGCGAGCACTACGGTCTTACTTCCAAGACGTACGGGTACACGGAGGAGAAGTGGGCGGAAATCGATCGACATTGGCGGGCACTCCATGACGAGGTTGTGGACGCCGTCGTAGCCAGTGGTGAAGCCGCAGGTTGCGAGAAGTTCGATGAAACGATTATGACTACGGTCCCAGTCATGGATGGCGAGGGCAAGTTCCCCGAACGCGGCGACGAGGATATCGTCGGGCCCATGGCGCGAGAGGTGACGATGACTTCACCGACTGGGTCCGAGCGACGGCGGCCGAGCTTCTGGCGCAATCTCACAGACCGCGTCGGCCTACGAAAGTGATGACTGCATTGATCGTATACGCTCTGGACAAGAAGGGACGAGCGATGACGTTATGATCCAAACGGCCCCCATGAAAGTTAATGACCATTTACGAACCCGAGCGTCGATCTACTTTTCATTTCACATGATCATCTACTGGCAATTTTTGTTTTTGCCATTGTTTATTCTTCGCATAGAGAGATACCATTCTGTTGCCTGTTTAGGCATGCTCCCTTGATTTTCGACGCCCTTGAAGACCTGGTCACATTATTGCTTAATGTGTATGTATGGGAACGGTCTCAGCACATACGCCACCTAAGGGCCTTGGGACCTAACCAATAGAATCCCTGGCCTCATCGTACATACTAGCGTTGTCTTTGTTGTTTTACCTAGCGTCATGTTTCTCCACAGCCTGGTGTTAGGAACTCCTTTACCAAAAAAAAAGTTGGAGGGGGAAGCGAGGAGCGGCGAGCCGCATACTATTTGTCACGCATTTTCGGTTATTGAAACCTTGGGTATGGGCATGCCTATACTCCAAGACGGGACACCACATGGCTTTTCGGATAGATTGCCTGCTGGCTAGCTCCCTTTTGGCTTGCTGGTCTGGCGTCTTTCCGCCGCCCGCGGATGGGCTTCTGCAGCCACGCGACGCGACGGGACGAAGCCAGTCAGTCTCGCTGTTAATTCAATTCTTGGTGTGGCCGTGCCACAGTATGCATTAATCACTAGTGTCTATTTTGACCTTACCTAGTGTCTATTCTATTTGTTCCTGCACCCCATACGAAATCTAGAAAGGAAAAGTTGGACAGGCGACCAAGAATATATGTATGGGAAAGGAGGGAGAGAGAGAGTTGGCGGGAGGGGAAAGGACCCAATTGGGTGTACTGGTTCTACCGTCATGATGTCTGTTCCTCATGCACGGCATAACGCCTCAAGTCGTGCGCCATGTTGTCTGGATACCGCGCCGGAGAAATCTCGCGGGACGAGGGCGGTTGATTCCTAGCTTGCTGGGCCTCGCGTTTCTCTTCAGTTGATAATGGTCACGAAGAAAAAAGAGATGAGTGGACGCCAGCCTCCGGCCTCGAGGGTGAGTTGCGCTCTCGAGGTGTCGAGGAGATACGAGAATAAGATCTAAATAACAATGAAGAAAAAAACATCTAAAAATTACCCCTTAAAAGTCATGTCCCAAGTCTTCATGCCATATTCTCTGCCCTAATTAGTGATATGTCGGCTTTGATCGAAGTAGACACCATTGAAATCTTTCTGATAGGACCGTCTTTACCTACAGTATATCATGGCTGATCCCCCCCGCCCTAATTATGTACGTAATACGTCCGCCCTGATACCTCTTTGGGTATGTACAGCCTGGTCTGCAGGGACTTCGATCTCAAAAGTGCATCTGACGAGCCAAATCCGGGGTCATTCAGATCCTCACCCACACAGCAGCCATATCTACCTACCCCAACCTACTATATATAGCCATGGGTCTATCTGCCCTCCAGGGTATCTTCGCAAACCGCGCCGATCAACACAGGTCGACGACGGAGACTTGTTGCTCATGAAATGATGACATGTGAAGCATTATTGTTGTGCATTTCATTATTAAGTTGACACTTCCCTTTCGATACTTTTGATTGAATTGGGATGCAGGGTCAAGAAGCTGTCTGTCTTCGGGACTACCAGATTACGATGCTACGTACGTCATAGCACGACGAGGAGCCTTTTTCATGTTGAAATATGACCGTTAACCAAATCTAGTCTGGGTTAATACCAGGGGACAAATTGCTATGCTTACTTAATATCTGGTAGGATTAGCGCTTTAGTATCTGATCACCTTTCCCTCCGAATCTTTAGTGCATATAGGTAGGTAGGTACTTGGAAGTTTGCCTCGAATTGCCTTGGATGCATGTTCATTTAACGCGCCGCCCCGAGAATAACCACGTGGAATGAGCAGCGGGCTGTCGATCTAGCCATTGCGAATATGATGCACATAAGATTAGCGTCAACGACATGATTATCTTCTCTCGACGTGCAGGTAAGCAGTCGCTGTAGTCAAGTACAGTACTAGTCTTTATCACCCACCTAGATCTTAAGGCTATGTGCCGCTGCAGGAGGGGTAATGGTGATGGTAAAAATGACAATAATGATGTAATACAAATTTGTGCAAAGAGGTGCGAATGAGCCGAGATTGTAACCCTATTACTTAGGTCACTGATTGCCAGATGAATTGGAATGTAAAGGCTGATATAAAGGGTAGTACAATAGGTGAAGCAAACAACTTGAAGTCATTCCTGGATACTAGTAGATCTGATAAGATACTCAAGTATCTCATTGGTAGTTACCTCTTATCATCATCCGAATTACATAGATGGTAAATCTTAGGCATCTAACCAATATTGGCGCCCCTGCAATACTTTCCATGTACAGCGTACAGTACTTTGTAGTACATAAAGGCCAAAATACTACCTAGGTATAGTTTATTCTCGCTTCTTTTAGTCCGTGCAAGAAACCACCCTGGTCTCATTCCTCGCAACATACCTTACAAATTTGAACTGCATATAAGCCATGATGATTTGAACTTATTGAAGTGTACCTTACAAAAATAGAGAAATACTTTGTAGTGTCGTGTGAAAGGGGCGCCCCTTCCCTATCTATCTCTTTGAGGGGAGGCTCGAGCAATCAGGCCATCAACATGCAATCGTAAGAGTGGGGATCGAACCACTCAAGGGTGCGAAAGCCACACCGCGCAGCTCGCTAACACGGCCCCCGCAGGATTCCCAGAGAACTCCCCAGCAGCCCCAGCTAATCTTATCCCGTACTGGCAGCGGCGGCCGCAGCAGCATTCGGCTCTTTGGCTGTTGTCCCCACCACATCTAGTATCTTTGCAGAATTATGTACTTGCACTAACAGGTATAAGCCCAAACTCGACCAATTACAAAGTCGCTTTGTGGGCAAAGCGCAGCTCGCGTTCTCCACTCCTGGTCCACCGATCAGCCTGCCGACCTACTACGTTCACCACACTACCTAACACTGCACCACCTAACTGCTACCTCTTCATCCCTCGACCTGGCACTGCTTCAATCCAACCACAGAATAAGCCCAGCCCAGTCCAGCCCGCTTCAGCTCAGCCAACCAAGCGTCTGAAGCAACCAAACGATCAACCGACCGACCAACCAATACATCCCATAACGCACAACGATTCCCGCAGCCAACGAACGTTGCACCGCTGCTGCTACCGTTGTCGCTACTGTTGTCCCTGCTCTCGACCTCACAATTTCCCCGACAGCGACGTACGGGGTTCTCGACTGAAAGGCGGTTCCAACTGAACTGCTGCCATCAGCCGCTTGCGTCGATGAAGAGGCTCAATTTCCTCGTTGGTCGCATGTAGCCTCTCCACCGTTGCCATGTCCGTCGAAGCGACTGCCCCGGTCGCAGCCTCTGCGCCTGAGGCTACAAGCAATGGGTCGACGGCCGTGCTCAACGACAACCATCCTCGCCAAGCATGCGATGAAAGCTCTCACGACGGCTCTCTCGACCAGGTTGAGCCTCATGCCAAAGCCGCACATGCACCCACCGACTATGCGGAGTCACACTCATCTCCCAAGCCCATCGGCCTACACTCTCCGCCCGACAGCAACAGCGCCTTGAAGCTCGACGGGAGTGACTCCGAGCTGAGCGACGTCGAGGATCCAACCCTCGACCCTGACCATGTGCCTTTCCTCCACGCCCAATCCCCCCCTCAGCAGCCCTCCCAGGAAAAAGAAGAAGAAGAAGAAGAAGTAGACATTGGCGAAGTGACGCCCGATCACTGGTCTGGCACAGTCCCAGTTTTCAAGCCCCCCATGTCCCAGTTCAAGGATTTTAAGAAATTCGTACGTTGCTGATGCGGCGCGGCACCGCCTCCCCTTGCGCCCCAGTTGTGCTCCCACTACTAACCTATGAACAGATGGAAAAAATAGACTCCTACGGAATGAAATCCGGTATCGTCAAGATAATCCCTCCACAGGAGTGGAAGGACAAGCTCCCTGCGCTCCAAGACTTGGTGAAGCAGATCAGGGTTCGTGAGCCTATCAAACAGGAGATCATGGGGTCCAATGGAACGTATCGGCAGGTGAACATTCTCCATCAGCGAGCCTACAATCTACCCCAGTGGCGACAGCTTTGTGATCAGAGTGAACATCAACCCCCTGCCAGACGAGGAGAAAGGCGCGCGCAGGCTCCTCCTAAACCCAAAGGAATATCTGCGTCGACGTCCTCCGGCTCAAGAAGGCGCAGTGCTGCTGCTCCTATTGGTGCTAGCGGACGTTCAACGAGAAGCAAGACCAAGAAAAGTGGGACAAAAGGTAGTGGTCCAGACCTAGACGATCGTCCTATGACACCAGTCTCGCCTCGGCCTGCAGAGGCCGTTATCGATTCCGTTGAGCAAGACATAGGCGATGACATAGAAGACGATGACCCAGTTCCACCAACCGTTGGCCGGATGGGTGGCTCGAGGCAGGCTAGACCCAAGGAGCAGAGCACTTCTGCTCGACGCAAGTATGCTCGACGTGAAGGATCCGCTAGGATTGACGAGGAGGCTTTCAAAGACTTCGACTACAAAATGGACATCTCTGACTATACACCAGAGAGATGCGAGGAGCTCGAACGCATATACTGGAAGACCCTTACCTATGCGCCTCCTCTGTATGGAGCCGACGTTCTTGGAACTTTGTTTGACGATTCTACCGAGGAGTGGAATCTCAATAAGCTCCCCAATCTCCTCGACGTCTTGGGTACGAAAGTCCCTGGTGTCAATACGGCCTACCTGTATCTTGGCATGTGGAAGGCTACGTTCGCTTGGCACTTGGAAGATGTGGATCTTTACAGCATCAACTACCTTCATTTTGGCGCACCCAAACAGTGGTATAGCATCTCTCAAGGGGACGCTCGCCGATTCGAAGCTGCCATGAAGAGCATCTGGCCTACGGATGCCAAAGCTTGCAATCAATTTTTACGTCACAAGGCCTTCTTGATTTCGCCAAGCCACCTTCAGCAGTACTTTAACATCAAAGTAAATAAGTGTGTTTCGTATCCTGGAGAGTTCGTCGTAACATATCCCTACGGCTATCATTCCGGATACAACCTGGGCTACAACTGTGCAGAAGCTGTCAACTTCGCATTAGATTCCTGGCTACCGATGGGGAAGATTGCTAAAAAGTGTGAATGTGCTCAAGCTCAAGACAGTGTTTGGGTCGATGTGTATGAAATTGAACGAAAACTACGGGGTGAAGAAACGGATTACGAAGAGACAGAGGACGAGGAAGACGAAGAAGAGGATGAAGATGACGATGACGAGCCCGAAACAGGCATGCCCACGCCTCGATCTAATCATGCTATTAAACTCAAATTAGCTGGACGAAAACGCAAACGGGCAGTGACTGATAAAGGAGAAAAGAAGGCTAAGAAGATCCGATTACGTCTCAAGAGTCTGGTCGAGCCACCATGTTGTCTTTGCCCCCACGACATTCCCAGTCTCGAGCTACTCCCAACCGATGACGACCGTAAGGCTCATCGTCTCTGTGCACTTTATGGTGCGGAGACTTGGATCGAAACGGTTGATGGAAAAGAAGTCATCGCCAACGTTGCGAACATTAGTAAAGCTCGACTTGACCTCAAATGCTTGCTCTGCCGCTCTAAGAGGGGAACGTGCTTTCAATGCTCCCACAAAAAGTGTGCTAGATCCTACCACGCAACATGCGCCGCCGCCGCCGGTGTCTTCGTCGAAGAAGCCGAGGTACCTATATTAAGCGAGGATGGCACCGAATATAAGGAGCAAGCATTCGAGTTCACTTGTCGGTTTCATAGGACCAAACGTGACCGGAAGCTGGATGGAGACGTCTTGGATGATTGTCAGAAGACGCGTCGGGCTGCCTCTGCACTCAAGAAAGGTGACATCTGCCAGCTTCAGTACCACCGTGGTGAAATCTTTGCAGGTATTGTTGTTGAGAACCGGGACAGCGAGCAGACACTGCTTATAGATATTTTACCCAACGGGTATGTACACGGAACTAATTCCTGTAGTAAACAACTACTGACGGCCTTTAGGGATCGAGTGGAGGTAGAATGGAAATGGTTACTGCTCCCAGATGCAGCCGACCTACATTTGCCACACGCGTCGCAGAATGCTATTCCGATGCCAACATCGCGCAAGGCCAAGGAGCTCATCAATGCGACTAGAAAGCGAATTGAGGAGCTTCCCCGTCCTGAAGAGCCGTTCGTCGAAGGTGGCTTTGTCTGGGCGGAATTCAACCACCATGACCTCGAGACTAACAAAGTCCAAGCCAAGGTAGACTTGTCCAAGGAGAATCAAATTTGGTACTACCTGGGAAGAAACTCCACCGAGGCCCGACCGCAATACACCGATGATCTCCGGAGAAGAAAACATAATGTCAAGAGTAACTTCTTGGACACGATTCCCCGGCCGCCTCCTCCGCCTCCTGCACCACGGAAGTCGTACGGCTCAACCTTTTCAATTCATACCCCAGTTCAGGTGCCAAAAGCCGAGAAGCCATATCAATATAAGCCTCGAGATCCTGTGCCGCCAACTTACGTCCGTACTCCATTCACTGCGCACCAGTTTGTACCGAAGCCTTCCCCTTACACCTCCCAGCAGTTCCAGCCTAAAGCCTCTGCTGGTAATACCTTCGTCCACCATACACCACCTACTAGACCATCAAACTACGTCACTCCTCCACAGTCGGTTTCCGTACCTTCACCTTCACCTGCTCAATACTATAAGTTCCAACATACACCTTATATACCGCCTAGGCAACAAGTGCAGCGGGGGCAACAGGCACAGCCGGCGACTTCATCGCAACAACGCCTACCGCAAAAGCACCAGCCATTTTCTACTTTCCAACTCAATCAGCCAAATCAGCAATCCCAGCCGTCACAGCAGGCTATACCGCAACCCACTTCTTACTTCGCAACGCAACAATCGCAATCATCGGTGCCACAACATACGGCTGCTTCTACTCCACAACCTAGTGGTGATACTACTTGTATCCCTTCTGGCGCAGCGCAGCAGCAGTTTGCATCAAGGCGACCTTCTCTTCCAAAACCACTGCACTCTCAGAATTCTACTGGTCATACGCGGAACAAATCTTCTGTCAGTAGTCACAGTGGGCGCCTCGCTCTCGGCTCCGGACAACGCTTCGGGACACCGCCTTCGTCTTATGGGCATGCACGAGGAGATTCGATGACAAAGTCGCCTTTTAGCCACGGTTTCACACAGCCACCTGGCCTAGGTCCTTCTCCGTCACCGCAAAATGGCCGGCAATTCCAGAACCAAGCACGGGCACGATCAAGTTCTCAAGTATCGAATCTTTCGCTAAACGCACCCATGACATCATCCGCCATCCGACCGCCATCTTCGGCCTCTGCCCAAGCATTAGCCGGGCAGTTGCAGTCAGTTGTTGCATCAAACGCCTCTAAAGAGCCGCGACCGAGCGTAATCCAGAAATATGCCTTCTTTCAAACTCATCATAATAGGTTTGTCAATTTGTCCACTCTCTTTCACCTTACTTTGCTCTCTAATCATATATCATAGGGACTCAACCAAGTATAGAACTCCGTATGCCCCCTGGCTTGGATTCACAAACGGATACGAGGGAAACCTCCGCGCGCATTTAATGCGAACGCCTGATGCTCTATACAGCATCCAAAGACAGTCATTAGGGTTAAATGGCACAAATACAGGAATCTCGTCAACTCCTCAAAAAGCTGCCAGTAACACACCGGTGCCGGCCAACACTCCGTGCGACGGTACACTGCAGCCTCAATGTTCCATGGCACACCATACCTCAACCGGACAGCCTTCTACAGCCCACAGTACTGCCAGACCTTTAGCCTCGCCTCCAGGAACACAGTCAGCGCCTCCTCCGGGAGCCCAACAATCTGGGGCAGGGCTTTCATATAATTGGCCTACCGGACCGGTCAATCAATGGGACAACAATCTCAGCGCAGGAGCAGCTCTACACCCAGCTATTCGGGCGCACTACGCAGCTATGCTGTCCCATAGGGATGTCAAGATGGAAAACCAGGTCGACACCAACAGCACAAATCAACCCTTAGCAATGATACCACCTTCACCTGCCGTCTCCTCAGCTCCTCCAAACTTAGCGACTCCACCGGTACCCGCGACTCCACCATCGGGCTTTGCATCGGCATTCCCTTCTGGCCAGTCTGTGTCGCGACATCCAGTACAACCCAAGTCTACAACCCCTATTCCTCCACCAGCAGTCCCCGTTTCATCGAAGACACCACAGAACACGTCTGGGCTTGCTAGTTCAGCCAAAGCCGCGTCGACCGTGCCGAAAAAGACGCACATCCCTGCCCCACGGCCCTGGGAGACCTTGCGAAAGATGCAGCAGGCGCCTGCTCCATCACCCATGCCGCAGTCGTTGCCACCTGCTTCCGCAGTACCAACACCGAGCCCAGGACAGATGACGCCCAGCTCCCAATTCTTGCCTACCTACGGCCAAGCAGAGGATTCAAGGCATCTTCCCGCTCCGGGATTCCAGCCTAGTCATGTTGTAAGCCGACCTTTCCGGCAGAATTTCCCATCAGCAGTGCCTAACAGCAACAGATTCAGTCTGCCGGCTCTCGGGCATCCCCCGTACAGCAGCCCCAATCAATCGCTACACAGTTCCCAGAGCCCGTCGCAGTATGTGAACTACCAGCATCTCCACCAACACCACCAGACACAGCAAGACAGCATTCTCCCACTACTGTTTCAGGAGAACAACCTACACCCACACCCTTACCTACGACGAAGCTCTTAGCACCACCGGGTCAGACTAGCGGGACACCTGATCTACCAGAGGTCTCGGATGGATCCATGGAGCTTGTGGAAAGCATTATACTGAATGCTCAAAAGGCTAGCGAATTCTTTTTAGTGGACGGTATTTGAGCGGGAGGTGTAATCCGGACGGTCTACCGGCCTGTGTACGAAGATGATGGCTGATGAAATTAACGATGCATTCTGAATTTTTGGGGTCTGGCGTCACGGGGTCCGTTTGTAAAAGTGATAGGCCTACCATGGTCATAAACTGGACCTATGTATAGTACTCATCGAACCGGCCCCCGGGGTTGTGCATTTGCAGACGACCTTCATCTCGGAAGGCGTTAAGAGGGGTCCGGGCGGGAATCTCTATACGCGGGCCGGCGCAGGATGGTTCATGTACATTACGCAGTAATATCTTTGCTCGCGGAGTTGCAATACGTCCCATGGAGGACAGCTGATGATAACCATGGTAGCGGTTGCTGGGATGATTCTTCTGGTTTGTAATATCACTCTTCTAATAGAGACATGCATCAAGGCCAGTAAGGTTATTAGATGTATCTTTTCAAGTTGTCTGCGATGACTTGTGATGACTTGTGACTCTCATGGTACCCAAATGGCTACATAATATGTACACAGTAGCACCTGATGTACTTAGGTGGGTATATACATGTAGGTACACATGCACTCCATGAGCAACCAGTCACGGAGAAAAGAGTCGCTTGGCTGCGCTAAGGATCTTGTCGGATCTTATCAGGAACCTCTCTCGTCTCTTATCGTTGTTATCACTATCAGCTGCGCATTGGCGGGCATTAAGCAAGGGTGGGGCGCCTAAGGATGGCAGTCCCAAAAAAACATTCGCGAAACCTTAGGTTTGATAACCGTCGATTGCGACTGCCATTATTTCAGACAGAGCATCCATTCTACCCGCTGGCTTGCCTCTTGCCTTCATCTGCTCACTTAGCGGGTACATCTTCCTGAGGTTTTCTTTGTTTTCCTGCGTGGAGGCGTTTGTTTCTCTGGCCGATCTCTCCGCCTGCTTCAGGTTCGGTCTGTTCTGTTCCGCGTCTGCCTGCATTTTATAGTTTGTCCCAGGGAGCCCAAATTTAGGAACCCGTATCGAGGGGCGAAATCGGCAATCTGCCATCACAACCACCTCAGAAGTAAGGCGACAGCGGTAGCATCCTAGACCAGCATTTGCCATGGCCGACGAGAGGAGTTCCAAGGTCAGCAAGCCTGAGCGCAAGAGGAGCTGGAGCCCGGCCGACGCTAACTCATCGACTAAGCGGGTGAAGGTCGAGGGCGAGGACAAGACGACGACGACGACGGAATATAATCCGTACCTGGCGCACTGGAACGACGGCAGCAACGGAAGCAACGGCTTCGGCGATGGCAAGCTGCCGGTTGGATCTGCACTGAAGCACTTCAAGCGGCGCGAGACGACGGCCAAGCAGGCGGCCGAGGCCGAGGACGGCGACAACAACCCGTTCACCGGCGAGCCGCATTCCGAGCAGTACTTCTCCATCCTCAAGTCGCGCCGGAACCTGCCCGTCCACAAGCAGCGACAGGAGTTCCTCGATGCCTACCACAAGTCGCAGATCCTCGTCTTCGTCGGCGAGACGGGTTCGGGAAAGACCACGCAGATCCCCCAGTACGTCATCTACGACGAGCTGCCACACCTCGACCGCAAGATGGTCGCCTGTACGCAGCCGCGGCGAGTCGCGGCCATGTCCGTCGCCCAGCGTGTCGCCGACGAGCTCGACGTCAACCTCGGCGAGGAGGTCGGTTACAGCATCCGTTTCGAGGACAAGACGAGCTCCAAGACCATGCTCAAGTACATGACGGACGGTATGCTATTGCGAGAGGCCATGCACGACCACGCCCTGTCGCGCTATAGCTGCATCATTCTCGACGAGGCCCACGAGCGCACCCTGGCCACCGACATCCTCATGGCCCTCCTGAAGGGCATCACCCAGCGCCGACCCGACCTGAAGCTCATCGTCATGTCAGCCACGCTAGATGCCCAGAAGTTCCAGCGTTACTTCTTCGACGCGCCACTACTCGTCGTTCCAGGTCGAACACACCCCGTCGAGATCTTTTACACACCCGAGCCCGAGAAGGATTACGTCGAAGGCGCGATACGGACCGTGCTGCAGATCCACGCCGGCGAGGCCGAAGGCGACATACTGCTATTCTTGACCGGAGAGGAAGAAATTGAAGATACCTGTCGCAAGATTTCCCTCGAGGTCGATGAGCTCATCAGGGAGACCGACTGTGGGCCAATGGCCGTGTATCCTCTCTACGGTACATTACCACCACATCAGCAACAGAGGATATTCGACCCGCCCCCAGCACCTTTCAGGAAGGGTGGCCGTCCCGGCCGCAAGTGCATCATCTCCACCAACATCGCCGAGACTAGTTTGACCATTGACGGCATCGTCTATGTTGTAGACCCCGGCTTCAGCAAACAGAAGATCTATAATCCGCGCCTCAGAGTAGAGTCGCTCCTCGTTTCGGCCATCTCGAAAGCTTCAGCCCAACAACGAGCGGGTCGAGCAGGTCGTACAAAGCCCGGAAAATGTTTCCGTCTCTACACAGAAAAGGCATTCAAGGAGGAACTCATCGAGCAAACATATCCTGAAATCCTCCGTTCCAACCTCGCAAACACAGTCTTAGAACTCAAGAAGCTTGGCGTCACAGACCTGGTTCACTTCGATCTAATGGATCCTCCTGCCCCCGAGACGATGATGCGTGCGCTCGAGGAGCTCAATTACCTAGCATGTCTCGATGATGAAGGCGAGCTGACCCAGCTGGGTAGCTTAGCGTCCGAATTCCCGCTTGATCCAGCATTGGCAGTCATGCTAATATCGAGTCCTGAATTCTATTGCTCCAACGAGATTCTGTCTCTCACCGCACTCCTGTCAGTTCCTCAGATCTTTGTGCGCCCAGCGCAAAAGAGGCGGGAAGCCGATGAGATGAAAAATCTCTTCAAACATAATGATGGTGACCATCTCACCATGTTAAACGTTTATCACGCCTTCAAGGGTATCTTAAGCCGTGGTGAGGACGGCAAGAAATGGTGTCATCAGCATTACCTCTCTTTCCGTCATCTCTCGAGCGCAGACAACGTCCGAGCCCAGCTCAAACGCATCATGGAAACCCATGGTTTGGACCTGGTTAGTACCGACTTCAGCGACAGAGAGTACTATACCAATATTCGTCGGGCCCTTGTCGCGGGCTTCTTTATGCAGGTAGCCAAGCGCGAGAATAACAAGATCTATCGAACATTGAAAGATAACAACTCAGCCGTGATGTTACACCCGAGCACGGTACTTGGCGCCGACTATGAATGGGTAATCTACAATGAATTCGTCCTAACATCGAAGCAATATGTCCGAACAGTTACTGGTATCCGACCTGAATGGCTGCTGGTTAGTAGTTTACCTTCTCTTTTCTCTTTTCTATCTCTACTTTTCAGCTTCCATTTATCATAGCATGGTCATCTGCTCCTGTGCTAACTATTTTTCTTTTTTCAGGAATTGGCCCCTCAATACTATGATCTCGACTCATGGGAGGGACAGAAGGATGTTAAGCTGGCCCTGAAGGCCGTCGCGGACAAGATGAGAAGACGTGCAGCAATGAAAGCAGGCCGCTGAAGCCTGTCTAATACTTCCAACTTGTAATAACATTGCACATCAATACCCTGGGAAAAGTCGGGCAGATCACGAGGTGCAAACCATACACAAAAAGCCCGTATCCAGTCACACGATACAACTACTCAGTGTTGTCTGTTTGAGCTGGAGGAGCCTGTTGGCTGCACAGAATGGGACCCTCTGTGCTTCTCCAGCGCAGTTTTGGAATCGCACGCCTGAAACCAGATCACGAGCTTGCGAGTTTATAGACATAGATATTACGATATTACGCCTTTCTACAGGCCTATTTGGCAGAATCGCGTGTATAGAGTCGGGTATTATTGTTGTCCAGGCTCGACTAGAAAGCCTTCTGCAAAACAAAGAAATAGAAAGGCTTCGGCATTCCAAGTTAAAGCGCAATCGTGATGTGACAGGTCTGGTTTAGTGCAAATGTGTATGCATCCACATTAACAGGATATAGGGGCAGAAGGAGGAGGAATAATGTCGCTTCGCAAGGGTGCGGAATCGACTTCCTTGATAACTACTACTGGACTGTTTATAGATGAACTACTCTTTGTCTGCGACGGCACGTTTCCCCCTAGCTGTGTGCAAGCTCAAGGCCCGTAAGTCCAATCATGAATGCATATCCAGCTGAATTATAGATTGGCCACTGTAGGTTGCAGATTCTCGAGGGTGTTCTTCTATCTCCCGGTGGCATATACTGACTAAGTACTTAGTAAGTAAAGAAAATAAGTAAGTGATAACTGCATGATGCCCGATGCTTAGAATTTCTGGTGCAGGGTGGGACGGGATATTTATTATCAGGCAAATCAGGTAAATCAGGTGTAATATATTGCACCCGGCTGTGATTTCCCTTCAGACTGTTTGCTATAGGCTTTCTTGTACGTTGATTTTGTTAGGTTTGGCGAGGTGCTGGTATTATATACGTAGGTATATATATATATATATATATATCTACCTATAGTGTCAGGTGTATCTGTCCCAGAGTGAATGGAATAGCCCTACAGTCACGTAGCAGATAGGTAGAAAGGGGTCAGTAGCCATGAAGGTGTATTGATCAATGGCCCCTAGCCCTTCCAACTGGTAGTTGGGAGGGGATAGCCCGTATATATAGACCCAGCCTTATAGGCACACACTAGGGTGTCACCTATCTATCTGACATAGAGGTATTATTCGCCATACGGTTCCTACAGACTGGATCTTGTAGAGTTGTGTCCGTGTCAGATTGTTTGGTATCCAGAGTGAAGTTAGGTCACAGGTAGGCCACTGGTAGGCGAAAGTATAGGGTAGGGACTCAATGTTATTGATTCCTAGAGCTCCTCTAACGAGGTCTGAGGGGGCAACCCAACTATTATATACACGAAATAGAGCTCGGGCGATGTTGCTGGATGAGAGAGCTCGACCTCAGGTGTGAAGGAGTGAAGCCTTGGAATGAATGGATGCTGTCGGGATATGGAGGACCTCTTTCGGACCTGAGTGTACGTAGTCGTTGGTCATGTCTTTTTCTATCTCACTAAGGCACCCGAACAGTTAGCGGGTCTTGAGGGCCTGGGATCCTATTTGAATTCGACCTTATTTCTGAGTATGAAGTGAGCTGTGTGTGAATTCACCCGCAATGGTACGCCATTATTCTAGGGACTCGGGAGAAGCTACGCTTCCCGGAATAGCAGAAGAGTCGATTAATGGGGAAATTCACGATTAAAGGACACTGTGATCCAGTCCCTTAAGACTCGCGTGTATTACTCACTCTATCTCACTCTACTTCAGGATCGATAGATGTCTATTTCCAGCGATACGTCGAGAGAACGGTTGATAAAGGTGACTGGTTTAGGGTCGACGTAGACGTTGATTCTGTTGAATCTCGCTCCCTATATCAAGGCTCAGGGGTTAGTTTAGGCCAGAAGGCATGTCGACCCTTCGGGAGCCTTCCAGCTATGGCCCGTTGACCTGAGTCCCTCTCTATAGATGAAGTCATCTCTGTCTCATATTTACGAAGGGCGTCAACATATTCCCGGAGGTTATAGATTAGCGAGGACTGAATAGCTCCAGTGAGACTGTCTCTGTCGGGGCCTGGTAGGTCAGGTACGGGATATGTACATATTCTTCCCCGGATTATTTACGTACTGAAGTAAAGGGGTTAGATCGAAAGTGAGGCTGAGCATAGGGACTTAGCCACTTGGTGGCTCAGCAATAGTTCAGATATATAGGGGTCGCTAAGCATCTCGACAGGGAGAGGGCAGGCAGGATAGCTGCCCATCTGCTTCTCATTCCCGGAATTAAACTACATTTAACCTAATCACTAAGTTTTCCGTCCATAGTCAAGTGAAGTAACAACACGAGGGACAAGGGAAGGGTAGATTGAGCCTGCCCCTGGAGGATTGGCCCCGTCGGGCGCTGACCCCGTGGGAATCACTTCAACACATGTCTTTTAATCCGGGGCCATGATCATACAATCGAGGTTTGAAATCATGATGGCCTTTGTTCTGCAATCCAACGCGTGCGACCAGGTCTCGCGCTTACGTAGCTATGAGCTGAGTAAGTAGTTAGTAAGTTACATGCGTTGTAGCGATTTGAAATAAATTTGTACTGATCGTATCTGGACGATTTATGTTGATGCATAGAACAGGAAGAATCCCGCGCCGGAAACTAGAGAGTGGGCATCTGGATGATTATCTGGTTAGTTGGTTGGTGAACCTAACGCCGGGGAAAAAGACAAGTGTCTTCAGGCCTCACTATAGACTTGTGGGGTGTAAGGCTATCTAAAATATTTCCCCAGTATCCTGCCTTTCGGAGGACACTCCAGTACACGAGGAATATTACAAATCAGACCCCGAAGGCACAGATGACAATCAAGCCGCCTCTATAAGTGCTGCTCTCTGGGGTTATATTCGGGCCTTTGCATAAATAGCCGGTCTCCTTAAACTAATAGTAGGGCCCTTTGCCTCGAAGGGAGAACAAACACGGATCTGAAACACAGAAAAAGGAAGGTAAGGATGATGCTTGGAGGTAGCAGTTCTAGAGACGGTGTGATTCGTGGTATTTCGAGGGAATTCGCAGATGTATTGCGGGGGTCTGCGTACAGCTAACGCGCAGCCGTTGTCACGGTTTGGTTTATCTGTTGAACATCTGATACCGAGTTACGTGCTAGTACCTATCTCTGTAGGCCAAAGCACGTTTTATTAGATAGGCCCCAGACATATCGATGTATCCTAAGCTGAACTGGGGGTCTGCGGGTTTTGCGGTACGCTCGGACAGGAAATAAGCTGCTAAGATTCAACCTTCTAAAACCGGCATCCTAAAGATTCGAAAGAACTCATCCAAGAGAGGGGACGAAAGCCAAGTTTTTTGGTTCACCACGCTGATCTCGCGAGAACGTTTCATATAGCCGTCAGTTGCGTATGTGATGGCCAGTATGATTCGACGCGGAGCTGAAAGAAGCCGTCTATGCCTTGGCCCACAGCAGATGGTGCCCTTCTTCTTTGCGTCCTTAAGGCCCTTTTCCTTTGCTTGCCGTCTGCTTGGCAGAGAGCCAGGGAAACTGGTCTATTGAGTATCGGTAGGATCTTTGCCGATAAGGTCCCCTGACACGTAGGCTCTGTAACTCGGGCGCTAGCAAAGTGTAGGCGCGCGTAACGCGCCGATATCAAGTAGTAGGCCTCGTAGAAGTAAAGGCAACATTTGGCTTATCTCCTTCGGTCTATCCTCTAAAGGTAAATGCTGTGCCACTACTGCACACAACTTCGCTTCATTTGGCCGTGGAATTGGAGATATCACCGTCGATCTCGAGATGGCCGGCTGTCTCGGCGAGATGCATAAATCAAGAGCTTGAGTTATCGAGGATGACGCGGCTTTCGCGCCTGAGTGCACTTCATCGAGCGCCGCTATGTTCCCATCTTGCGTCGGCGATTCCCAAGGCGTGATTCCACTATGCTATGCCTCAAGAACGGTCAGATATAGGTGTGGGCTGTCATTGGCGATGTTGTACGGAGGATTCCAGCGCTTTCTTTGCTTAGAATTTGCCATACGCCTGCTACTTTGATCCATGAGCGTGGCATCATGGCATTTCAAGCTTCAATGTGAGTCCATTCGATGAGTATATCAGTCTCGCAACCTAAGCCTCGCAGAGGTTACACTACTTTATATAAGATCAAAGCGTTCCATGCGTCACTAATAGAGACCAATCATCACAGAGTTCCGGGATTCTCGTGCAACACGTTATTGATAATGTCGGTAGTTTAACTCCTGTAGCAAGAATCTGACATGTAGCGAAAGCCGCGTTGTGAGATTCGGTACTGTCCGGGGTTTGGATGTGATCGCTCACATGCAGACGAGCGGTTTTCCTTTACAGGTCGTATGACAAGTCAGATTAGACAGCACACTTATAAGAGATATGATTCTATGACTATCGGTGCTGTGGGAAAACCGGATATCATGGATAGGGGTATCCATGTATTCTTGGTCGCACAAAGAGATAGAGCTCTTCGTGTTCTAGTCCCGGAATAGACACATAAACCGGCCCTGTTGCCTATAGATAGTATAATAACGGATGCCATCAGCAGGTGTTTTTTATACAACTTCAATAGTGGGGTGCGTGAATACTAGTGTAGAACTGAAAGCTATCTGGATCGTCAGACGGTTGCACAACGATTACCATTTGTGTTTAATTGCTTGATGACGATGTTCTTCTTGTTCAAGGAAAGAAACCAAAATATAGCAATTACATATTCAGAAAGACGAGTTCCCTGGGACTAAGTAGTATTAGACTGCAATTAGGCGCCAAGGCCAAAGCAAGTCAAGTAACCTTGACGAGCCTGTACTGTATGACTAATGTGTTTGGGGATCATGATTATACTGCATCTGCCTCTGGCTCTGATATTTTGTTTGCCGCTTGTACAACCCTCTTGTCAAAAAGGAATATTTATTATTGTCTTACTTATGTGCAAGTACAGCTTGGATTTGGTATCTCGAGAATTATATATTTTGTATATGCTTAGCCTCTATCTAAATGTGGTGTTCCTCCGTTCGTCGTCTATGAGCGCACTGATCTACTGACATTGTATTGCTTACAAGTCTTAGCAATTCATAATTCCGCCATATATGGTACATTTGTTTGCCGGAAGAGAAATAGAACCTGTATAACTCGCATTAGTACTACAGTCTATGGCTAATCTTGTCACTCAACCAATAACTTGGGGTCATGTTACATGCAGGCTCAGGATGCGTCGCATGCTAGAAACGTGTAAGGCCTGCTAATTCGAGCAACTGCCCCCACGGAGTAGGCGCGAAACCGATTTAAAGAAGAATTAAATTTGGAGTTGTCGCTGACTGGGGCCGGTTCTGAACCACGGACCCGAAGCGAAATCTCCGAAAGTTTGGTCACAGTCTTTGGCTGGTATTCAATGACTACTTCGGAACCGAAAAAAAAACATTTGGCCAATATAACCTCAAAGATTGATATCAATGGAAGCTGACTGTGTCTGGTGTCATGATTTAAATGGAGTGGCTTGAGGCCTTGCCATGTGACATCGTGTCCCAGTATGCATTGCAGTGCGTGTTGTGGTTGCACATTATGGTAAATCGGTACGAATCGGCGTTTCTATGACTTAGGAGGGACAGCACAGCCTGATACTATTTTCTCGTGTTACACTCGTAGTGTCTTTCGAATCTTTAAGTTAAAGAATAAGATTCGGGATCTTAGATATTTCTAGTTTCTAATCCACGCCGTAGATCGATCGTTACGAAACGAACTGGACAACTTGCTTACGGTACTTTTGAGGAAGTCCTTCGCGTGTTGCTGTTGTGACAGGATATTCGGGACACGACACGCACAAGGCCTAGAGTCCCCGGTCTGGACGCGTCGTGAGGGTATTCTTAACGGTAACGGGATCGAATATCGAATCGGAGGGAACGACAACCATCGAAACACCAGCCACGAGCACTCGCATAAACTCGACTTTGCAGTCAAGCGCGGAAACCCGATGACTTCCATCCGGGATCGTACTAAATCCATATCTGTCAGCCAGAACGCGTTGCCATGGCACGGAGGCTGGACTCCAGGTGTTGGCCCATGGCCAGAGCAATGGGATAGAACGCCCACTACAGTTATTACTCTCGCCTCGACGGTTATATATACGGAGTTAAGTCCCACGGCAAAAGCGTCCCAATCTTCAGCACAGGATCCGACGGCGTCCGGAATCCGACCTAATGGTTTGGACATCAGTGGCCCTGCGGCGGCTGGTATCGGTGTTGGTGCAAGTGTCGGACTACTCGGTTTGTGTCTCGCGGTCGGATGCGTCTATAGAAAGCGATCGCATCGACGCAGACGCATTTCATCGCCAAACGCGTCAGGGAGCGAGGAAACTAACGATGGTACTTGGCCACCATATCTTTATTCGGCATCCAACGAATCGCCGGTCGAACTTTCGGCAGCACGGCAGCCCAAAGAGATGTGCGGTGAAACGACGCCTCGCGGGAAGAGCATATCGAACCATTCGGAGATCGTAGAGCTGGATGGAGGAGGACTGGTAATTCGGTAACGCAGACTATTGAGTGTTGAGAGCTCTGGTGGGTACCCGAAGGACGTTGGCACGAGTGGTCATGGCATGCCAGAATAGACGCATTGTTGAAAATGTCGATGATTGGGAAGATAAAAACATACGAGCACTGGCTAGACTAAATCTCAATACAATGAAAACTAAACATCAGTAACGTAGATGAGAAAACCACGAAAGAAAACGTTTGGCGGTCTAACTTGCAATAGGGGGGATGCTGACCGCTAAAGAGCATTTCCTTTCCTTTCTTTTGATACGGCTGGTCCAGTCACAGTTTAGCAGCCCCTAATTGTTCCGGATTAGGAACACAAGACTCTTATCACTACTCCTGATACAATTGTACCTTTGTATTCATATCCGCTTGCCTTTGATATTTGGAACCAATTAGTAGTATATAGATCCCAGCATGTATCAATACTCACTAGGGCCCTAGAAGTCTTAAGCAGTTCTCTACAACGCCGACTATGGATATACACTTAGTCTTGAATTATTGTACTGGTATGTGACGTGATTTCGTCGGCATGTCTAGCCGAGAACCACCACACCGTTATACTAGGGTTACAATATCGCTATTAATTTAGACGTCTTCCTCGGCCAGCGGCCAAACAATCACGCCACTGTGCCTTTGAAATAACAACAGATCAAGCAACTTGTAGAATAGCTGGTACGATCCATCTTCGCTTAATGCTGTGATTCGCCAGCGAACAACACCACTAGCTGGGTGAGGCCGCTTCTACTAGAAAGTCGGATTACAACAAGAACAATACTAATCATCCTCTACTCACCACATTGTGGATCGTCACCTCGAAGAAAGAATCTATTTTCAGCTAAATACCCGATAGGATATGGCGTGGCAGCTTTACAGAGCATTGGTAGAGATGCCAACCAAGCCTACCCGAGGCCTCGTTTAAGTTTACTGTGGCACAAGCACAAAGCCTAATTGGGTATCCCAGCATCTCGGTTCGGGGGTATCAACATCCAATCACCCAACAGCACAAGTGCACCTGTATCATTCTAAATGTGAACAACATACGAACTTACAACGCCAAAATAATGGTGTAGACAGCTTCTAATTAATGTTGACACTTATCATGTTATGTCTTCTTTTCGCAACTAGCACATCGACATAGTGTGGATCTCTCTGCTATGGATATAACTACGGAAATAAGGATCGCCAAGAGTGTCTTTTAAACAGGGCTATTTCCTACAGCCTACCCTAGATAGCTTCACTTAGCTTCTTAGGCAGAAATCGTTTACCACGGATTAATCCCGATTCCGCAAAACTCACGTGCTTAGCAGTAGAATTCTACACAGTTTAGAACTGGTAGGTAGTCCCTAAGTTTCATACGTATGGGTGAAAATATACCATACCAGCCAACGAGCTGATTCACCCTGTCTCCCTGAGCTACCTAGCTTATGGGTTTTACTCATGATGAATTACGCTGTCGTAGGATAGTCCGTCAAGTCCAGAGTTGTTCTAGTTGTAAAGATATCTAAGACGAGCTAGGCGGTAATTCTATTTTATAGGAGCTTGAATTGTAATCATTGCGAGTGTACCGCAAATATGCTCTATTTTGCAACTTATCGGTATGTATACGGCCCACTCTTACAATAATCTTTGTTCAAAATTGTTGGATAGATCACCAGTCTAAATATCGTAATGAAATTGTGTGAGCCGGCAAGTAAACACGGCAAAGGAGGACTGCGGCGGAAAATCGTGTTCGTGTTCTCGAGAGTCTTCTTAAGATAGGCACCTGAGGTCAGGGACCTACCGTACTTTCAATGGTTAGGAAATCTACCAGGTCAAACGTTTATGCATTAGAACAAGCGACAGGCTATAAAGATGTATTGAGGCACAGTACATTTGTCAATCATTCGTCGAGCAAGAGGACATTAACTTAATGACATCAATATCATCCAACCCCCCTCTACGGAACCCTCGCGGCAATGCGGTCAAACCATGGGTGATAGTTTTTTCCAGAAATGTATGTTCCTGTGAGCACATCTATGTATGTCGTGAGTGGGGGCGAGGGTAGTCCTTATGCACTCATTGTATCCGGCGTGGGTGCCATTGATGATCAAGGTCCTAACTGGGGAATGAGAAGAATCTATGCAGCCTAGAGCAGTGATTCATGGGGGTTTCCCGGGCCTTCCTGTCGAATAGAGAAGCAGGAAATGGGTGCACTAAAACAAAGAAGGTTGGGACAGGGGAGTTACGACAGCTGTTGTGGCACGCGCTGGGCCGTGGCCACCCCCTAGCGTATATTATTCCTACATTCATGCCGTTGACGCTGATGTGAGTTTCATGCGATGCTACTTTAACTCTCACGCGAGCACCATGAGCACGGCATTACTTATCAATCTATCCACTCAATCTCCGCTACGGTACAAACCTATCTCTCAGGCGCCTTTCAAGCCTTTCCACCTTTCTATAGCCTGTGCTGTGACGCTTATTATGACTGAAAGAGGAAGCAGGTCTGCCTGAGACTGGGAAAATATATTACCATGAGTAATAGAAACACAAATCAACACTGTCAAATCGAAGCTTTCTTTCGCGCATCAGGTAGATCTCTAGACTTCAGACACGACACATTAATATAGTCGATCAACAGCCCTTGCGACTCGCGAACTACTCCACGGAGTGAATGCAGAGAAAGATAGTTCCAAGGTTAGTGTTATTGAAAGAGACGCTCGAATCGCGGCAATAGCCGACTCTAACGGCGCAATACACACCAAAGAATGATTGGATCATCAAGATTCACCCGTTCATGATATAGGACGAGAAGCACAGCCAGAGAAAATACCGAGATATGATCAGCAGCGCCAGCGGTGAAAGCGGCAAGCTCCTTTTTCGTATTCTAGATATTAGCTACAAGGGCTGTACGCTGATGGAACAGCCAATACTTAATTTCTACCATATTCAAAGGTGAGGGTCTTGCACCTACTGATTAGTATTATTGTACGGCTCTTTAGCGCGGACGTACCGAAAGAGACAGTACTTACCCACAATACATGTAGGATTCTGTAAACTAGCACTTCACATGAAGAGATTTTGATGCCAATTATCTGATGTGTGATGGTCTGAGTAGGCCATGCAAGGGGAGTGGTTGAAACTGATACAGCTAAAGCGAACAGAACTCATCGATATTTCGAAAATTGGACATTGTTTATCTGAATTAAGAAACTCTCACCAAGCCAAGGTACTGTGATAATTACCACCAAACGCAACAGGAGAAGAGGAGAAATAAGTGTGTTACATTTGAGGATTTATTAATCACCGCCTTCAACCACGTATTCTCATGGGTAACACCAAGATAAAACTCCCCATAAGCTCATTACAGTTATATGATTCATTATTTCCCATCAAAATGCTAGAATTCCACTATAGGTTGCTTGCGTATCGCCCCTCCAACCAGAGGCTAATTTTATTCTGGCATGTTTCTCATAAAGTTTCAGGAGGCTTTCATCAATCTTTACCGATGCCGTGATGACCTGCTAATATCTCTGCAACGAAGGCATCTGAGTACTCTGTCGTGATGATTTCAAGGACGTAACGTAATGTCAATATAGGAGAGTCAATTGCAGGAGTACCTGTACACGATTAACAAAACCTGCTATTATCTGGGACGCTCTTTGAGAAAGCAGAGATCTGAGTGGACAAGCAGCTGGAATGCTGATTCTAGAATCATTCAACGGTAATTCTATAAAAACTCCAGTCAGAATAGGTAGGGATGGAAGCAAGGGGCTTTTTTGTTCAAGGGGTGGTCTTACACCGGTCCACTCGGCAACTGTTCCTGCCAAGCAAGTGAGTGGCTCGAATCACTGCGGCTGAACAAGGGCTTCGTGTCATTGATGTCAACTGACGGCATACCGCAGAATCGTGGGCATGTCTTAGCAACAGTAATAGTTGGCTAGAAGAAATGAGGCAGTAACAAAATACTGCGACACGAGTGCGGCGTCGTGGCCATGAATATAAATCATTATTTATTAAGCTAAGCCAAAGCACGAAACATGCGCTTTCAGTGGGTTAGTGTTCGGGGTTAGATGACTATATGGATAAGAATGTTCCTATAGTGTCGCAGCTTAAAACACTAAATCGGCGCCCCCAATTCGAGTTTCACTACGAGCGCCTAAACATAACAGTTGACACGTGTAGCAGCCACGGAACCGTTGAAACAGGCTAGAAGGCGTGGAATTGTGGTATGTCATTACTGAGCAATTCCCAGCATAAAACAATGTTACTACTGCATATACAGTACACATGTGCATCAGGTGCCGGGAGAGAATGTAACAATACCACGCTTCTTACGCTGGTCGATTTACTGCGCAAGTGGGTGTGGTGGTGAAAACTAGACAGGGCAAGGGTCCTAGCTGCCTTGTTCCCCGATTTGCGGAGTGATTCGTTGACGCTCTCTCTCCACAGTCATCCAATTCTTAAATGCAATAATCCCCCGTAGAGCAAGGTCTCCTGTTGTGTTACCCCATCTGTGCCGTAAAGTATGGTGTTTTCCGGTTCCCCCGATGATAAAGACTCGTGTGATAGGGGGTAGAACAGACACAGACACTATATTTTGACTACTAGTGCAGGAGAGGCGAGTTACCGCGACTGTCACGGAACCCCCACGGAGCAACAGATCTGCTGGTCAGCGATCAAGCGACCGCCTCCCATTTTTCATTTCAGCCTCCTCCTATGCTGTATACCGTTCGTGCGACAAGGCGAGGTGGCCCCAGCAATGCTGGAGTTCAGCAATTAGAGCGTGCAAGGGTTATGGACGAATTACGTGCAGGGATAGACATGGATACCTAGACATATTTAGCGAAGTATACATATGTATATTAGTATACTTCTACGAGTGTCCATACAGAAGTGTACGTTGCATTTTGAGGGGGTAGCAAGAGGTCTTTCGCGTAGCGAACCAAGACGTAGTAATAAAGCTTTATTTAACTGCCGCGGTATATAGTATGTTTCCCCACGACTTGAATCCTGAGCCGCTGATTTTATTGACAATTTCAAACAATAACACCCCCAGTAGGACCATCGAGAGACTTCATCGCTCGGCTATATGTACGTCCTGTAGGGTGTCAGAATTGCGCGCAAGTGAAAGAAGGAAATTTACATCAAGTCACAGCAGATCGTGTGACAGCATGCCCAACAAGATATGTTGAGCTGGTATCATTGATTGACTCTGCACGTGTATCTGTACATGATGGCGTAGGAATGCTTAGACACCGCAGTATTTTAGAACTCGATTTGGGAATACCATGGAAAAATCAAAAAACTTTTACCGACTGGCGCACTCCGCTCCGACCCATGGATTGTGGTACCGAACTAAAAATATCATAGCTTAAAGTCGCCTTAGTCTGCTTCTAGGTGCCGTTCGCTTCCGCACTTAGTACGTTCGGAGAATCTGCAAGGAAGAAAAGAAGAGCAGACGACCCCAAGAAAAAAAAAAAGAACCGACATTATCATTGATAAAACACGATCTCATGTGCTTCGCACCACGGTACTGAGCACAAGTCTCCACATGCTACGTTGGCCCCTGCTCATCACATGGATCTAACAAGGCAAGTAGTGTAGAGAACGGAACATGTGGCAGGGGTTTCCCACTCTCGTTGAGTACCCGTTCTCTTGGGGGTCTGGGTTATACTGCTATTCGAGAAGCTCAGCGGGTTATTGATCCAGACACCCCTCTAATGATGCCATGCCACCAGAGTACACACTCCGTTTCTTGCTCCTGAAGGATCGGTTCTGGCACTGTTTAGTGTACACCAACTGCGTTGTGATTCATATTGAAATGTTGCGCATCCCTAGTGATGTCCCAGTATATCAGCCTGCTCCCATTTAAGCCATGGGTCGACCTCCTTGCTTTTTTCTTACCGCTGACGCCACACTGCACAGAAGGAGAAGTCCTTCGACTACCTGTCTTGAGTTCGCGAGCTCAACAACCTCGCTTTGCTGATTGGGCACTTCTTGTCCTTCAGTCCTATACCGCCGCTTGGCTGTCAGCGGACAGTCACACTTCTAATACATCGAACGATTTCTTGTTCTTCCACTAATATCAGTATCGGTCAAAAAGCAGCCATCTTTGGAGAAATATTCGAAGAGACGTCCTCAGCAATGAGTGGAAGCGGCGGTTTTTATAAGTACCGCTGCAAGTACTTCTATACACACGAATGCCCAAATTGGGTATACGTGAACAACACCGCGTGCGGTGAATGTAGCGTGAGTAAAGATGTCATTTATCTAGATGTTTATACGGCGCCGACTGATGGTTGAATACTTAGGCCCAAGGACGAGACGCCGACCCGGCGGCATCCCAAGCACCTGTCGTCAGATACTCGCAGGAAATTTGCGTTCCCCAAGTCGAAGGTGGTGTGTTGTATTACACCCGGATGGAGGTAGAGACCACTTCGACTGAGACGGCCGGTAGTTACTGGACCGTGAGATACAAGGTCAACACCCAGACTCCAGCTCCGGTCCCGACAACTACCAGTGCTCTCCCTGGAGCCCCAACAACGAGCACTACTTTTTGAGGAAGCACCTCAATGAGATGCCGCCCCGAAAGTGAGCGACAAAACACCACGACAAACTGGCAGTGACCGGCATTGCCTGAGGTACTAGACAGGGATGGATGGCGATAGGTAATTTGTATGTCACTTGGAAGCAATGGATACCGAAAGATGAGTCCCGTCCGGAAATTTATGGAGAATCTAGCGGGCAGTGGTATTGGTAGTGAGAAGGAGGCCACAATCGCTGGAGACAGCAGGATCACAGTGGAATACAGGCCCAAAATGTAGTGGCGAGAAGGATCATGTAAGATTGACTGTCTCTAACCAGTCCGATCAATGGCAACCACAGATTGACCCAACATGTAGAAATGAGGAAAGAATGAACATCAAAGAATAAACCACAATATAGAAGCATCCGTCCGTGTGAAAGTCCGCTCACAGCCATTGAGCTCAAACTTGGAATGAAATGACTTACTTCATCCACTTACTCGACTCAAAATAAAAAGTGTGGCATTCGAACTTCACACAGAGCATGGCAGTCCACCGCCTCAGACGAATGCCTGGGCGGGGGGACCCTTATTTATCTACCCAGAGGCAATCGTGGTTTTCAGGCATCTTACGGGCAGGGGTGGTCATTCCTTAAGGTTCTTGTCCAGGGGAACCACCGGGTCGGGAGGCCGGGATGGCCTGTCAGCGGCTGCAAGGGTGGCATCATGCAGACAATACCTCTTCTTGGTGGACCACCCATGGTAATACAGAGAAGCATGGAAATATAACCAGCTTACATAGTACACACTAGCTGTCAAATTGTGTTTCATCATGGGCAGAATAGGAATAGTTCCCCTGTACCATTAGATTACCCAGCTGAGCTCAGCTCCTCCAGATTACCTCTTTGGTCCAGGCACCGGTCCCGGATCCAAGAATTGGATAAAGCCCAGATTGGAAGCGCAACCCGAACCCACCAAGACCAGGATCATCGTTTCGACAAGGGGGAGCTCTTGAAGCTTTTCATTTCTCGGCACCGGACAATCCATGTTCTTCCTGTACAGCTCAGGGCCCGGATTTTGTCAGTTCGCCCGCCGGCCATGTAAACAGCACGCCGGCACCTGAACACAAAGACACGGAACGGCATGAAATGGCACGACATGTCAAGCAGCCGTCGTTTATTACAAACTGTAATCGTCACGCCACGTCGCTTAATCAGGCACCTTAGTCTCCTGCTAGCCGGCCGCCAAGCTGCGGGAACGTTATACTAGTGTCGTCGAATGACCACAACAGGCGCGGGCGGAACGCCGCGGTCCGACATTACGACGGTAATAGCTCCATGGCGGTGGGGATCGTGTACTAAGACGAATTCCGGCTAGCAGGTGAGTTCGTTGACATACATAGGTATATGTATACGCAACGGAACGTGGTGTCGGCAATGAGCTTGCCGTCACCCTCGTCTAGCCGCCCGACCAATCGGCTCTTTTCAACGTCAAACAATAAAATTTCAGCTCTAGCCGACTGTTGCGACAACTCACATTGACCTCGAGCGCTCATCGCCAAGGATCATCTATCATGATCTTATTCTCACACAACCCTCCCACGTACCCCCATATTACTATATATCTGTTTTTTGATGTCGATCCCTTGCTATGTGCTGCGTGAATAGGCAGTCGACATTTTGGTCGCTTGGAGAAAAGGCCCCATAAAGCGAGTCATGAGACAGGGATCGAAGTCAGGCAAATTTGTCAACTCGAATCTCACGTGGCCTGCCCCGTCGGGTGAACGTGAAATTGCCGCAATGCCTCAGCGCTTGACTCCACCTCCGTGCGTACGCGTACAGACAGACATATAGTAGGCGTATGCCTACAAATAAAAACTGGACGTGGCTCGGACGTTGCCCCGTCTAGGTATCCCATTGTTTTGCTTCCGCGGTTTTCATTCGGCGCGCTCGCGACCCCGCCATCGCGACGACACTCTGGGTGGACTGAACTGAACGACCTAGTGGAGAGCAAGTGAGGGTCCTAGATACCGAATGGGGAGGCGACGTCGACGCTTTGCATAATTAATCCTTCTGCTAGTTCATATAACGGAGGTTTTGGACCAGCCGATGAGAGCATCTAACGGGGATGCTAACACTATTGCGGACTGGAGGGTTACATAGTCAAGGCACCTATATTCTCAAGACATGAGCTATTACGCTTCTTCGCGGCACTGTGATCTCAACCATTACTGATTGCGGATGTGTTACCGGGTGAGGGGCGCGAATTCGCTTCGTACACTACTAACTATGAGGCTGTTGAAAGCTCATCAGCTGTGTTCCAAGCATGTTCTGCGTCAAGCTTTTATCATCTGCCTCATTCATTCATTTCTGGTTTTCGGAAGGTTGACTAACAAGGTTGCTGAGTAACCGTCATACGCGTCACAACTCACTCGGCGAATCTACGAACTCCAGCTTAGCAGGTCATGAGACGAGGAGGCGGCTCAGCAGACTCGTACACGGCAGCATATCCCTCACATGCTCACGATGGCCACGTCAGGCTCCCAGGTGACCCCTACAGGAGTGTTCATTTTTTTGAAGCCACATTAGGCTAAAACAACTTCAACGTGTCGGGACGCTGTCGCAAAAAGCTAGAAAAAGACAGATTATGATGTCCCATTATCTTTACACGTTATTAAGGATTTCATCCGAAATTCAATGGTGTACTCAATCGGACGCCTCCGACTTTCTTCTAGAGAAAATACTCAATTGACTGACAGCTGGTGCTGGAAATTATGAGAGATGAGCGGCGAAGGAGGAGTTGAAACGAGCCGGATTCAACGATGTTGAGTGACGAGTACTCTTCATAGGTTTTCAGCTTCAGGAACGCACTATCTCCCCAACGTCGAATTCAACACAGATTCTCGCACGGAAATCCGTAGGGAGTTCTGCAGCCACGGCGCATTCGATCTGGTGCTTGAGACTAGCCGTTGCTTCCTCCCCCGTAACGACCGTGATGTACTTCCTCCGACGAAAAAGCACTTGTCCTCCAACATTTGTTAGACTAAGTGTTTGGGTGATCGCTGGAAGTACACGAGTCTCATATATCTCTCTGAATTCTCTGAACTCATCGTTGCTGAGATTTGGCACCGGCGCTCTTGTTGACGATCCACCACCCTCACAACCCGAGACCGACGCTGCGCCACTGGGAGGGGTACTATTTGACATGGAGAGGATTTTGGCGTAGCTAACCAGATATAGGTCGCCTCTGATCAAAATGAGGGGATAGAACGGAAAGACCAGGAAGCTAAGAAGAAGCGCCTGGAAGCAGTAGAACGGTCCCGTATTTAAGGCGAAGGCGTGAAATGTAAGGAAGTAGCAAAAAAGGACAAGTTAGATGCGCATACGTATTCTCAAGGAGATACTGAACAATTCATGCAAGTGATGTCTCCCACCCCATTAGAATGAATAAAGCAGGAAAATTAACAAGATTCTATCACGCAGACTGTCGTACTACGATGGAATGATGATGAAGTGGCGTGTCTAAACCCCATCCCTAAGACCGTTGAGTCCAAGTGTTCTTGGAACGCCGACCTGTTCAGATCCTCTTGTCCTTTGATCGTGAAACAGCCTTAGAGCGTCGTCTTGTAACACTAATCCAATCATGCTCCCAGCCGCATCCCTTGCAATTTTGAACACGGTTTGCACCAACCAGCTCCCTCGGCCATAGCCAATGTTTGCGTGCAGTTTGCGAGGCCTCGACGGCCCTGCCAACCAAGGGATGGGGAACAAAGTGCCGCTTCATATGGATCTACAATACTACACAAACATCTGACCTAATATCTTAATACTAGGTGCGACCTTACTAGACGACCTCGACGACCTACTACTCGACGTAGCTTAGACCTAGCGACAAGGTCGCACAGCGGCTTTATGAAACTTCATGAGTATGACAGCATTCAAACTAACAGGGAAGAGAGCTGAAAGTTGTGGACGAGTGTCGATTTCGGATAAGTGGACACCAGACCGTACGCCCAACAAATGTTGAAATTGAGGATAACCTAACACCCTGAACTATAGTATAACAAGGATCTCAGGACACATTATCTCGTAAACTCAGATATACTGAACAGCTCAGTCAGAGTTGCCTAGCGGCCTCGCCGAGGTCATCTAGGATGGACCTTGCCAGATATCAACCTGCCGTCACCCGATACCCTTGATATTCTTTAAACTGCAAATGGAGACACACAACGACACGACATCTAAGTTCCCTAGAAATTGTTTGCCACGTCCCATGCTCTACGCGTACTGTATACCTCACTCTACCATGGGGGGGACTTTATCCGCACACGGACCTAAAGCCAGGATATTGTCTCCGTACGACAATACGGGAAACCAGGTCGCACGGGCTGTAATAGAGGCAGACTGTCTTATCGAAGCCATTCAGCCCTCGCTAATCCGAATTCATGAACTGCCCTTGTGTTATGAGGCATTTACCGCTTGGAAGCGGACGCCAACAGCCACGTAAGCAACAAAAACGTTCTGAATCAGCGTTTCACAACCTGTGGTGTGAAATTAATGAGTGGCGACCATGTGCAACACAGTGAGGACTGAAGAGGCGAGCCTAACACTTGTAATCCGCTCGTGCTTTTTTGTGTCACATGGTCTTGTGATCGTACAATGATGTATCTAGTAAGTTATTTAGTTTGTTGGAATGCTGTCTCTGATCGCGGGCATTGCATACTGAAGGTCACTGTCAGCAGTCCAACGTGCCACTGCCTGAATGCTTAGGATACTTCATATTTGCCCTTAGTGAACCTCAAAGTTGGTGGCGGCCTACTCGTCAATTACACTTTTTTTCACAAGGTATATACATCTATTCAGACATCAGATGTGCCTAGCTAATTCTCAGCAATCTTCACTTCCCCAGAAGCGGCAGGATAAAGCGAACTATGGGGGAAGACTTGGACGCTGGGTCTGGAGGTCATCACAACTATTGACAACACTAATATGACAAAAAAGGAAGTTATCGATTTGTAAGCCTTCCGACGAACCTGTCGATCTAGATTTATATATATATCTACGTGAGCACCATCTTGACTCACAAACTATGGCTTCGCGCCCGACGGCGCTCAAGCCTCAGGAGTTGGACTAGAGCTACACTTCCGGAAACTTGGAATAGTTAGAAGAGTCTCTAGCCGGAACACAGTCTTTCCGGAAATAAGACAGGATCTAGGAGACCCCTTGTCGAAACGTCGTCCCAAGGTTCATCGAAGGAAATTTGGCTCCTCGATGCGTGCGTAAGTAATGAAGTTGGTACCTAGTAGCTCTAAACCTCCAAACGCTGTGCTTAATATCACGTGAGCTGTGCTCAACGATAAAGGGGGGGGGGGGGGGGGGGGGGTTTGTCACGCCCAAAATATAACGGTAGTACCAAGGCCCACAAATTAAATGCAACTTTTTTATAAATAAGGTGTTTTTG